>OY992889.1:50892882-51063525 GCA_963921405.1 Cepaea hortensis | reverse complement strand
TTCTTCTTCGTTCTTCATCTTCTTCTTCTCTTCTTCTTCTTCTTCTTCTTCTTCTTCTTCCTTTCTTCTTCGTCTATTCTTTCTTCATAATCGTTTTAATAGATTAGCGTTATATTTGTAATGTACATAATGTCTTACTTAAAAGATAATACAACTTGTAAAATGCCATGCTGTACTCAACGAAAATCACTTACCGTAAGTGCTCACATTTATATTGACCTTTAGTCTCACAAGGCATTACAGCCCCGAATTTGGTAACGGTTCCAAAGAAAGATTGTTTGACAACACTCAGTTAATGATGTGGCGTGAGTTAAAGAAAGTAGCAGTATCATTTAGTGTTGTACTGTAATACAGTCGGAGAAAGCCAATAGTGATTTCTCTATGCTGTATATACTGCACACCCTTCGGGTGAAAGGGTCTGTCTGTCTGCCTGCCTGCCTGACTGCCTGCCTGACTGCCTGCCTGCCTCGCCGTTTCGCTTTCTCTTTTGTCACTTCCAAATTTCTTTAAATGAAATTTGTCGCCACAGGAAAAAAAAAAAAGGAAATTTAAAGGTGATTCTATAGCAAATACTGCGACAGGATTGTGACAACATTGACACACACTACGTCACTGCATATTAAAGAGGGGTTAATCGTTTATCTGCTTCGAAATATTTCTCGGTTCTAATTTTATGGAGTCATGTACTTAGCCGTACTACATTATACTACATCTAGTTATTTCTCAGTCGTCATGAACCAAGCCCTCCATTATGCTACAGCTACATTTTAATTTAGAGATGTGCAGTGGCCGAGTGCCAGACACTCGCCTGTCCTACAAGTGGTCAGGGATTCTATCCACGCTAGGGTCGATTTTCATTTTTTTTTAAATTTGTTCCGGGCTTCCTGGTCAACAGACGCAGTCATTTTTGTTACAGTATTGGTAAGAAAGCAGCAGTAACACAGGGATTAACATACATGTCTTGCCAGCGCTGTGGCCATGAAGTCTGAATTCGCATTGAGGCAGACTTTTTAAAAAATTGACCCGGCCCGACACAGTCTAAAATTGATTTCAATAAATGTCTTGGAAAATAAAGGCTGTCGGCGTGACATTTACCCCATGACGCCTCTGGTGCGGATTTATGGGACTATCAACAACAACAACAACAACAACAACAACAACAACAAACAGCGGGTGCATTGGTGTAATGGTACCGTATGCTGAATATGTCTCAAGAGTGTGAAAGAAATTCTTCACTTCCTACTCTTTTCATAATTTACTGCGTACGCAACCACCTTAAAATTATATCACCGCGGCCTATCGCATTTAACATACTTAATACTGAATCTGATCTCAGGTCTATATGAAATTGATGATGCTGTTCAGAAGAGAGCAAGAGATGTCCTTGTCGTACCCACGGGAGATTGTTAGACTGAAGCGACAGATGACACAGATTATCATCACTGTTGTTCTTGTTTTCTTCATTTGCCACACGCCTTTCAGGTAGGTGTTACTTTATCTTATGCTACACCCGTTAAGGGAGTTGCATTTAGAATAGCCCAAGTAGAGGCACATTTCATAAGATGAAGAATACTCTTTTGCAATTTACCTTGATCAATCGAGGAGAGGACAATAGTTCTTAAGAGCTATATTCGGCCAAACCTTGTGTACGAAAGCGAATCATGGACAATAAGCATATTAGTGAGGAATCACGTGAAAGCTACCTACGGACATGTGGGTTCTTAGAAGAATTATGAAAACATTGTGGATGGATAGAAAGAGCAATGAAGATATCTTGATAGAACATAACTGACAAAGAAAACTGGCTACTTGCTAACAGTCCGCATTCTTGGTGAAATTCATGAGAAGGGGAAAGCTGGAGTATGTCGCCACAAAGAGAAAGTTGAGGCGGGAAGGAGAGCAGGGGGAAAGCAACATATAAAATGCTAGAATATTTGGCATCATGGCATGAAGGGACATCAGTATCAGAAATGACTGACAGCACACGATACAGAAGGCTGTGGACAATCATGATCAACAAGACCACGAGCCATGGACTCATCATCATATCCCATGCCAGTTAACGTGGGCGGTCATATTTCACCATCTTACAAGATCACCAGAGTCGTGGGTCAGCTCAGTGTTCTGTCTCTACCATGCCATGAGGTCAAGCCATCAAGATAGTTACTTCTCTGCCTTCTCCTGGTTATTTTCCCCTCAATCTTACCAGTTGTCACCGCGTTCTCTAGTTTATTTCTTCTCATCACTTGCCCCACAAATGTGACTGTGTACGTCTAATTTCTCTGATCAGTTTGCGGCATTGACTATAAGGAGAAGCAGTTACATTCGTGTCTACAAAAACAAGTCCCGTTGCGGGAGCCATCTTTTGACATATGAAATGTTCGGACCATCGTGTTTTATAGCTCAGGGTGCACAAATAAATAGGTGGTCTGTCCCTCACGCAGCAAGCGACAGGCGAAGGCATTAAACCTCGTCCGACCGCGCTCATGTCATTGTCAGACTAACTACCAAACCGCAACATGAAATAACATTTTTCTGGTTATTTTCCCTATAAAGTATTAAGAAATCCCGCACTAGCAAATTCAATTTCCGCTGTTTCAGCTGCCCGCTGTTCAGTTTCCCCCGCGCCGAAAATATTCTATAAAAATTCCCACACAAAATCAATACGTCAATACGATAGTGGCCTTAGCAATCACATTGAAGAAGTCGACGTTGCTTAAAAGTCGACAGGGTTACTTCATTGCACAGAATTTTTATCCCATATGGCTCAGTCTCTTTCCGCAGAGCGGAAAGTGTCGCACAAAGCACAAACTCTGTAGCTCCAGCCACATCCCCCAGGAGTCTCCGAAAACATGCACTCGTGAACTGAAGGATGTGGCCCGGAATTGAACCCACAACATGGACAATAAACATATTAGTGAGGGAGCGAGGGAGAGACAAAGACGGATATATATATATATATATATATATATATATATATATATATATATATATATATATATATATATAGAGAGAGAGAGAGAGAGAGAGAGAGAGAGAGAGGGGGGGGGGGAGAGAGAGAGAGAGAAATGTTAGACGGTCTGACATTATGGCATACAGGACCATCAGTATTAAAAGTTGTTCGACAAAACACGAAATAGAGGGCTGTGGAGAGACAGGATCGCCAACACCACTACGCACGGACTATAAAAAGATAAGTACTGTAGTAAAATGGTGCACTTCTATTGCTGTTCTCTGTCCTTTGCTCATCTCTATTTGTTCTTTGCACCCACGCTGACCTGCTTTCGGCAACGCACGCGGTACGTTCGAGTTGATTGCGTGATTTAAACATGATGGCACCTAGTAATAATTTTACAATATCATGGTTAGGGTCAATGTATTATACTGAGGTCACCAGTTAATGTGTATTTACCAATTTCACGATATATGTCAATGGATAAAACAAAAATAATCAGTTAATATTAATTTAACAATTTCACTATATGGATCAATTATACAGAGATCGTCAGATAACATCAGTTTAACAATTTCACAATAAGAATCAATATATTATACAGAAATCGCCAGTTAATATCAATTTAACAATTGCACGATAAGGATCAATGTATTATACAGAGATCGTCAGTTAATGTCACTCTAAAAATGTCACGATGAGGATCAAACCGTAACATTAAATCACATTTTCCGTTTAACAATTTGACGATACGGATCAATGTATTATACAAAGATCTTTAGTTAATGTAAATTTAACAATTTTACTATCCGGATCTAACCGTAACATAAAATCAAATTTTCCATTAAAAATTTTAACGATAACGATCAATGTATTATACAGATATCACTAGGTAATGTCAGTTTAACAATTTCACGATATGGATCAATGTATTACACACAGATCGTCAGTTAATGTCAGTTTAATAATTTCACGTTAACGATCAATGTATTATACAGAGATCGCCAGTTAATGTGAATTTAATAATTTCACGATAATGGTCAGTGTATTTATTATACAGGATCGTCAGTTAATGTTAATGTTACAATTTCACGATAAGGATCAATGTACTATACAGAGATCGTCAGTTAATGCCAATTTAACAATTTCACGATAGGGTTCAATGCAATATACAGAGATCGCCAGTTAAATTCAAACTAACAATTTCACGATAGGGATCAATATAGTATACAGAGATCGTCAGTTAATGTCAATTTAATAATTTCACGACAAGGATCAATGTATTATACAGAGATCGTCAGTTAATGTCAATTTATCAATTTCACGATAAGGTTTAATGTACTTTACAGAGGTAGTTAGTTAATGTAAATTAACAATTTCACGATTTGGATCAAACAGTAACATAACATAAAATTTTCCATTAAAAAATTTAACGATAGTTTTCAATGTATTATACAGAGATCGCCAATTAAGTCAATTTAACAATTTCACGATGTGAATCAATATATTACACAGAGATCGTCAGCTAATGTCAATTTAATAAATTCACGTTAAAGATCAATGTATTAAACAGAAATCGTCAGTTAATGTCAGTTTAAGAAATTCACGTTAAGGATCAATGTATTATTATTATACAGAGAGAACCAGTTAATGTTAATGTAACAATTTCACGTTAGAGATCAATGTATTGTACAGAGGGCGCCAGTTAATGGTAATGTAATAATGTCACGATAAGGATCACTGTATTATACAAATATCGTCAGTCAATGTCAATTTAACAATGTCACTTTCAGGTTCAATGTAATATACAGAGATCGCCACTTAGTGTCAAATTAACCATTTCAGTATAAGGATCAAACCGTAACATTAAATCACATTTTCCATGTAACCATTTCACCACAATGATCAATGTATTAAATAGAGATCATCAGTTAATATCAGTTTAACAATTTCACGGTAAGGATCAATGTTTTATACAGAGATCGTTAGTTAATGTAAATTTAACAATTTCACGATAACTATCAATAAATTATACAGATTCGTCAATTAATGTCAGTTAACAATTTCACGATAAGGATCTATGTATTATACAAAGATCGTCAGTTAATGTCAATTTAACAATTTCACGATACGTTCAATATATTATATTATTAAGAGATCGTCAATTAATGTCAGCTGGAGGTATTCTTATGTTGTACGAAAAATAAGAAGACACAGCGGGTTGATCATAATTTTATGGAAAGAAATAAGTGAGGAGAAGAGTGTGAAAGAAATACAAAGTTAAATGTCAGTGGATAAGATCGGTATATGCGAAGAAGAGGCAAATGTGAGTGCACGGTGAAAATGCAAAACAAAACATATTGAAGATTTATTGCAGCCGATATTCACTGAGAACATGGCACCAAAAGATGATACTGTAATGGCTATGACGTCAATGAAGATCTTGATCATGATGATAATGAAACATTAACTCATTCAGCGCAAAATCAAAAAGTAGGCTTGGGCCAGACATGGTATTGCACTTTAAAGTTATTTTCCCTGAGCATTAAAATTGAGGAAGCACCACGAAACAAAACAAATAACACGATGGCCTTAGTATGGCGATATATCGTCAGTCTGTCCAAATGGGAGGTCGTATTTGGCGATATATTATCCTTTGGCACTAAATCAGTTAAAGCCTTTTGCTTCCTGGAAATACAAATATAGGCAATGGTCACTTTTGAGTCCATTCTCTTCAGCCCGAGAGTATTGCAGGCAATCTGGGCTGAGGCTTCGTGGGTTTATTTCATGTCGGACAGTTTGAACTTAGATGTTGGCTTCCCATCGTTGACTTAAGGAAGTAAATTGCAAGTACCTCAGAAGTCAAGGAGAGTTGTCCTAGTGGCAAGGGACACGGTACTTTTGCTTTATTTCACCCCAAACAAAAGGGAATCCCAGGGTATGACGTCACATCCAGGAGTTCCCTGTGTTGCGCCAAACATCCAGGGGTTTTCGTGTGTTGCGCCGTAGCTCGGTGCGCAATTCTATGCGGCGGTGGTGCGCTATTCTTGCGGTGGCCAGAATCCAACAATGTCCGCAAGAATGGTGTTGAACACATCTAGACCAGCGCATTTAGTCTGTCGGCGCCACATGAATTCGCACATGTAGGACTCTAGTAGATGCCTGCGTGTTCCATTCTGCCTCTTGTTTCTCTCCTTGGCCGTTCTCCACATGCGCTCGATACATTGAGTATGTGCACCGGTGGTAGGGTCCACAAAGTTGTGGGAGTGGTTGACTGTGAGATGCGTCAATTCGGGAATACTTCCAATTCCGTTGTACGCACGCCAGAGGTCGGAGACTACAGTTGTGCCAGGCTGAATGTGTGTCCTGATCAGCGGCAGCAGAAGCGTTGCTGTTGTTCTGTCTGGAACACAGAACATGAAGCAGTCGGCTGTTTCACGACAGATGCCACCAAATACCCACTGTTGTGGCAACACTCGTCCCACATGATGTTTGCGCCTTGTAAATAGGCTCTTATTTATCTCGACAGTGGTATTTGGTCCTCCGATTATTACCGGATTGACTAACAGTTTGTGGGCACAAACCTCTCGTAGGTAATTACTCCAGTCAACAGTTGCTCTCGGCGACATCCCCAACTGTAACTGGCAAAATGAAATGCTTGTCAACTCTTGAGACCAGCAGTATATGAAAATAATGATCTGTCTGTACGGGAGACACGAGCCTTGCAGCCATGTGCCTTGTCTCAGCGGGATGTCCTGCCTACATGATGAATGTCGTCGGCATCTCCATCTGTCCTGACGCTCAGTCAGCAATAGCACCATGACACGATTATGAGAACAGCGTCTTGCAGAATGTAAGATGCCATGATGCTGCAGAAAAGCCACGCTACTCTGCTTGTCGTGGACAGCTGCTGCCAGTTCCAGAAAACTCATGATGAGACAGACACTCACACAGAAACGGTTGCCACAGCCAAAGAAACACTGTGGTGTGGGGCAATTGAAACGCACTGACACGCACTCCAGCCGAACACAGAGAAGATCACCGTCGGCGCTAAATATAGCTGGTGACTCTAAATATAGCTCGCACAGTTTGTTTGGGGTGAAAGAAAGCAAAAGTACCAGGGACACTGGTAATAAGGAAAGCTAACCCTCGGCACTTATCAGTCCAGAGCAATTATTACTAGTGACAAGTGTACGGAACATGCTCGAGTTCAGAGTGAGCGATTAAATAAGAAAAAATAAAGTACGAGATCTTTACAGTTTTAGCAACGCGCACATTATCGTGAGTTACTTACCTACCCATGCGTAAATATCGTTGCCATTAATGGACCACATCCTGTGACTCCAGACGCAAATAGCTGGCCCTCCTACAAGAGAATCCTGTTTGCGATTGCTTTATCGATCCTCTTCTATCTCTTGATGTAGAGACAACCAAGACCTTGAATTCTTCTGCAGCATTATCGTGATATTCCGAACAACACATCTTTAGAAAATATTGGCCTTATTTGCAGCTTCATCCGGTAACTGCAGAAGTGTGGAAAAGATATCCGGTTGTTCTACATGCTGCCATTAACGAGACATTATAAGGGTTCGGCAGACGTTGCCAAGTTAGTTCAATGCTTTTAATTTGTGTTAAAAAAATAAAAATAGTGAAGTTTGCTATTCGTTTGATACTTTTCTTATCTGAGATGCGTGAGAAAAATTGTCATTTTGATTACGTCATTAGTTTATTTCTGTTTATTTTTTTATTTTTTCCCATGAATACTATATTAACTTAATTCCGTGTTGGTAGTATTTTCTATTCAAATCAACGAATGGCTGCTTTCTCTTATAATTCTGTCATTTTTAAAGTGAATTTTGTTCTCTCATTTCTTTCGTAGATTTCATTAATCCAATTTTCTTTGGCTGCGATATGGGTGATGGCGGCGCCATATGTTTTCTTTACGAGGGTCTGGTCCTTTCTTTTTGAAGTATGCGATGGCGTTCCTGACTCTCAGCCATAAGCAGATAGAAAGAATGGAAAGGATACAGAACGAAGCTATGTGCATCATTCTTGGATGTACAAGAGATACAGCATACAGGGTGATGCGCTACCTTCTCGATTTTCCAACCATGAGGGACAGAATATAATTTTGTCAAGCACGTGCCTATCTCAGAGTCAACGCAAACACACAACATCCACTGCACAGCGAGACTAAGAAGATAAAGGGCAGCAGGTTAAAAAGAGGAAAGTCGTGGATGGGTCAAGCCGAAAACATTCTTCAGCAGGTGTGTTCACTTGAGGACTTAGAACCTGGCGAGGAGTGGGCACAAGTACCAACAGAGTTCTGTACACCCATTTCAGTGTGTATCCAACTAGACAGGAAAAGAAAGCAAGAAAATCGAGCAGCTGTGGAGGTGGAAGTGGAGGCTCTGATCTTCGAGAATTCTTTAGAGGATTTTGTTGTCCGAAGAGTGAGAAGTTCATGGGCGTTTACGGCTCAAGCCGTAGAGAAAATTGTGAAGGAAGAGTTTGGCACTTTTGCTTTGACCACAAGCAGCCTAACTATGGAAGTCATGGCAGTAAGTAAAGCAATAACATGGATCGAGACACAGACATTCAATCGGTCATGTGTCCTTAGTGACTCAATGAGTATGCTCAGGCGGATAGAGATGAGGTGGGTCCGAAGAGAGTGGCTGCTGCCTCTGGAGTAGTCTCGGCTGGCAAAGATTAGTTTCATCTTCGTGCCAGGGCATGCGGGTGTACAAGGGAATGAGCCGGCTGACAGGTTTGCAGGTAGGGCTACTCTGGAAGGCGGACAAGCCATGGACCAGGAGACATTCTGAATGCTCTATGAGAAGTAAGTCGCTAACAAGAACCAAGCGATGACTGGGAATCTACAACCATGGTCAGGCTGCGAGAACAGCAAGTTAAAAGAGGTGTGGCCAACAAGAACACTACGCAGGAAGCCAAAGAAAAGTAATAAACCAACTTAGAACTGGTGTCGTGAGCAGCTACACGCTGCAGGATTTGCTGAGGAGGGAATCCGAGCACTAATGGACTGAATGGTTCGATGTCAATGAGGATGATCCGTTGACTACCTAACTAACTAACTAACTAACTAACTAACTAACTAACTAACTAATCCAATTTACGTTTCTAGTCTCCATCGTATTGTACGTCTGTACCCATATTGTTTTCCTCGTTCTTGTATGCATTCAGCGTAATAAAGGCGATATATTACTTCTATTGATTCATGGTTCCACAACAGAAGTAGGGTTCAAATTTAGAGGCAGCTGGCAAAAAGTAAATGGAAAAAAGCAAGGGGAAGACAAAGAGACATATACATATTTAGAATCGGGACGAGAAGAAAGACCTGTTTCAAGAACCAGATAATCATGTGAGATGGCGAGCCAAGTCCACCCACGCTTATCGACATGGCACATAATGATGATGGTTATTGCGTTCCTTAAATCTCCACAAAGGTGTGTAATGTTGTCCTCGTCAAACGTGATTCCCCTGGCCATCGTCATCACCTAGTGCCGTGCCGAGCGAGACAGGCGACAATGTTCCCCCTTCAGACATCTGTCCTCTGTTTTAGATACATTCGGCCGTGGATGAATCATCACCTAGTTCCGTGCCGAGCGAGACAGGCGACAATGTTCCCCCTTCAGACATCTGTCCTCTGTTTTAGATACATTCGGCCGTGGATCAATCATCACCTAGTTCCATGCCGAGAGAGACATGCGATAATGTTCCCCTCCAGACAACTGTCCTCTGTTTTAGATACATTCGGCCGTGGATGAATCATCACCTAGTGCCGTGCCACGCAACTCAGGCGACAATGTTCCTCTCCAGACATCTGTCCTCTGTTTTAGATATATTCGGCCGTGGATGAATCATCACCTAGTACCGTGCCGAGCGAGAGGCGAGAATGTTCCCCTCCAGACATCTGTCCTCTGTTTTAGATTTATTCGGCCATGGATGAATCATCACATAGTTCCGTGCCGAGCAAGACATGCGATAATGGTCCCCTTCAGACATCTGTCCTCTGTTTTAGATATATTCGGCCGTGGATGAATCATCACCTAGTGCCGTGCCACGCGACTCAGGTGGTAATGTTCCCCTCCAGACATCTGTCCTCTGTTTTAGATACATTCGGCCGTGGGTCGAACACCACCTAGTTCCGTGCCGAGCGGGACAGGCGATAATGTTCTCCCTCAGACATATGTCCTGTTTTAGATACATTCGGCCGTTGATCAACCTCAAAGTGAGACCTCAGCGAGTCTCCGTGGTGAAGTGGTTACACCGCTAGCCTCACAATTCTCGGGTTGTGGGTTCGATTCCGGCCTATATCGTTCGGTTCACGAATGCAGTTTCTCGGAGACTCCTGGGGGTCGTTGCTGGAGCTACGGAATTCGTGCTTTTTGCAACGCTTTCGGCCGGCTGTCCTGCGGAACGCGACCGAGCCCTATGAGATTAAAGTCGGTGCACTGAAGTCGATCCGCTTACGTTTTGAACCTTTCTAGTCACAATGTCAAACCAATCAGGATTGTCTCCCCGTGTCCGACTTCTGTCTCTACTACACTAATACTTCCTGGTCCAAAAAATTCTAATTTATTGTAATTCAAGTTGGCTTAACCGCAATCTTTTCTTTGTTCCTGTGGTGCCATCTAATTTTATTTCTCCATCATCATCCCAGTGTTGTATGTGAGCATTATTACATTGTGTGTCGTGCCTCATCATAACAATAGCTCCATGAGAGAACTTATTGTCTCGCATTTCGTGATAGTTTCTACCGGATAATGATATATTGTGTCTGCTTCCATTCATTTTGTTAATGTCTTCTGTCTGTACGCTCTGATCTACGATTTCATCAGGGAAATGCATTCAGTAGTAGCGCGTGACTGTAGTTGATAGGGTGCTACGTTGATAATGTCATGAGAGTAGTCGGGCTATTGATACGCACTCCTCGGACAAATTGCATGGATAATAAGGGTTGAAATTTTACACACACATAGAAACATATGCGCGCGAGCTTACACACATACATACAGCGCGCGCGCGCTCTCTCTCTCTCTCTCTATCTATCTATCTATCTATATATATATATATATATATATATATATATATATATATATATATATAGCCAGCGTGATATTCACCCCATATCTCTCCTCGGGTATCGATTGGGCTGTATAGTGACTAGCGCCACACACCAAGTATGAAAATTGGGTCGTTATATATTGTTAAATTATACTTCATTACACACGGTTATTATTGTAAGTGCTCTTTTCTTTTCCATAGATTACACGATTAGAGACTCGACACATTAAACAAACTCGGTAGCACCGAAGAGAAACCAAATACTTCTATACCAGAATTACAGATTATGTTGTAGTTGGGTCTACATCTCTTCTCATCGTGAACCATAATCAGCAGGATAATGTCCATTAATGGGCTTCATATATTGTATTCCCATGGACTCTGTAATTTCCTGTCCTTGTTTTACAATGTCGACCTCGTCTTCTGGTTCCTTTGGTCTGGTCACCATTGTGTGTTGTGGTATAATGTCAATTGATAGCCTAGTTATGTGACCGTTACTAGCGTACATGCTGTTTTCTAATGAAATCCAACGGTGTTTTTACTCCCCCCCCCCCCCCCCTTCCTCCCTTCCCACTTTAGTTCTGATTTCAACATTTCTGATGTTCTCTCATTTGTATACGTTGGGTATTCTTCTCAGGGTGTTCTGATTGTACGTTGAGTATTCTTCTCAGGGTGTTATGATTGTACGTTGAGTATTCTTCTCAGGGTGTTCTGATTGTACGTTGAGTATTCTTCTCAGGGTGTTCTGATTGTACAATTTAGCAAGGGTGGTGGTGGCCTCATCTTTTTCATATCAAACAACCGAGGATGTAAAACGTCCGAGGCCTACACGCGTCCTCCCAATTCTTTGCCATTATCCCAGAAGGTTATACACGCCATCCATTACTCTAGTAAGATTGTTATCTGTTCGGGTTCTCATTTTGTAAAAGCCAGCCCTCATCTGCACGGCAGATAAGTACCCCTAAGTCACGCTGTGGCCCTGCTAGGAGAACCAAAGGGGAGTGACCGCTGCCCTTGACTCCTAATTTTGAATAATGGCGCCTAGTTTATTTGGGCAATAAGAATCATCCTGGGCATTCATTCACCTTGAGTCTTCGACCTCACGCTTTTATGTGCTCGCTTCCCCTACCTAAACTTACGAAGAGATCACAACAGCAAAATAATGCGGGTGTTGACTGCAACGTCCTGTAAAGTAGATGTAACTAGCTAACTTCCCCAAACTGTCGAACCTGCCTACTCCTCTAAAACCGCTTCGCCTCCTGGCTTTTTCATTGTATACGTTCAAGCAGCATTGTCCATCTCCACAGAACCATTGCCTTATGGAGCATGTTCTCACCGCCTCATGCCGCTGAGGGCATGGACTTCATCAGCTACCTCACCATGATCTACATGACCAGGATACTGTGGTATTCCAATCACGCAATCAACCCTTTTGTCTACAATTTTGTCTCAAGGTAAGGACATGGTAAGCGTCGAAGAAAGCCGAAGCGGCAGGTTAACTTTACCAACATCCCTTATTAGAGAAATAAATACTCATGTATCGTTTGGCACCCATAGAACTAGAAGAAAGAAATAGGGATTAGAGGACGCACTAGACAACATACAAATTGAAAGATATAGTTACCGACCGGGATTTGAACCTGTCACCTCCAAATGACGACAACGCGTCGCTGCAGTTACAAATACACTTCGACCTATGACCAGGTGCATAGATTTTTAACAAAAGGACGTTTTAACGTCTTATATAAAAGCGTGTAAAATTATTTAAAATGACATGGGTCTCGGCCCTATCCAGAATTGGCACCAGACAAAGTCTTAGAAAGTAAAGGCTACTGACTAGTCTATACAAATATGGGATCTACGTAGCAATACATTTATATGAAGAAAACACAAACTATAAATCACATACACATAAGATAATAGGTATCATGATCATCATCATCATCATCATTATCATCATCATCATCATCATCATCATCATCATCATCATCATCATCATCATCATCATCACCATCATCATCAGCATCATCTTCATCATCATCATGTTCTATGCTTGGCTTAGCAGCAATCAAGTTTCTCCACAACCATCTGTCTCATTGATGAAATCGGGTACAGATCGTCTTGCAGAGATACAATTCTTGATGAATTCGACTACTGAACGTCTTCCAAAAATGTAATAATTATTAATTAGCCTACATATCATCTTTCAGATGATAAATACTTGAGGAATTCTAATGAATGAATCACTGAAAAATGAGAAGTAAATTGAGAGCTTTACCAAAGCACCACTACAAAAAAAAAACAATGGAAGTTGCGGCCACAGCCTTCGTCAGCACAGAACAAACAAACAAAAATAGATTAACAAATACACGAACGACACTACATGAAAGTATAAATTTCACTTATCTGTGTCCTAGCTTGAACGGTCGACATGTCTCATGAGTTATGGATGTCCGTTTTATTCCATCCATGGATAGCCGTTTAAGCTAGGACACAGATAAATGAAATTTATACTTTCATGTAGTGTCGTTCGTGTATTTGTTAATCTATTTTTGTTTGTTTGTTCTGTGATGGCGAAGGCTTTGGCCGCAACTTCCATTGTTTTTTGTAGTCGTGCTTTGGTAAAGCTCTCAATCTACATCTGGTTTTTCAGTGATTCATTCATTGCTTTTCAAGTTTTACCGCAGTTCACCTTATTCTTGATGAATTCTACAACTGAACGTCTTCCACGGGCAGCACTTGATGAATTCGATTACTGAATATCTTCCAGAGATGTAATAATTGATGAATTAGACCACATATCGTTTATCAGAGGGGAAATACTTGGTGAATTAGATTACAGAATGACATCCAGAGAGGCATACTTGATAAAGTCAACCACACATCGTCTTCCAAAAAGGCAATAATTGATTAACTGGAATGATCACAGGACACTGAAGGCACTTTGAGCATAAAAGTGCATAAGACAAGGGAAAAATGATACATAATCGTATTCGCTGGCAGTAATAAGAGCGGCAGACTCACATTCACATGGACAGGGATCAATTACATGCGATGGAATGTTGCCTTTGCTGATATTACTATAACGGACATTTCTGCATGGATTTTTCCATAGGTTTTTAATATTCGCCCTGGACAATCTTAATATATTTGTCTACTTGTCGCAGTATTATCCTTTTGCTATTATTGCATGAACCCGTGCTGTGACTAAAAAGATATTAAACATAGTCCAGAGTTCGAAATCTGCCGAGGGCGATTCGGTAGTAGATTTTTTTGCGTTGATTTCAATGGTATGAGAGTTGCCCCTTCATAAAACAATGGTAAACTACTGAACTAAAATGGCCTGGCAAATCACAAAACTTCAATAAATGATGGCGTTGATAGAAACGTCCTATAAATGACGTGCAGCATAAATTTGTCTTGTTGTGCAATCTGGTTGTCTTTATGTTTTGCTCCAGATTATTACCGTCTTTGTTTTTTCTAAACAAACGGAGGTTTTAAAGTCTTATTTAAGAGAATTTAAACGTGTTTAAACTGACCTGGGTGGCCAGGTCGAATCACGTTCGACGTTGTTTAAGACAACAATGTAATCCTTGGAGGCTTCTGTTGAGTTTTGTGTTTCCGACTGCAGTTTAACTAAATTAGTGCCAATGGATGATTAATCGTCTTAAGTGACTTCCCGTATCTGTCATGGACTATATATATATATATATATATATATATATATATATATATATATATATATATATATATATATATATATATATATATATATATATATACACGCTAGGACAACACGCTAGGACAAAATCTGAATCGCAGGCTGTAAAACCAATGCACCAGGTACAAACAAAAATAAAAATAGAAACCTCAAGCTACGGCTTGCAACCTGGAACGTGAGAACCATGTGTCCAGGATTTTCCACTGACTTGACCAATATTGACCATGTGAGAAAAACGGCTGTGATTGATGCCGAACTCAATCGTCTTAACATTGATATTGCTGGCCTGCAGGAGACTCGCCTCGCTGAGGAAGGGTCACTCAGGGAAAACAACTACACCTTTTTCTGGAAGGGTAGAGGGCAGGCAGAAAAAAGGCAACACGGTGTGGGCTTTGCAGTGAAGAATTCGCTACTGGGAATGATTGAAATTCCAGCAGGAGGAAATGAAAGACTATTATCCCTGCGCTTGGCAACCTCTTGTGGGTTTGCCACCATTATTACTGCATATGCACCGACACTCGATTCCTCTGATGATGTGAAGGATTTGTTCTATGAGGAGTTAGACTCCGTGATCAAGGCAGTTCCAAAATCTGACTACATTTATATGCTCGGTGATTTCAGTGCTCGTGTGGGCAAGGACTCGAGTTCATGGCCAGTGTCCCTTGGAAAATACAACATCGGTCGCATGAATGAAAATGGGCAAAGGCTGCTGGAGCATTGCACCAGTAATGACCTATGTATTACAAACTCTTTTTTTAAAACAAAAGAGATGCATAAGGTCACATGGAAACATCCAAGATCCGGCCATTGGCACCAGCTGGACTTCATCATCACACGGAGACAACATCTGAACCATATATCATTGACTCGTAGTTACCACAGTGCTGACTGTGATACAGATCATTCTTTGGTTGTTGCAAGAGTTAGACTGAGACCAAAGAGAATCTACACAGCTAAACACAAATCTAGCCCCAGGATTAATATTATTAACACTCATGATCCTGAAAAGTGCTTTCAGTTTCAACAGCAACTTGAAGACGCTTTCACTGATACACCAGAAAATTGTACAGTAAATGAAAAGTGGGGTCAAATTAAGGAAACTCTTTATAAAACTGCCGTAGGGGTTTACGGCACTGTGGATCATAAGAGGCAGGACTGGTTTGCGGCCAACAGCGAGACTCTGCAGCCCTTGATTGATAAGAAGAAGAAAGCTCTCTTAAGAAACAAGGAAAGACCAACGCGTAACACTCTGAGTGAGCTAAGGCAAGCTAGGAAGGATGTGCAAAAGGCTGCCAGGCAGTGTGCAAATGATTATTGGATCAAGTTATGTGAGTCCATTCAAATCGCAAGTGATAAGGGAGACATAAGAAGCATGTATGAAGGAATAAAGAAAGCCTGTGGTCCAGTGATCAAAAGAAGTGCACCGCTGAAAACCTTAACTGGAGAAGTCATCACTGATAAGAAACATCAGATGGACAGATGGGTAGAGCACTATTTGGAGCTTTACTCAAGTGAGACCAAACTAGCGGATGATGCCCTTAACGCCATAGAGGCTCTACCAACTCTTGACCACCTGGACACACTTCCCACCATAACAGAAGTTAAGTGTGCTATAAATGAACTTGCATCTGGCAAGGCTCCAGGTAAGGATGGGATTCCAATAGAGGTTATCAGGAGTGGGCAAGACACACTCACTCTACAGATCCACCAGCTAATAGAGCTATGCTGGCGTGAAGGACAAGTCCCACAGGATTTCAAAGATTCAAACATCATAACGCTGTACAAGAACAAGGGCGATCGGAGCGACTGTAACAACTATAGGGGTATCTCACTTCTGTGTATTGTTGGAAAAGTATTTGCCAGAATTGTTCTGCGCAGACTTCAAGTCCTAGGAGATCAAGTCTACCCCGAATCACAGTGTGGCTTTCGACAGAACCGGTCTACCACTGATATGATATTCTCATTGCGACAAATGCAAGAAAAATGCCGTGAACAGAATCAACCACTGTTTATTGCCTTCATCGACCTCACAAAGGCATTTGATTTGGTCAGTCGTGAGGGTCTGTTCAAGGCACTAAAGAAGATTGGCTGCCCACCAACTCTTCTGTCCATTGTGGAATCGTTCCATACAGGCATGACGGGTATTGTCATGGTCTTATATGTATGTAAGAATGTAAGTGCCGGTATGTAAGCGAGAGTCAGTGTAAGCATAGCTGAGGTCAAGGGCAGTAAGAGACATCACGGCGTGGCTAGCGGACGGTCAGGCAAGAAGCCCGTGAACAGAGCCACGTGATGTGGGAAGGTCAACGAGGAGAGAGGCAGTGTGTGTGAGGCAGCGAACAGGGACGGACGTGTGGAGAGCTATAGAGCGATAGAACGATAGAACGATAGTGTATTGTGATGCATAGATGGAGATGAACGTTGTGTATTGCTATTCGAGGAATGCGCGAACTGTGATATGTGCGGGATGATGTGAAGTTGTGATTGTGAATGATCATACGGGCGACAGTGTCAAGATCGCCATTGTGAGCTAGCGAGTGGTTGTTGGTGGTGAACGATTGTTTGAGCGTGAAGTGCGACCATAGTGTCAACTTGTAATATAGTGTAATAAATGCCAGTTTCCGATTGCATTCATGTGTTATTAGTCGATGGTTCGTAGATGTTGTAATTTGCCTGTTCAAGTCCAGTGAGCGAGCAAGCGCCACATAAGTAGGACTCTGACAGGTATAATGGTGTCAGAAGTACACATGAACCACACGCTCATGTAGAACGCACAAAAGGAAGCCACTTTTGTAAAGAAGAAGAAGACCTATTCCATAAGATATTAGAAATTGTAAAATAAAGATGTGTTAATAGAGTCAGAACGAAAATAACATCATTTCTTTCCACAGCAGGTTTCAGTTCTATACAGCGGGTCAGCGGTAAACAACACGAGAATTACGTTCCTGTACATCAAGCGTTCGAGTAGTCAGCAGATAAAGATAAGTTGATTGAATTTTGATTGCTAATTACCCAAATCTGCATTCTCTGATTTTCTTGTGTAAACATCATTATTGGTAGGGTTAAATAGCAAGTAACAGAAAATGTTCAGTAGTGAAGACAGTTCAGATGATGATGAACCAATTCGAGATCAATCAGATGTATGGGGCACAAAGCATTATAGAGATTTGAAAACCTTTTTCGGGGGTACACGTGCACAAGACTACACTAATTGTATTAGACAACCTGAGTTAATACGTGATTGGCTACAGAAATTTGAAAAGAAAATGCAAGACTACAAAATTCCAAAAGATTTTTGGTATACATGGTACAGCTCATACGTACCAATAAAAAGAAAAAAACTACGGGAGTTCATACCAGATATGTCAAGTACAAACTATGAATATTATAAAACAATGATAGTAAAACACTACCTAACCTCTTCCGAGACTCTAAAAGTAGAGATACAAAAGTTGAAACCAACTACAGACAAGGCATTCACCCAGTATATAAGTGAATTAGAAGAATCTTTCAGAAAACTAATAATGTTAATTAAACATTCAGACAACAATCAAGGAGTCATAAATTTCTTGCTAATAGAAAAGCTAAAAGCAACACTACCAGCCGAATGCGGAAAATATTTAGAACAACATAGCAAAGAACCTATCAAAAACTTACTAGAAAAATGCCGCGAATATTACAACCAAAGTGTAAACCCGGTTAAGAACACTCAACAGAAAAGTACTGTGAAAGCAACGGCATCCGCAGCCACAGATTGTCATAACAAACCACAGAAAACAAAACCAGTACTGTGCAAACATTGTAACACTCCACATACAGAAAATGGAATATGCGATAAGAATCCCACTTATCAAGAATACCTAAATACTATAATAGCACAAAAACTGGGGAAGGTAAATCAAAAGAAATATAGAACAAAATGTCATTTTTGCCTTGCGTATGGACATAGACGATTCGAATGTGAAGGAGTAAGAAGATTACAGAAAGCAAGAGCAAATGCAGCAATAAACATTACAACAGATATTTCACCAAAGAACTTAAAAAAAGTAAACATCACTGAGACGAAAACAAGAGCAAACACTGCAAATTCAGATCAAGCTGAGTTTTACCCATCAGACTTTGTACCATATTTCAATAATGTTGTTAACATCACTCAGCCTCATTCCTTATGTAAAGAAAGCAATACTAAACAAGAAAGTGAGGAAATGAACAAAACCTCAAGACTGTCGTTAGGAAAACTAACGTTCCATGAAGGATACATCAATGACACGGCATGCATATGTGTACGCGATACAGGTTCCTGTCTTGTCGGTCTTCGAAAGACCCTAGCTGATCCTAAAGACTACCTAGATGAGTACATCTATTGCAGAACTGTTTCAGGAACAGTAGAGAAATATCCTATGGCATGGGCCAATATAAAATCACCTTTCCTATCAGGCAGAGTAACTTGTGCCTTATTAGACAATCCATGCTGTGATTTATTAATTGGAAATGTATTGAATGTGACAGACGACACAGATTCCAAAACACACACATGGCAGAAAGTTAACACCACAACAAGCACTGCTTTAACTACACCACTCATCATACAACAACATGATGAACAAACCAAAGTACCACACCATACCAACTTGAGTACCATCTCACAACAAGAAACAAAAACTGGTGTGTATCATCACAAGGAAAAAGATACAGAAAACAATCATATCACAAGGGCAAGTAAAGATCACAAATCACCATGGTACATACTATACCTCCTGTACTCCCTGTTAACTGCACGCATGATTAAGTCCACACAGTGGATGGTTATACTCGCACTACTCATTGTAAATACAAAACAAATGTCTTCACAGACAGTTTTATTCACGCAACATCATGACGCAACACAGATGATATTACTCATGACAAACCAGCAAACTTTGTTACTTATATCATTACTGTTGAACCAAAGTTTGTTTTTACCACTCATAACCTCTATGTCAAATCAACTCAGACACATATTTATGCTGAACAATGCAAATCATCAGTCAGTGGAATTACTGACAAAAATCAGCAACAAATTATCCTACATATTTTGGAAAATACACACAAATTGCAGAAACGCATACAAACATGCACGATCACATTTCAAAATTATACATGGTGTATTATTATTATTTGAACTATTGAATGTATACACACATGTACGAGTGCAGGTTTGGAGATAGCACTCAAAATGATCTCAACATGAAATTTGTAAACCCCCACCCTTCGGAAAATGTTAACCGTAACCCACTTTATATCCTTAGATCCAGTAACTACAGGGTTGCCTTGTCTGCTGTACGACTCCAGCGCTATGATACTACCGCATTCCATTGTATAGACCAACATGAAAGGTCCTCCAACGTGAAAAGTGTCACCAGCGGAACAGTAAGACGCAACACGCAGTTTCAAGTATCAAACAGTAAGATTTACCCATATTGACTTTGTTTCAAACGAGTATCTACAGAATCTACCTTTTGAAATCGACCAACAACAACAAGGACGTCACAACACAGACAGTCATTTCCATGGACCAGTTTAATGAACCAGAGGCCAACCTATAAACTATGGCAAAGACAGTCACAGACGGACGCACCATGGCCACACTCAAAATTATTTCTCATTTTATACGTGTGAATTCCAGTAATTTTATAGAACTATGTATTTATAAATTATCCAAATGTTGTGCAGTCTTAAAAACTATACAGAAGGAAGGACAATAGCATGATTTGCAGAAAACGTCAATAATCGGGTGAGAAAGAAGACATGCCAAACATTCCAGCACGGAAATGAACATTGAACACTGTTAATTTAATTGCGTGTGCGTAACTTCCACAGGACAAGAACTATACGTGCATAAAGTCATCGATGATGTATATTTTATTGTAAATTTATTAACTGTATGACATCCTATGTCTAATTTTATTATTGTATTATTGTGTATTGTTATAATGCGATATGTACATATGAGCGTAAGTATAGTGGCGAATAAAAAAAAATTGTAATGCTGAGAATCAACGCCTGGCAATCCCAGTGCGCGAATGTTACCAAACTTGCCTTCGCGTATGCTGGATAGCCCGACGCTTAGCAATAGTGATATAGAATTAACATCAGAATATGGTAACAAGAATGCACATACCAACAGGGTGATGCTAACCAAAGAGATTAATAACAAATCTCCATAACAGTAAACGAGGTGTGCTCAAAAAGGGAAACAACTCACAGTCCGACATAAGATGAGGTAAGGGGGACTATGACATACATGAATTATATTCGAACCATGACCACAACATTGACATAGTGTGTTCATAAAGAATCGATGTAAGTGCATTAAATAGAGACGAGGGTAACCACGTCTGCATAGAGAGAAAATTTAAGAATGCTGTAAGAGGAAGTTGTAGCCTTATCTGAGGCATAAACCAATGGAGAATCCTTAAACCAGCATAGCCACATTAGCTATGAGATGAGAATGCACAGACAATCGATTGAGAAATATGAACAGAATGTAATGTCACGGATTGGTGGTTGGATAATATAACGAGGTATGACTAGTACACCCAACCAAAACATTTGTCAGACCACGACAAAACCTTGAGAGAAACCTCAGTACTGAAAAAGAGAGAACAATGGTTATAGTGAATCTCGTAAAAGAACAGAGCAAAAAGGGACGCAAGCATATGCTTATGATCATATAATCCCCTGACAAGAGTAGAAAGATGTACCAAGGCTAAGAACAACAGAATGTGTCACGTTTCTAAGAGTAAGTGCCACATTGGTTGTGCGGGGGGAGAATGTCATGGTCTTATATGTATGTAAGAATGTAAGTGCCGGTATGTAAGCGAGAGTCAGTGTAAGCATAGCTGAGGTCAAGGGCAGTAAGAGACATCACGGCGTGGCTAGCGGACGGTCAGGCAAGAAGCCCGTGAACAGAGCCACGTGATGTGGGAAGGTCAACGAGGAGAGAGGCAGTGTGTGTGAGGCAGCGAACAGGGACGGACGTGTGGAGAGCTATAGAGCGATAGAACGATAGAACGATAGTGTATTGTGATGCATAGATGGAGATGAACGTTGTGTATTGCTATTCGAGGAATGCGCGAACTGTGATATGTGCGGGATGATGTGAAGTTGTGATTGTGAATGATCATACGGGCGACAGTGTCAAGATCGCCATTGTGAGCTAGCGAGTGGTTGTTGGTGGTGAACGATTGTTTGAGCGTGAAGTGCGACCATAGTGTCAACTTGTAATATAGTGTAATAAATGCCAGTTTCCGATTGCATTCATGTGTTATTAGTCGATGGTTCGTAGATGTTGTAATTTGCCTGTTCAAGTCCAGTGAGCGAGCAAGCGCCACATAAGTAGGACTCTGACAGGTATAATCAAGTTTGATGGTGCAACTTCTGAAGAATTTGAAATCAAGAGTGGAGTTAAGCAAGGTTGTGTACTAGCTCCCACCCTCTTTGGGATATACTTTTCACTTCTACTGAAATATGCATTTCGTGATCAGGATGGTGGTATATACATTCACTCACGCTCAGATGGCGGCCTCTACAATGCTCAGAGATTGAAGGCTAAGACCAAAATTAGGAGGGTACTGATCAGAGAGTTGCTTTTTGCAGATGATGCTGCAGTTACGACCCACTCTGAGGAAGAATTGCAATGTCTACTATCTGCATTCTCCAATGCTTGTTCTGAATTTGGTTTAACAATTAGCAAAAAGAAGACACAGATTATGTCACAAGGTGCACATGGGGTACCATCAATCTTTATTGACGACGCCGAACTAGAGATAGTAGACCATTTTACATATCTAGGATCAGTGGTAAATAGCAAATTATCCCTAGATCAGGAAATCAACATCCGGATTGGTAAGGCAGCAACAACAATGAACAGGTTAAGAAAAAGAGTCTGGGAGAACAGGAAGCTTACTGCCAAAACAAAAGTCCTTGTCTATCAAGCCTGTGTCCTTAGTACTCTTCTCTATGGCAGTGAAACCTGGACAACTTACTCACACCAAGAGAACAATTTAAACAGCTTTCATATGCGGTGTCTGCGAAGAATTCTTGGTATTAAGTGGCAAGACAAAATCACAAATACTGAAGTATTGGAAAGATCAGGTTGTGTGACAGTTTATTCCATGCTCAGTCTTCGTAGACTTAGATGGATAGGTTAGTTAGTTAGTTAGTCGACAGATCATCCTCGCTGCACATCGAACCATTCAGTCCATAAGTGCTCGGATCCCCTCCTCAGCAAATCCCGCAGCGTGTAGCGGCTAACGACGCCAGTTCTGTGTTGGTTTATCAATCTTCTTTGGCTTCCTGCGTAGTGTTCTTGTTTGGCCACACCTCTTATAATTTGATGCTCTAGCAGTCTGGCCATTGTTGTAGATTCACAGTCATCACTTGGTTCTCGCAAAAGTCTCACATCACGTAGAGCATTCAGAATGTCAGCCTGGTCCATGGCGCGTCCGCCCTCCACAGTAGCCTCACCTGCGAGCTTGTCAGCCCGCTCATTTCCTTGTACTCCCGCATGCCCTGGCACGAAGATGAAACTAATCTTTGCCAGCCGAGACCGCTTCAGAGGCAGCAACCATTCTCTTCGGATCGACCCCTCCTCTATCCTCTTGATCATGTTCATTGAGTCGCTAAGGAAACAAGCCCTGGTGAATGTCTGTGTCTCGAGCCATGTTATTGCTTTACTTACTGCCATGACTTCCATGGTCAGGCTACTTGTGGTTTCAGTGAAAGCACCAGAGTCCTCCTTCACAATTCTCCCTCCGGCCCGAGCTGTAAAGGCCCATGAGCTTCTCACATGTCGGACGACCGACCCATCTGTGTAGATGACCGCGTCACCGTCTAGCGAATTCTCGAAAATCAACGCTTGTACTTCAGCCTCAACAGCAGCCGGATTTTCTTGTCTGCATTTTCTATCTAGTTGGATGCAAACTGAAAAGGATGTGCAGAAGTCTGTTGGCACTTGCACCCACTCCTCGCCAGGTTCTAAGTCCTCAAGTGAACACACCTGTTGAAGAATGTCTTCGGCTTGACCCATCCACGACCGTCCTCTTTTTAACCTGCTGCCCTTCACCTTCCTAATTTCACTATGCAGTGGATGTTGTGTGTTTGCGTTAATTCTGAGGTAGGCGCGTGCCCTGCAAACTTGTATTCTCTCTTCAATGGTTGGAAAATCAAGAAGGTAGCGCATCGCCCTGCATGCTGTATCTCTTGTACATCCAAGAATAATGCGCATAGCTTCATTCTGTATCCTTTCCATCCTTTCTATCTGCTTATGGCTGAGAGTCAAGATTGCCATTGCATACTCCAAAACAGACATGACCAGCCCCTCGTACAGAAGACATAGATGGCGCTGCTCACAGTTTGCTGCCGCCATCACCCGCATCGCTGCCAAACCCCGCTTGGCCTTTGTTATCACCTGGTCTATGTGCACATTATAAGCAAGGCTTCGATCAAACCGTATCCCCAGGTAATTCATTGCCTGCGTTCTTTCCACCGTCTCTGAACACAGCATTACAGTTGGTGTTGGATTGTTGACAATATGATTATTCAACGAGAACCAAGTCACTGTTGCCTTTGTTGGGTTGACCATTGCCCCAGCTTCATCACACCAAGTACTTATGCGATTGAGTTCGGATAGGACATCTTAGGAGGATGGATGATGGTAGAATACCAAAGGATATCTTTTTTGGTGAATTACAGATGGGTAAGAGATCTCAGGGTCGGCCTCTACTACGATACAAAGATGTGTGTAAGCGGGACATGATTGATACAGGCATTGATAATGCACATTGGGAGCAAGTCGCCGCTGAACGTGTTGCATGGAGGGCAAATATCAGAAATGGAATAAAGTCAAAGGAGAAAATTATTGCAGAAAAGTCACACACCAAGCGTTTGAGACGTAAGATGGTGCATGATGGTGGAAATGACCACGTGTTCACATGCACCCACTGTGAACGGACATTTAAAACGCAAATTGGCCTTATCAGTCACACTCGCTACCGCCATAGTTAAAAGTTATTATGCCTTTTTAGAGCACAAACTATCGTCTGTCAAGACGGCAAGGTGCCAATGATATATATATATATATATATATATATATATATATATATATATATATATATATATATATATATATATATATATATCTTCTTCTTCTTCAGCGTTCCGAGCCATTGAGGTTCTTTGTTGCAGATACAATCCGTCTCCATTCGTCTCTCTGGTGGACCTTCTCTTGCCAGTCGTTGATTCCACACACACACACACACACACACACACACACACACACACACACACATATATATATATATATATATATATATATATATATATATATATATATATATATGTTTACATTGGCACCTTGCCGTCTTGACAGACGATAGTTGGTGCTTTAAAAGGGCATAACTTTTACCTATGGCGGTAGCGAATGTGACTGATAAGGCCAATGTGCTCTGTAAATGTCCGTTCACAGTGGGTGCATGTGAACACGTGGTCATTTCCACCATCATGCACCATCTTACGTCTCACACGCTCGGTGTGTGACTTATCTGCAATAATTTTCTCCTTTGTCTTTATTCCATTTCTGATGTTTGCCCTCCATGCAACACGTTCAGCGACGACTTGCTCCCAATATGCATTATCAATGCCTGTATGAATCATGTCCCGCTTACACACATCTTTGTATCGTAGTAGAGGCCGACCCTGAGATATCTTACCCATCTGTAATTCACCGAAAGAGATGTCCTTTGGTATTCTACCATCATCCATCCTCCTAAGATGTCCTATCCATCTAAGTCTACGAAGACTGAGCATGGAATAAACCGTCACACAACCAGATCTTTCCAATACTTCAGTATTTGTGATTTTAATATACGTAGAATTGTATTTGCAGCAAAGAACCTCAATGGCTCGGAACGCTGAAGAAGAAGAAGATATATATATATATATATATATATATATATATATATATATATATATATATATATATATATATATATATATATATATATATATATATATATATGAAATGTTGTCATTGAGTTTAATGCAGCCTGAATACAGCATGATTTATACCATATTAATAACTGTCAAGTAATAACTGTGGCACACAGCTACTCCATTTCCACCATCCATTATCTTCTTCTTCTTCAGCATTCCGAGCCATTGAGGTTCTTTGCTTCAGATACAAGTCGTCTCCATTCGTCTCTCTGGTGGACCTTCTCTTGCCAGTCGTTGATTCCAAGAGCTTGTAGGTCTGTATGTATATTATCTCTCCACCGTCTTCTTGGTCTAGCTCGGGGTCTACGGTAATTTATTTCATGAGTGTAAGCGAGTTGTGTTTCACTATTATCTTCCATTCTTTCTATGTGCCGCAGCCATTGCAGTCTATTAGCCTTCATGATGCCTCAATGGCTCGGAACGCTGAAGAAGAAGAAGAAGAAGAAGAAGATACCAGTGATTAGCAGGGACTTAAACAGATCATAAATGTCTTTGTTGCTTCTTCTTTTCCACTCTCCACTGTGTGTATCCCTAATGGGCCCAAAGATGCGCCTTAAGACTTTTTTCTCAAAGGTTTGTAACAAGGCCATGCAGCACAACTGGTCTGATCAGTGTTTTGTAAATTGTGATCTTGGTGTTACGAGAGAGCGCCTTTGATTTTAGAAGATGTTGTAGTGCATAGTATATCTAATTTCCAGAGTTGATTCTATCTTGTATTTCTTCCCTTATTATATTGGAGCAGTTGAAGATTGTACCCAGGTATTTGCATGTTTCCGTTCTTTTAATGGTCATGTTATCTATTTGTATGTGGCCAGCGGTTCCTTCTCTTGAAATTACCATATATTCTGTCTAATCCGGGTTGATAACCATCCCCATCTGTTGGGCTTTTTCCTTTAAGTGAGTCGATATTTCCAATGTCTTTTGTTCACTTTGCCCTATAATATCTATATCATCTGCGTAACCAAGCATCTTGGATGTTCCTCCAATAGCACATTCCTCCTTAACCTTCCTTATAAACTTCTCTAGAGCCAGATTGAAAAGGAGCGGCGATAGTGCATCTCCCTGTTTCAAGCCAGATGTTATTTGGAAAGGGTCTGATTTCCTGCCTTTATATGTTACTATATTATAAGTATCTTCCATGCATAGTCTGGTCATGTTGATTAACTTCCTTGATATTCCAACTTCCTGCATAGCATTCCATAGACTATTTCTATGGACACTATCATAAGCCTTTTTAAAATCCACAAAAATGTTATGAAGATCTCTTTTATATTCCCAATGTTTCTCGGCTATTTGTCGTAAGATAAATATCTGATCTATTGTTGATCTGTTTTGTCTGAAACCTGCCTGGTAGTCACCTAATATGTCTTCTAAATATGGTTTTATTCTATTTAGTACCATCCAAAAAAAAAAAAAATTCAAATTTATTCATTTAATTTTTTTTAGGGGTGTGTGTTTGGCACTGAATCTGTTAAACAAATTGAATATTATATATATATATATATATATATATATATATATATATATATATATATATATATATATATATATATATATATATATATATATATATATTCTGTTCAATTTTTAGTTCACAGTGATAGTTTCTGAAAGAACTTGCATATTGTATATACATCATGTTCTGTTCAATGTTTAGTTCCGAAAGATATTTTCTGAGAAAATTCCATCCATCCATCATGTGCCATGCCGATAAGCGGTCATGTTCTGCCATCTCACTTGATCACCAGATTCGTGGATCAGCTCCTTGTTCCTGTCTCGACCATGTCACGTGGCCAAGAAATCCAGGTATTTACTTCTCGGTCTTCCCAATGGTCTCTTCTCTTCGAGTTTGCCAGTCGTCACCAAGTTCTCAAAGTCATTTCTTCTCATAACATGCGCAAAAAAATTTTGACTGTCTACGTCTAATGAACCTAATCAATTTACGATGTTTATTTGTTTCTTGAAGGATTTGTTCATTGGTTTTCTGTCTGTCCATGGTATTCTTTGCATTTTCCTCAGAAACCACATTTCTACAGCCATCAGCTGTTTTTCAGCTTGACTACTCATTGTCCACGCTTCACATCCATACAAAAATATAGGTTCTATGTAGCACTTCAACACTCTTTTTCTCGTTTCAATTGATATCGTTTTATTGATCAGTATGTTTTTCATCTTGCAAAAGGCTACCTTCGCAATGGCAATTCTTGTTCTAATCTCTTCAAGGCATCTCCCATCAGATGTTAGGACTGTGCCGAGATATCTGTATCGATTCACTTGCTTAAGAATATGCCCATTTACTCGTATATCCATCCATCCATCATGTGCCATGCCGGTAAGCGTGGGCGGTCATGTTCTGCCATCTCACTCGATCAACAGAGTCGTGGATCAGTTCCGTGTTTCTGTCTCGACCATGCCACAAGGCCAAGCCATCCAGATACTTGTTTCTAGGTCTTCCCCTCGATCTGTTCCCCTCGATCTTACCAGTTGTCACCAAGTTCTCCAAATCATTTCTTCTCATAACATGCCCAAAAAATTGTGACTGTCTACGTCTAATGTCTCTGATCAGTTTACGATCTTCATTTGTTTCTTGAAGGACTTGTTCATTGGTCTTTCTGGCTGTCCATGGTATTCTTTGCATTTTCCTCAGAAACCACATTTCTACAGCCATCAGATGTTTTTCAGCCTGGCTGCTCATTGTCCAAGCTTCACATCCATATAAAAGTACAGGTTCTATGTAGCATCTCAACACTCTTTTTCTCGTTTCAATTGACTCGTATATCACATTGTGCTATTTCCTTCTTCCCAGTGACGACCATAATCTGTCTTCTTAATACTCAGTTCTAACGCTAGTTGTTCACTGTGTGCAGCAACCGCATCTACTAAATTTTGCAGGTCCTGTTCATTGCCTGCAATCAAGACTGTATCATCTGCATATCTAATGTTATAGATGTATCGTCCCACAATGTTGATTCCTTCCATATCTACTATATTTCTGAAAATATGTTCACTGTACAGGGAAAAAAAGATCTAGAGACATTACATATTCCTGTCTCACACCTCATTTAATAGGCTGATATTGACTTACATCGTTATCAATTCTGATAGCAGCTTGTTGTTTCCAATATATGTTGTTTTTTTTACAAGTCTAAGGTCTTTTCATCAATTTGTAGATCTTCAAGCATCCTTATCTTGTCGACATGTCTCATTTTAAATATTGAGCACAACCCACTACTGGCAACGCTGATCGTATTCTGGTATGAACCTAAGGCCTATCCACGTCAATATGGAAGCACTATAGTCGAGTTTCGCTCGAGAGTGAAACTCGAGTATAGTTCTTCCATATTGACGTGGATAGGCCTTAGGTTCATATCAGAATACGATCAGCGTTGCCAGTAGTGGGTTGTGCTCAATATTTAAATTTCAAATCCCGAAACAACCAAATAATCAATGTCTCATTTTATCGAAAGTATTTGTGTAGTCAAAAATGCAAAGATATAGATCTTTGTTTACTTCTATAGAACGTTAAATTACTGTTCTCAATATATATATACAGCATTTACTATGCCCTTGCCTTCTACAAACCCACATTGTTCTTCTCCTATTTCGGGTTGTATTTTCTTCCTAACTCTTTGCATGATAATTCTCAGCGGAATCTTCGTGATTTGGCTCATGATACTAATTGTTCGATATTGATCGCATTCCAGGGCTCATGATTTCTTTGGGATTGCAATAAATATAGAATTACATAATTTAGGAGGTATATCTCCAGTATCGTATATTGCGTTCAGCAGTCTGGTGACTTAGTCTATTCCATATTCTTCTAAGACATTGATCTTTTCTATTGTGATGTTATCTGTACCCAGGGTCTTACCAGTTTTCATATGGTTAAGAGCATTCTGAACTTCCATCTTCAAAATTGATGGTCCTTCATTATTATTCTGATGATCATATTGTTCTTCTCTTGTATCATTATAAAGGTCTTTCACATAATCTGACCACGCATATAAAATCTGATCTTTTCCTATTGTGATTTTGCCATCTTTGGTTTTCAGGCAACCCGTTGATGTGTGTGTTCTTTTGTTAGTGATGTCATTAATTATTTTGTGCATTAATTTGGTATTCCTGGTGTTGTGTTGGTTTTCAATTTTCTTGCAATTTTCCTCAAATTAGAAGAAAATTAGATATTATATATACATCATCTTCTGTTCGATTTTGAGGTTTCAACGATAGTTTCTGAAGCAAATTTGATATTGTATACAATCATGCTCTGTTAAACCTTAAGTTCCCAACGATAGTTTCTGAAGTATATTTGATATTGTAAATACATCACTTTATGTTCAATTTTTAGTTCCCAACGATAGTTTCTGAAGCAAATTGGATATTGTATATGCATCAAGTTTGAGTATCTGTATATTTTAATCTTAACTGCAATATTATCAAGATGCTCTGTTTTGGCTTATTCAGAAAATTCCGACGCGCCCTACTGTGGTTGTTTTGTGAGAGGCGACGAAGACATGCACGGCTGGAGGAATTGAAAGACTTGGTGTGCAACAGGCAACCAATTAGGTAAAGCCTTTCTGAAAAAATTTCCTATAAGAAATTCACAACAATGTATTTTCTTAGGGAATTAAAACACAGAAGTCATAAAGAACATTGCCACACAATATAGACAACATCACATATAAAGTCTATACTGGACTATACATATTTGAGGCTAGCGTTATATACCCAGTGTGGAAACAAAGCCACCTACTCCAAATATTGTTGGTGGCTTTTGTGGTTACAATATAAATGAGAATTACATAAATTACTATGCTTTTGATATGCAAGGAGGGTCTTCTTATTTGTTGTCATTTGAACATAGATTATCTTCGCGATGATATCTGTTTCGATTTAATGTCCCAGTGTTTATATTACCACAATTGAGTGTCTTTAAAGTGACAATGATGAACAATTTCACCCTCAGTGTTGTGGTTTTGGGAGGAGAATCTAGTCTTGGACTGACAATCTAATCTTGATAGGAGAATTTGGTCTTGGGATGAGAATCTAGTCATGGACGGAAAATCTAGTCTTGCGAGGGAGAATCTAGTCTTGGGAGGAGTGTCCAATATTGGAAGGAGAATCTAGTTTTGGGAGGAAAATCTAGTCTTTGGAGGAGAATCTAGTCTTGGGAGGAGTGTATAGTTTTGGAAGGAGAATCTAGTCTTGGGAGGAGAGTCTAGTCTTGGGAGGAGTGTATAGTTTTGGGAGGAGAATCTAGTAGTCCAAAAAGAAGACGCGTCTTGATAGTGGTCTCCATCAGGAAGTGTTCAAGTATTCTGTCTGGTGCTACGAAGGTCGTAGGTTTATATAATGACTTATAATGATGAACAATTTCACCCTCAGTGTTGTGGTTTTGGGAGGAGAATCTAGTCTTGGACTGACAATCTAATCTTGATAGGAGAATTTGGTCTTGGGATGAGAATCTAGTCATGGACGGAAAATCTAGTCTTGCGAGGGAGAATCTAGTCTTGGGAGGAGTGTCCAATATTGGAAGGAGAATCTAGTCTTGGGAGGAAAATCTAGTCTTTGGAGGAGAATCTAGTCTTGGGAGGAGTGTATAGTTTTGGGAGGAGAATCTAGTCTTGGGAGGAGAGTCTAGTCTTGGGAGGAGTATATAGTTTTGGGAGGAGAATCTAGTAGTCCAAAAAGAAGACGCGTCTTGATAGTGGTCTCCATCAGGAAGTGTTCAAGTATTCTGTCTGGTGCTACGAAGGTCGTAGGTTTATATAATGACTCCATCATTGGGTTCACACGAGGGTTGACTATGGGTTTTTCGGAGACTTCTGAGGGTCGCCGCTTTACGATGCAACGAGGCCATGAATAGACACAACATATTCGGGCTGTTTGGGATTTGGCCTAGGTTGGTAATGCTTCCTCCACAAGTTATAGGTCAATCATTGTCAAAAGACTCCAACTCTATGCCCTGAGCTTAAAGTATTGCAATGTTAAAATACTCCGACCCAGCCTTTCCTACACAAGTTTAAGGTAATGTTCTGCTAACATACTCCAACCCAGTGTATTCTTCAATTGTTTAAGGTAGTTCTTTACTAATATACTCAAATCCAGTGTATTCTTCACATGTTTAAAGTAGTTCAATGTAACATACTCCAAACCAGAGTATTCTTCACAAGTTTATGATAGCTCTTTGTTAATATACTCCAGCCTCAGTGTTGTCTTCCCAAGTTTAAGGTAGTTCATTGTTAACATACTGCAACTCTGTGTTCTCTTCCCAAGTTTAAGGTAGTTCATTGTTAACATACTCCAACCCAGTGTATTTTTCAAACTTTTCAGTTAGTTCAATGTTAACATACCCAGCGTTTTCTTCACAAGTTTAAGGTAGTTCTTTGTTAACATACTCCAACCTAATGCTTAGGTTTTAGATATTTCATTGTCAAAAGCTCGCAATGCTCAGAGTTTAGGAATGTCATTGTCATCAGTCTCCAACACTACCTCAACCCTACAGGTTTAATGCATTTCATCACCAACTTACTCCAACCCAGTCCCAACCTTTTAGGTTGTTCATTGTCAGCAGACGCTATCCTAATGCCCATAACCAAGGTAATTTATTGTCAACAAACGCTATGCTATATAATGCCCATTACTTAGGTAATTTATTGTCAACAGACACTATGCTAATGCCCCAATTGAGGTATTTTGTCGTCAGCAGACCCCAATCTAAAGCCTGGAGTTTATTTATTTAAGTATCAGCAGATTCTAACCAGAGTGTCCAATGAGAGGGAGCTCATCTAAACATATAAAACGACAATAATGGGGATGTCGTAACCAGTAAAATAAAGCGTCCCAAGAGTGAAAAATAAAATCGACGTTCTAAAATTCAGTTTGTTTCTCTTGACAAAATAATGTCTTCTTTCATTCCACGATTCTTAATGAGTAGGTTAGCATCGCCGAATGCATAAGAGAGTTCATTCTTAAACATCTAGTGTGCTAATGCTGAGATAGGGGGTTGAACCCCTACACCGGTCCGTTGGACTAAAGTGTTGGCTTCTCATCTTTGATGTGGAGACGTAAATTACAAGTACCCCTGAAGTCGGAGTGGATTCGCCAGTTGGCGAGGGAGACTGCTAATAAGGACAGCTAATCCACATGTACAATGCAGTCTGGTGCTACTAGAATTAGCGTGTATTGACTACGTTTAAGTTTAAAGCAAGCGAGCGCAGAGAAATACCTGAGTTTTTGTTGTGTTTGTTTTATTATGAAGGGCTTTCTTGAGCTGTTGTTTGACTTGTCATATGTATTGCCTTTCTTCGGTGTACTGTATTTTAGCAATATAAATGGCTTGATCTGTTTAGTTGCCGTCTTCACATTAGAAGTTGCTATGGATATCCAGTATTCCTCCTCTCTCGTCTAACACCGCTTTCCATGTCATCTTCTGATGTGATCTATCCATTAAATGTTCTTGTCCCCTTTTAAATGTGTCTTTCTGTTTCCTATACCATGTGACTGTTTAGATCGTGGTTTAAATATATATGTCTTGTTCGAAATTTGTTTCCATTGTCTTAAAAGTGTTAGGCAATCTGCCTCACGCTCTGAAGGTTGTGTGTGGGTTCGATTCCGGACAAAAACATTCGGTTCAGAAGTATAATTTTCTCGGAGCTACGGAGTTCGTGCTCTGTGTAACGCTTTCTGCAGGTCTGAAAGAGACCGAGCCATATGAGATTAACCCAGTGCAATGAAGTCAACCCTCTTGCCTTTTACTTGTGTTGTGCCAGAATAGAATCCCTAAACTGTGAGATAATTCTAGATATCATAAACCAGTTGTATTTGTTTTGCAGGATGGATTCTCTCAAGCAGCACCCGCACAGCACCGCCGGACGCCTCTACGACAACGACAACAACAAGGAGCGAGAAGACCAAGAGACCATGGACAGACATAACCACTTTCTCAGAAACGACTTTTTGGTGCTATACGAACACCTTCTCTTAGAATGACTAGAAAGTTCATCTAGGCCTCATTGTAAAGCTCTAGTGGTACATACCATCTAGAAATGTCTGGACGAGATGTTCTATGAGTGGCAAATACCATCTAGGCATGTCTGGATGTGGAGTTCTGTGAACCCATTTATCCGGCGGGAGCTTCGGGTTCTTTAAGAGACAAGGACACCAAGAAATTAATTGGGAAGTAAAGGCAGTTGGGGTGAGACTGACCACATCACTCCCGAGTGCAGAATAATCTTTAAAAATATTGGTCAAACTCCATATCTGCCATGGGCCTTAATAAGGCCGACAATTGAGTCCTTTCATTACTGCTTGTTTACTGTGACTGTCGGCTCTGTCCTGAAGATCGCAAGTAAGGGCCACTTCAATTATGTCCGAAATATTCCCAAAAATATGATGCGAGCATTGCAAAGTTCTTGTTCTTCTCCTCTCTAATTGGCACACAGAATTATGTGTTTCTGACTCCAGTCAAAGAAGTGGTTAAGTTCAGGTTTATGGCATTCCCGTACAGAGTTTGCTGGAAGGATGTTGGTACTTCTGTGTGGTAATTTAAATGTACGTATGGGCGATTATTGTTTATACGAGAGTAAGTCAGAAAGTAAGTCACACAAATCTATGAAAATTATTTGAGACGTGAATTTGAAAACCATTGATTCTTGTACTATCTCTCCTTATTTTTCAACACAGTCTCCTCGAACATTAATGAATCTGTCCCATCGTTTTATCAGAACTGTAAAAACGGCATCATCGATGTCATTGGGTTGGTGTCTTAGCCATGTTCGCACATCGCGCTCAATTTCATTATCTGCAAAACGTTTGCCGTAAAATTGATTTTGTTTGTTTGTTTAGCGAACCAAACTGGTGGAAATCACACTGAGCTGGATCGGGACAGTTAGCAGGGTGTTCAAGAAGTTTTCACTCTAGTTTCACAATGTTATCCCATGCTAACTAAGCCGTGTGGGGTCTGGCCTTGTCGCTTGTTTTTCAAAACACATAACGAAGCATCAATAGAATTCCTTCACGATATGGGCCGCAGCATTCACACTACAATATTTCTTTTGGAAATGACATAATAACACGCCCTTTGAATCCCCAAAACACCTTCCCTGCTGATGGCGAATACTTGCATTTCTTGGCTGAAGATGAAGTACGTTGTTTCTGGCTGTTGATGCATCCGTGACTCCCCGCCTGGAACAATCCTGTTGATCATTTATCCTCGTTATTCTGCAAACTGGGTGAGGTGTTCCACTGAAAGGCCCATACGGTGCATTTTGTGTTCCTCGGTGAATTGTCTGCGCACTCAAAGTGAGCACACATTGACCAAGTTCAAAACATCTTGAATTATGCTTTAGGCTATAACCCATGAGCATACCCTATTACAGTTGCAGAGCAGGTTATCGTTACACGCTTGTCAATTGGAATAATAACCTCGAACCACCACACAATTGGTTTTGTAGCAATCTTTACAAGACGCCCAGAATGGTCTTCATCAACAATGTGTTAACGTCCACAAGAGAAATTACCCATCCATTTGTTTACCACTTAACACTAAATAAACTTGCCGCCATAGACAGGCAACGTTCCTTTACAAATACCTATAGTAGAAAGTCCTTTGGCTCAAAGCACGCGCTAGCTCTTAAACTCTTGGTGTGTGTAAGCCAAGGTAGCTGGTTCAACCCCTTCACCGGTCGGTTGGACTAAAATCTTGGCTTCTCGTCCTTAACTTAGGGACGAAATTAAATTGCAAGTACCTCAGAAGTCAGAGTGGGTTGGCCTGATGGCGAGGGATATTGTAATAGAGAAAGCTAATTGACATGCAGAAATCAGTCCAGTGCATTGTCCGTATCAGCACGTGTATGGACTTCGCTTGAGTTCAAAGCGAGCTAGCAATCACGACCTAACAACACCACGCTGTTCTTCCGTGTTGCAGTCGTCGGGTAAAGTCGTCATTCAACATTTTTAAAAAATACGTGCGCGTGAAACTTGGTATGCAAGCAAACACATGATCAATGATGGCAACTGAATATGTCCAATAATGATATCTGTGTAAGCTACCAGTAACATTATCGCAACTGCCCCTCTGACGTGTCTCCACCTTGCCTTGGTAGAGGGGCTTGCGTGTTCAAACGACGACCAAGAGCTATGCCGACGGTAGCACAGCTACTGGTAGGGTCTCCCATGTCGGACAGGTCTCGGGATAGGAACCAAACCAAGAGAGACACATACCTGCTGCTCTGCAGGTAGAATGGGGGAAGGCAGTCAAAGACAAGCAAATCCAGAATCAGGCGCACTATGCCACTGCATTCTTGGTCCAGACATACACTCTACGGCTCTCTGCTGAGGGATATGGCTGGCCGCCTCTAAGTCAAAATCCCCCGGATGTGAGAGCCGGGACGATACTCATCCTCTGCTAAAAGAGGTGAGGTGCTGATCCTGCTACATGCTTGGTCCAGACACTTGTTCGATGGCTCTCACCCGAGGGATATGAGGGATTCCCCCCCCCCCCCGGATGAGAGTGCCTGGCCGTTACTTGCTCACTGCTGCATGGAGGTAAGGTACTGAGCCGGCAGCACATGTAGCCTACCCCGTGAGCGTTACTAAAGGTGAAAAAGCGTATTAATCGCACGCAATGGTTACGATGCAAGTCTGCATAAATAAAATTTAAAAAAAAAACTAATTGAGTGAGTATAGTCAAAGGTGGAGAAACGTCTCGTTAACACGAAATGGAACGCTTGGCTAGCAAATCCATTAAGTGGAAGTCCGAAGCGAAAGCTTGCTGAGTGGATGTCGTCTGCAGTCTGACCGTTCCTGGTTTGCTTGGGGAGCGGCCAAAGGCGAACGAAATACCCAATACATGGAAGTGATGAATTAAAGCGGCCATGAGCAGGACGTGGCGATTCCTTGGGTGAGCCCAGTACCAGAGCGCTATGTGCCGGCTCTGCAATTATGGAAGCCGCCTTGGTTGGCGGTGAATGCCCATGGTCTACCCCTGCCTTTCCTTGAGGGTTGACCGTGATGTTTTTGATCGTTCTAACTTGACCAGCTGAGATGTGGGCGACACCACAACAGAATGTCCTTCTAAACCCCCAGGAGGCTAACCTGATTTTAAAAAACGACCGCAGAAGTCGAATGTGCCGGTCTAAAGGTTGCAAATAAATTTGCACAACGCAAAAACGTCTGAGTGAAATGTCCCTCGTGCCCGGAACAGCTTTGACTATTTTGTCTTCTGGGCACATTTGTGAACCGAAAGCTCGCTGAAAGGACGCCGTCTGCAGACCGACCGTTCCTGGTTTGTTGGGGGGGGGGGGGGGGGGGGGGGTTGCCGCCTGTGTCGAACGAAATTCCCAATACATGGAAGTGAGGAATTAAAGCAGCCATGTGCAGGACGTAGCGATTCCTTGGGTGAGCCCGGTACCAGGGTGCAATATATCGGCTCTGCAATCATGGATGCCTCCTTCGACTGCGGTAAATGCCCATAGAGTGTCCCTGTCTTCCCTTGAGAGCTAAACGTGAAGTCTTTGAACGTTCTAACTTGACGAGCTGGGATGTGAACGGCACCACAACAGTGAGAGTCCCCCCAGGAATGCTAACGTGGATTAAAAAAACGCACGCAAAAGTCGTATGTGTTGGCTTAAGGGTTGGCCCAAGGATGCATAACGAAACACACCGCAATTATGTCAGGAAAAACATTCCGGATGAACGCAGAAGAAGAAGAAATTATCGCAACTGTCTTTATGATTTTGTGACTAGCTTACTTTCTTACTTTCGTATTTTGTTTTGTCAAAACGACCAGGCAGTTTATCAGTTTGTCGTGTAAATTGGAATTATAACTCCACCTGAATGAGACATTTTTCTTTCGGTCTAATTAAAGATTTTCATTGCACGGTGTTTCATGTTCCCGCCTATTGGCCGAGGCACTCGACTTCAGGTACCATATCTTTGGGATTGCTTCCCTAGCCTTCTATTTAACCTTCCAGAAAGGCAGCAGTCTCCTGTCAACAAACTGATGTTGCACTTGCCATTGAAATCGTTTTGCTGTTGACTGGAAATGCAGGGTTCGTGACTATAATGAGGTTGAGCTGCCTATATTTTCTGATATAGATGACGATACTATAGTATATATGTTGTGTCTGTTGTACAATGATTCCATGGAGAATTAAAACAAATTGCTAAAATAAGGCGGTAAACGTAGTCTCAGAACAGATACTGCAGTAGGGGATTGAGGTTCGAAATTTGTTGCATATCTGTTACAAGATGTGGCAGCCAACTACAGAAGTTGCAGGCTGTTTGTGTTTTTCTAGGCACTCGTGTGCCATTAATCGGATATTTATTTATCGAAATTCTTTCACAATTCCCCGACACGAGAGTTCGAGATCAACCGTGGGCGACTCGGAACAAGACCTCTTTGCGTTGATTTTCATGACCGTTCAGAAAACAATGACAAAAAAGCTGAACTATAAATAGTCTAATAAATCACAAGCAGGCAATAAGAGCTGAGGTCCATTGCAACGTTCCTTAAGGACATGCAACTAACCTTTCAGTTGGACATTGCTTTCCGAAATACTGCTTTTCGTTCATTCAGTTGTGAACATCAACACAAAACGGTCTGCTTCCAAATCGCCTGCAGATGATTTCGAAACCGATAAGCGGGAATTGGAACTGCGTTCACTGCCCCTAAAGTGTAATCGTGATATAATGACGGGTGATGGGCAGGAAGAGGTGAATACTCATTGACTCACTGTCTGTCATCCCCTGCTAAATATGTTGTGCATAATCCCGATAAATAGCTTAGTGGCAATATCGAGAGAATGAGATAAATAGCTAGTTAGTTAGTTAGTTAGTCGCAGTTCCAACTTCACAGCAACGGGTCGTCCCCATTATGCTCCATTCCTGTGCCAGTGAATATCATACAAAACGCTCCCCACCGCCCAATGTGAAAAGTTGAAAAGACTTGAGTCTCGACAAACATCAGCCCGCACAGATGCACTGTGCATAATGCCGCCGCCAGAATGTCAACACAATAGTCCCCCACAAAACACCCAGTTCATTTCTGATGGAATCTGCAGCCATTTTCCCATCTGGATGTTTCCTAGATGTTCACCCACACAGTCCACGAAATACAGTTCATCGTCGATGGCAGTGGCAGTCAACCAGAAGCCCAGCAGCCACGCATTTCTGCATAAGGCAAAAACCGGTCAACTCTGGGACATAGCCATCTGCCATCACTCCGAACATGCAGTCACGTTCCAAAAACCTCGGGCAGATTCAAAAGCACTTCACACGAAACTCACAGCTCACAGTGTCGCGCCACGCACTCACTCAGTAGCAGGGCGACGGAACCATCAAGCCTCCTTAGTCGCCTCTTACGACATGCCTGGTAGGCTACAGTGTTGCTATTCTTTGCTTCCCTTATGGGCCCCGGCAACACACGGGAGGAGATAAATAGCTGAATGGCGATATCGAGACAATGAGATAAATAGCTTAATAACAATATCGAGACAAAGAAATAAATAGCTTAATAGTAATATCGAGACAAAGAGATAAATAGCTGAATGGCGATATCGAGACAAGGACCCAGAGCTGATACAAGGTAATGTCTAGTTTTATTATTATTATTATTATTATTATTATTATTATTATTATTATTATTATTATTATTATTATTATCATTACTATTATTATTATTATTATTATTATTATTTGCGTTTGAACTTTGAACTCAAGGGCATTCCAAACACGCGCTGCTACTTGTAATGTACTGGACTGATATTTACGTGTCGATGACCTGTCCTTATTACCAGTGTCCCTGGCCTTCAGGAGAAACCACTCCGACTACAGCGGTGATGTGGTGTTTGATATCAAGGTGATTGATTGACTGGCATCTACAGCGGTGATGTGGTGTTTGATATCAAGGTGATTGGCTGACTGGCATCTTGTCGTCTTGGTAAACGATAGTTTGTTACATTGTGCTTCAAAATGGGCATAATAACTAGTTAGTTACCGTCTCCATAGCACAAAGCCTGGGTTGAAGGTGATTACATCATGTGGTAATTTAAAGTTAACAATGTCTAGTGTTTGATGTCAAGCTGATTAGATCGTATGGTAATACAAAGTGGATATTGTCCAGTGTTTAATAACAAGGTGATTACCTCATTATAAACCAAAAGACTAAATGTCATGTCAGGGCAGATCAGGCCCTAAACCTTGGTTGGCAACTGGTCTAGGACAGTTAGAGCATTGCTGATCCGGCAGCTTCTACAGCTTGTCTTGTTTCAGACGTATTGGTGTTACCTTTCCTCAAAGTGGACAATGTCTAGTGTTTAATATAGCGTTGAATTGACCATGTGATAATATAAAACAGACAATGTCTTGTGTTTGATATCAAGTTGAATGGCTCATGCGATATTATGAAGTTTACAATTTCTAGTGTTCGATATCAAGGTGATTACATCATGTGGTAATTTAAAATGGACAATGTTTAGTGTTTGATATGAAGTTGAATACACCATGAGGTAATATACAGAGAAAAATGGCTGGTGTTTTCTATCACGTTGATAATATCATTTCGTAATATAAAGTGAACAGTTTCTACTGTTTGATATTACTTTGATAATATCACGTGGTCATGTGTTTAATGTGATTATAGAAAGTGGAACATGTCTCGTGTATGGTATCAACATAACTTGATGTGATGACGTATAGTACCACTCTCTGTGGAGTAAATTTCGTGTGATATTTAAGCCACTTCATATGGCGCACGAATTCTAAAAACTAAATCTTGTACAATTCCCAAACAAAAGAAACTATAACTGTGTATAGAAAAGGCAAAGGCATATAAGAAGAAATTAATGTGGTTATGCCCCTTGGCAATATAACGCTCCCACATTCTATATTTCATCATCTTATAGAGGGGAACAGACCAAGGGGAAGACCTAGAAGCAAGTACCTGGATGGCTTGGCCTTGTGTCATGGTCGAGACAGAAACACGGAGCTGATCCACGACTCTAGTGATCGAGTGAGATGGCAGAACATGACCGCCCACGCTTACCGGCATGGCACATGATGGATGGATGGATGGATGGATAGTGCCTGCCATCGGGCATTGCTGACCATGTTCTGTCTCGTGTACAACCAGTCATTTCTAATACTGACGTTTCTCCGTGTCATAATGTCAAACTGTCGAGTATCTTCATTCTTGGTCTCCAACTGTTCAATTGCGACGACACACTCCAGATGCCCCCGTCCCATAATATGCTCATAGAATGTGGACTGTCTGTTTCTGATGCGAGTAATTAGTTCTCTTAGTGAGTTAATGCCTTTTGAGATATCTTTATTGTTCTTTCTATCCGCACACGGTGTTCTCATTATTCTTCTATACAAATAATATCCCCATATCTTCCACATAATCGCTTGCTTGTCAGCTAATTACCCATGGTTTGCGTCCATACATCAGTATTGGCTCAATATAGCTCTTAAGAACTATTTCCCTCACGGATGAGATAAAATCCAGAGAATGTTGTAATACAAACAATAATGAGCACGAATGTGGGACTTAAGCGAAGAAATCCATGACGTGATAAATAAAATAGATAAGCAGGACAACATCATAGTTAGGGAGAGTTCAATGCAAGACTAGAACACAACAGAGCGGGCATAGAAAAACATCTTGGAGCATTTGGAGACCAACATAATGAAAGAAATTATAACGGAAGTAGACTGATAGAGCTATGCAGGAAACACAAACTCTATATAACAAACACATTCTATAAACACAGACTCACAAATATACACCTGGTATAAATGGAACGATCTAGATATTAAAAGCCAAATTGATTTTATATTAACAAGAAATAACAGAAAGAGAAAAATATTAGACGCAAGGGCAGTGCACAAATTAGGTATAAACACAGACCGCAAACAGTCGTTGCCACAATAAGAATCACCAGTAGAAGGAAGCAAAGAACAGGAAAATACATGCCATGTGAATAAGTAAACTTAAAACATCTCAGAGACGAGGCAATGAGGGAAAATTATGAAAAAGAGCTAACTGAAATCTTCGTAAAATTACCTATAGAAAGAAAGACAGTGGAAGAAGAATGGGAGATGTTCAAATCAAGTATTATAAATACTGCAAAGATAACATGTGAAACCACGAAAAAACACAAAACACGTATAAAGACATAACAAGTTGGTGGAACGCAGAAGGAAAGAAGGCTGTAAAAGACAAAAAGGTAAAATATAAAAAGTGGTCGAAGAGAAAACTGGAATGCAATTACATAGAATATAGAATAACGAGAAGACATGTGAATAGAATACTAAAGAGAGAAAAACAAAAAGACTGCGAGAAGTATGGAGAAACTTTAAATAAAAACTACAAGGAGGCAACTAGAAACTTGTATAAAAAGATAAGCACAGTGAGAACCAGAGGAGAACACTTTGACCCAAATTAAATAATTAACGGCGAAAATGGAGAACCAATAAGTGAACAAAAAACAAATCCTTCTCAACATCCCATCAGATGTCACGGGAATTCAAGAAACCGACACAGATGCCATCGAAGAACTAGAACCAGACATACTGAAAGAAGAAATTATAGAAGCCATCAGATTAGCCCCATTGAACAAATCATCAGGACAAGATGAAATACCAAATGAACTAATTAAAGCAGCAAGAGAAGTAGGAACAGCATGGCTACATAGACTATTCAACCACGTTTGGGTATAACAACAGACACCACGAGACTGGGGAAATGCCATAAGTATCCCAATTTGGAAAAACAAAGGCAGCAAAAGAGACTGCACACTATACAGAGACATTTCACTGTTGAGTCATACTGGAAAAATATTTTGCAAAATTCTTGAGAAAAGATTACGATCTATTATAGAACCCCAGCTAAGCGAAACACAACTTGGATTTAGTAAAAGCAAAGGATGCACAGATACCATTTTTTGAACTTAGACAACTCGTAGAAAAATCAATGGAATTCAATGAAACACTCTACTTAACCTTTTTCGACCAAGAAAAGGCATTCGATAGAGTAGATAGAAACAAGCTGTGGGAAATCCTTAGTTAGTTAGTTAGTCGCGGTTCCAACTTCACGGCAACGGGTCGTCCCCATATTGCTCTTCCAGTGCCAGTGAATATTACAAAATGCTCCTCACTTCCCCATGTGAACAATGGAATAGACAGGAGTCTCGGCAATCCAACAGCCCGCACAGGTACACTGTGCATAATGCCGCCGCCAGAATGCCAACACAGAAGTCCTCCACGAAAAATACAGTTCATCGTCGATGAAAACGGCAGTCACCAGAAAGACTTCATTGACTTGGGTTTTATCCTATATGGCTCGGTCTCCTTCAGGGCGACCCACCGAAAGCGCCGCACAAAGCACGAACTCCGTAGCTACAGCGACGACTCCCAGGAGTCTACTGAAAAATGCACCCATGAACCGAAAAGGCAAACCAGTCAATCCAGAAATAGCCGGCCGTCATCGTTCCGAACATGTAGTTCACGCGAAAAACAACCGCGGACAGATGCAAAAGCATTCCACGCGAAATTCACAGCTCACAGTGTCGCGCCACGCACTCACTCAGTAGCAGGGCGACGGAACCATAGCCTCCTTAGTCGCCTCTTACGACATGCATGGTAGGCAACAGTGTTACTATTCTTTGCTCTCCATATGGGCCCCGGCAACTCACGGGCGGGGAAATCCTTAAACAATATGGAATGAGTACACATCTAACAAACCTATGTAGAAGCGTATACAACAACAGTGAATGCATAGTGAGAGCAACTGGAGGATACTCAGAACCCTCCACCATAAGAACCGGAGTACGACAAGGTTGTGTCCTGTCCCCTCTCTTGTTTATAACATATATAGAAACATAAGTTTAAAAAAAAAAAAAAAAAAAAAAACAGCCAAACAGAGACCGCAAGAACACTGCATGACGAGGATACGGAATAAGAACTAACTGCAAATCTAACCATTCTTCTTCTTCTGCGTTCATCCAGAGTTTTTTTTTCTTTTTTTCCGGATGTGATTGCGGTGTGCATGTTTACAGCAAAGCTGCGTTCTTGCGCCGTTAGCCGACACATCCGACTTCTGCGGGCATTTGTTGACCGGGTTAACCATCCCGGAATCTAACCATTAGAGAACTCCTGTTTGCAGAAGACCAAGCATTAATAACAAAGTCAGAAGCCGAATTACAAGACCACATGAATAGTCTAAACGAAATATGTAGGGAACATAACATGAAAATTAGCACAAGTAAAGCAGAGGTATTGACTATAACTAAAGAAGAAAAAGCAACAGCGATTCACCTAAACGAATATCCCTTGAAACAAGTAAAGAGTTTCAAGTACCTAGCAAGTATAATATCATCAAATGGGAGATCAGAAGACGAGATTGAAAATAGATGCAATAAGGCAAACCAACTCATTGAACAAATGGCACCAATATTAAAGAACAAACATGTATCAATAACTACTAAGAAAGCACTTTACAACACAATCTTCCTACCAACTCTATGTTATCAATGCCAAACCTGGACAATGACAGAAAAAGAGAAAAGAAAAATCACAGCAACAGAAATGAGATTCCTGAGAAGAATTCTCAATGTATCAAGAAGAGATGAGATCAGAAATGAAGAAATTAGGACTAAAGTGTGGAATATAGCTGCACTAGATTGTAATAGTAGGCAGCAATTCAAATGGTTTGGCCATGCAAGTAGGTTACCAACTAACAGAATAACACAACAAGCAATGATGTACAGACCAGAGGGAAGCAGAGGAAGAGGCCGACCACGTAAACGATGGACGCAGGGAATAACAGGGTCCAGGGGATATCGATACGTGAAGCTCATAGGTGGGCACTCTCCCGCTGTTTATACTTCACCCCGACACCGTAAGGTACAAGAGGAACATGATGAGATGATGAGATGAGATGAGATGATTTATCAACACTCAACAGTGCTAGCAAATGCAACCTGAAGACCGAATGTCACAAAGCAGATTCTCTCATTTTGACATATAGCCCAGGGCAGCGACCTATCCGGCCTGCCCTTTCAGTTTCAAATTGTCCGCGGATTTTTAACGTGCGCATGAATATCCCGAATATATCCTTTTCCCAGAATGTCATTTTCTACAGTATTAAGCAGATAACCCTGTAAAAATTAGAGTTTTCAGTCATATCTTTTCTAGTTCTGACAAGTCGGTTTACAGCAGACTTGATGCCTCTCCTAACAACGTATCAAACAATATAAAGCAATACGAAGTTTAACACAGCTTTAAAAAAAACACAGTTACATAAAACAAAGGACGTTGCTGTGTCATGCCTTAATCAGAAAACAAAGATAAGAAAACACAACAACATATAAACCACGGAGACATTATGGCATAATAACTGAGTGAAAGGAATGGATAAAATGAAAACAATGAGAAAGAAATGGGGGAAAATAAATAATGTGTGCAACTTATCTCAGAATCCCAGAACGTGAACCAGCTTATTAGTGGTGGAAACCTGACTCGGATTATAAACGGGGGAAATGGAATCAGCAAATACGAATGTTTCTTATCGCATTTGATAACACAATGGTGTGTACATGTGCGTTCTGTTCTTTCACATCTGTATGGCACCTGCAGTGAAGTTACCTAACCCTATTGAAAATGTCATTATTATTGTGTGACCTGCCAAATGCCATAGCCGCTCAGTTCTTTCCACATATATAAGTCCTTCGTGTTCCGGATCAGTTCTACTACCGATATATCCTATCTTAGATGATCAAGCATCGTTTCTATTGTTCCGCGTCTTCCTGTGCCACGCCTTATCTTTTTCATCGACACCATGTTCTCCAATCCTAGTCTGTCCATTACAAGACCAATGACAACAGCGTGTCTTGTTCTTATAGTTGTGTCTTGTAGTTCTAGTTTCATTAGTCTCTTCTAGGCAATTGTTGATACTTACATTCACCGTCCAAGTTTTTCACAACATTCGTCTCAGAAACCATATCTCCACTACCTCCAAACTCTTCCTAATTTGTGTGTCTTAAAAAAAAATAATTCATAATTTGTGTGTTCAACAAAAAAAAAAAAAACATAACATAACATTTGTGTGTTCGCGTCCCAAGAGTCACCGCCGTACAGCGGAACAGGTTCAGTATCATATGTCAGTACTGTCTTTCTGGCATTAAAATCAAGAAATTTAAATTTATTAACGCACTATATTTTTGTCTAAAACGGCCTTTTTATCATCAGTATTATTAGCATCAATTACCCCGGTGCAAGGAAATGCAACCTTAAGACTAAATGTCACGTCAGGGCAGATTAGGTCGTAAGCCTCGGTCGGCAACTAGTCTAGAATGCAAACTCTGACAGGCGGGCAGTTAGAGCATTGCTTTGCCGATCGGGCAGCTTCTGCAGCTTGTCTTGTTCCAGATGTATTGGTTTTACCTTTCCTCTGGAGTAATCTAGGCAGGCCAACAGAGGGATCATGCTGCACGGGCAACATATTCTAAATTCTGGCTAGGTTTTCTGCTATGGAGAGGTATAAATTCATTTGACAAACTATCGTCTATCAAATCGGAAAGGAGCAGGTCGCATTACCATCAGTTACCATGCAGATAATTGCCGTTGATCAAGATTTGCCATCTTATGCTATTACCATAGTATCAAACAAGGTACGTGGTCTATTATCCCTTATGCCATTTTGATACACCATCTAAGTACTTATGTATCGCTTTATCTTTTTTACTGCTTCCTAATCACGTATTCCAGTTGTCAGTAATAGTGAAGTTTTTTTTTACATAACACACCCAGAGAATACTCACTGACGCCCTATTATTTCCTGAATCAAAGTTAAAGGAGACTCGCTTCACGTGTGTGTTTGTCAATACAGTGTCGAGTGTGCGTACGACTATTTAAAACCAAAAAAAAAACCACTAACAGCGCTTTTTGGCCATATAGCGAGAGGAGAGACATTGTAAAACATAGAGACAACAGGAAAGGCCAGTTGGAAAAGAGGAAGACCAAGAGAAATGCTGCTGGATGGACTGACACTGCGGCATGGTGAAATACTAGGGGACTTCAAATGAAAGCATTATTTTTTTTACATATATTCTGGAAAAAGTAAAGAACACGTGTATAATTTTTCAATTTCATTTTCAAGTCCCCAAGGTCAACATAGTGCTTGGATTCGTAGATAAGATATATATATATATATATATATATATATATATATATATGTGTGTGTGCGTGCGTGCGCGCTCGCGTGCGTGCGTGTGCGTGCGTGCGTGCGTGTGTGGGTGTGTGCGTGCGTGCGTGCGTGCGTGCGTGTGTGTGTGTGTGTGTGTGTGGATCCACTGGGATCTGAAGCTGCAGTCACATCGTTTTTAAACATCCTACTCATATACTAGATAGACTGATAGTCATACATCACCATACTGGACCTTCATTCTTCAATTTATGTAGGTTTCATCATTTCATTGATCAAATGTATCACTCTATGTATCAAGAAGAGGTAAGATCAGAAATGAAGAAATCAGGACTAAAGTGGGTGTGTAGCTGCACTAGAATTTATTAGAAGGCTGCAAGTCAAATGGTTTGGCCATGCAAGTAGGTTACCAACTAACAGTATACCACAACAGGCAATGATGTACAGACCAGAGGGAAGCAGAGGAAGAGGCCGACCACGTAAATGATGGACGCAGGGAATAACAGAGCCCACGGGAATATCGATACATGAAGCCCATAAGCGAGCACTCTCCCGCTGTTTATACTTCACCTCGACACCGCAAGGGACAAGAGGAACAAGATGGGATGACTGATCAAAAACCGGATAAGAGAACGATGCTCCTCTTTGGTGCATCTCAAAAGTGGGGTGGCCATTTTTAAACTTTCCTTACGATGTCGCCATGTTCGTCTGCACCGTGATGTCACGTGCTTGACACTCTTGACATCCTTAACGACAATATTGACGGGCTACAAAACAATGACATGGTTATTGTAATTTATATCAAACTTTTAGATTTTCATTTGAAGGCCTCTCGCATTATCAGAATTAATATACAACATAAATACCCGCGATCTGTGGACGGCCATGAACGCCTACAACAGATTACCCGGCACTTGACGATGGCGATGATCTTCAGACAGAACGCATTACCGACGTCAAATTGAGGTCAGCTTGGCAGAATGGATAAGAGCGTTCGTTCTTAAACTTCCGGTGTACTGATGCCAAGGTAATGGATTCAACCCCTACAGCGGTCAGTTGGACTACAATGTTGACTTCTAGTCCTTGAATTGGGGATGTGAATTACTATAGTGTGCATTTTAATGACTAAGCTTGTTTCTTTCTTCTTCTTTTTTTTTTTTTTTGAAAATATTGGAGTTTCAAGTTTTGTATTTACCTATTATGTTACACGAACTCCATTGTAGGTAAATACAAAACTTGGAACGGCAATATTTTCAAAAACTGCACAGTCATTAACAAATACACCCTGTAGTAGATCAGAATTCGGAGTACGTCCACCTTATGACGAGGGACATTGGCAATAGGGAAAGCCAATCTACATGCACACATCAGCCCAGTGTACTAGAAGTAGTAGCACGTGTATATACTACGCTGAACTTCAAAGAGAGCGAACGCACGCACGCACGCACGCACACACACACACACACACACACACACACACACACATGCACGAACGCACGCACGCACACATACACACACTGACGGCAAATGTTTGCTAATCTGTATAAATATTGTCCATGGCTGAAGTGTGTACGCACGTGCCGACTATATATGGAACTGTAACATTCAAACTGTCAATGTATTTAACGACTATTCTATTCGTTGGTGAGTCTGTTTTCAACTTGAAATTGCTGCAAGGCATCTTCCAAACAATAAATGTGCTGAGGTAGTGGAAACGATTCACCTGTTCCCGATTTTTACAATTATCTTGTGTGATTAACTGTGGTTGACTACCTGGGCGTTGGTTTTCATTCAATGGTATAGGTGCTGATCGTTCAAAACAACAATGGCAAACTACTGAACGTAAACTTGCCAAGAAATCATAAACAGCCAAACAAGGCTGGGGTTGACTGCGACGTCCTATAAAGGACATGCAACTAACTATTAAACTTTGGCGATGCCGGAGTCCGGGGTTTATGGGCAATGAGCGCAGTTTCATAGTCGTGTATATTGGGTTTGAAATCAGCTGCAGGCGCTTTCCAAGCAGACCGTCCTGCATTGATATTCGCAATGGTATGAGCGTCGGTCGTTTAGCAGGAAATGGTAAAACAACTGAACGTAAAATTCCCTAGACGATATGAGTCCACAATGTCCCGGAGTTTATTGCGACTGTCTGTAAAATACATGCAACTAATTTTGGTGTTAAGAGAAACACAATATCGCAGTGAATGGCCCTAGTGGGGTGACCATGTGCTTGAATCGACATTATGACGTGCATAGCTTTGTACAATTCACCTGGTCGAGCAGCTCGACCCAGCATACAATACGTCCAGGAAATGACCTGCCAAGTAATTTCGATTCGTGCAATATTGACCACTTCGCTCACCAAGTAACCTTATCATCATGTGTCATGCCGGTAAGCGTGGGCGGTCATGTTTTGCCATCTCACATGATGATCAGCGTGATGGATCAGCTCCGGTTTTAGTTTCGATTATGCTATGTGGCCAACCAAGCTAGATTTGTAACGTTGTGCCTTCCTCATATTTCCTCCCATCTATTTTGTCAGTTGTCACTGTGTGTTCTTATTTATGTCTTCTCATAACGTCCCAAAAAATCGTGACTGTCTTCTAATTTCTCAAATGAGTTTACGGTTTCCGTGAGTTTCTTGTGAGACTTACTCATTGGTTTGTTTGTTTTTTTAACCTCTTTGCTCGTGGTAATCTTTGCATTTTCCTAGCAAACCATATTTTCACTGCCATTAGATGTTTCTTGACTTGTTTGCCTATTGTCCACGTTTCACTTCCTTATAACAGTACAAGTTCTATGTAGCCTCACGTATCCATTGGTCTATGAACAGGCGGGGCTGGAGCCATATACATAACACGCCTCATGATGTAGGGGGAAAAGAGTTATCTACCTACTCTTCTTAACCTATGTGATTTGAAAACATATGAACTTGCTTTTATATTATGTGATTTGTTCTTGTTCTAGAGTGACCAGTAATATCAGTAATTTAAATATTTATGTGTGACCATTGTCCGTGACGGTACTACCACACAATCAGGTGGAGAGGATCCATCCTTTTTTTTTTTTTTTTTTCTAGCTTTGAAAGTGCATTTCATACACACGGGAGCTACTACTTAACTTCTAGTGCACTTGAATTATTTTTGCTTGTGGGTTAGCTTTCCCTATTACCAGTGTCCCTCGCCATCATGCGAACCCTCTCCTACTTCTGAGGTTCTTGTGAGTTACATTCCCACTTCAAGGACGAGAAGTCAAAATTTTAGTCTAACTATCTGGTGTAGGAGTTTAAACCATTATCTCAGTATCTGTAAACCAGAATTTTAAGAGCGTCTCTGAACCATTCGGCCATTCTGACCTTTTTAGATGTATCGATTATCGTTAAAAATTCCAGACAGTAAAAATTTTTTTACCGGCTCCGTGGCGAATGAATTATGGACGCACTTCGTAATCTCGCATACCCACGTTCGAAACACAGCTGCGGACGACTTGGGAGCAGATCACCCTGTGTTGGTTTTTACGAAATTGTATGGGTGCCGGCCGTTCAGAAAGCAATGACAAAATAATGAACGTAAAACTTGCCAAATGATCAAAACAGGAAAAAATTCTCGTGTTAATTACAATGTCCTGTAAAAGGATATGCTACTAACTTTTAACACATTAATTTGTACTACGCAAAAACAACTGCACGAGCGTGTGTTTCTCAGGGCAACAGTACACAGAACAACAAGTCAAGTAGCAGAAACCTGCTGTGGGTATGTCAAGTGTTAGAATCATCACCTTTTGTAGGTCTCAGTGCAGGGAGGATACCACGAGGATACCACGTTTCGTAGGCCTGAGTGTAGGGAGGACATCACCTTTTTGTAGGCCTCAGTGTAGGGAGGACATCACCTTTTTGTAGGCCTCAGTGTAGGGAGGACATCACCTTTTTGTAGGCCTCAGTGCAGAGAAGACATCACATTGTGTATGCTTGAGTGCAGAGAGGACATCACCGTTTGTAAGCCTGAGTGCTGGAGGACATCACAATTTGTAGGCTTGAGTGCAGGGAGGACATTACCTTTTGTAAGCCTGCGCGCAGGGAGGACATTACCTTTTATAAGCCTGAGTGCAGGGAGGACATCACAATTTGTAGGCCCGACTGCAGGGAGGACATCACCTTTTGTTGGCCTGAGTGCAGGGAGGACAACACATTGTGTAGGCCTAAGTACAGGGAGGACATCACCTTTTGTACGTTTGAGTGCATTGAGGATACCACATTTTCTAGGCCTGAGAGCAGGGAGGAAAAGGTTATAGGCTTTCCCTTCCGTAGCGAACGTGGAGAGCTAACATCAACCTCTCGCCCGCCCGAGCTCATGCCATTATTGGAGTAGCGTTATAACCCGTAATGCACTTTTAAACAGTTTATTTCTCATTTATGATAATATGAAATATGTGGCAGTTTCTTGTTGTTGTTGTTGTTGTTGTTGTTGTTGTTGTTCTCCTCCTTCTTCTTCTTGTTCTTCTTCATCATCTTCTTTTTCTTCTTCTTCTTCTTCTTCTTCTTCTTCTTCTTCTTCTTCTTCTTCTTCTTCTTCTTCTTCTTCTTCTTCTTCTTCTTCTTCTTCTTCTTCTTCTTCTTCTTCTTCTTTTTCTTCTTCTTCTTCTTCATCATAGTCGTCTTCTTCTTCCCCATCTTCTTCTTCTTCTTCTTCTGCTTCTTCTTCTTCTTCTTCTTCTTCTTCTTCTTCTTCTTCTTCTTCTTCTTCTTCTTCTTCTTCTTCTTCTTCTTCTTCTTCTTCTTTCCCCTCTTCATCATCTTCTTCTTCTCCAAGTGCCTCGTCAGGAGCAGGCTTTTGATATTGTAAAGACACTGGTGTTGCTGTTATTATTGTTGACGAAGTATCTGAGCTTCCATGTCTATGTTCCCCAGCTTTTTTTGCCTGGTATTTACCCAAATGAGACTAATTTCTCTATTCCCCCGTTTATTTTTATATGACCCATAAAGTTCATGTTCTTTTACCGGACTGTGTTGAGGAATGATCTAGCAACACCTGCATCTGTCAAAACCGGAGCTTATGTTTTCATCTCCATTAACGACATTCTCAACATTCTTCAGAAGCACCACATCGCCGCTGCCTCCGGTGTTGAGAACGTCTCTGCTGAAAGACAAGTGGCTTGTATTTCTTAAGCGATAACGCGAAAAACGAAGATACCAGATACACAGCGTTGATAGCTAAATGAATTGTCTTGCAACCTGACCAGAATGTTCCGATATCTGCTATAGACATAGGTCTCAGAGCAAGGGTAAGCCCTCGACGTTACGATGGCTTTAAGCAAATATAATTAAGTAGAAAGTAAATGTTTACTCGCTTAAAAGCGTTTTGGGCATATAATGTTAGTCTCATATGTTTACTAACTAGTCGGGCGTCGGCGTGTGATGTTGTTAGTGTTACACGTGTCTTTACTTGCCAAGACATTCCCTGGTAGCAATTTCAGGTTAGGACGTCCTGGAAGCCCAGACGAACTTTACAAATCCTCCTCGGTGCTGCTATGGAGCCATTACCACCAAATGGGCCGGCAGGCCAGCATCTAGCCGTTACACTACGGCCACTATTAAACAACTATAACCTCCCAATATCAGTTTCTAGGCAAATGTGCGCACCTGGTATTTCTTATAATGTAGGGCAACATGGGAAAATTCACCACGTGTTTATTATACTAATCGGACATACAAACAGATGAATAAACATATTTTGATTTCCAGCGTCAAGATTTCTCACGGCGGCTCCTATCATTTCTGTCTATAGCCTGTCACGCGTCACACACAGATAGGCACTTGTGTCGGCAGACAGGCAAGCAGGCAGGTCGGGAAACAAAAAGACAGTCAATCAATTAAGCAAGCAGAGGTAAAGGCAAGAAAAGAAGGCATGAAATGTGGAGTTTATTCATGAGGGGAAATTAACGGATGCATTAAAAATATGAACTGCATGTCGACAGTGATGCCTTTTGTCTCCTTTAATTATTAGTATTTTCTAGAGCCTAGATTGCCGGCTCCCTGGCGAAGGTTTTAACGACCTTCTCGGTAATCCCGTATATCCACGTGTGGAACACAGCTGCATGAGATTCGGCAGCGCATCGCGTCGCGTTGGTTACCTACGGGGTATGTGAGCCGGTCACATGAGAATAACAATGTGGGTTTGAAGAAGGCAAGGGTACGGTAAATGCTGTGTATATACTGAGAATAGTAACTGTACGTTCCATAGAAGTAAACAAAGATCTATATCTTTGCTTTATTGACTACACAAAGGCTTTCGATAAAGTGAGACATGTCGACATGATAAGGATACTTGAAGATCTCCAAATTGATGGAAAAGACCTTTGACTTGTAAAAACCATATATTGGAAATAACAAGCTGCCATCAGAATTGATAATGATATTGGTCAATATCAACCTATTAAAAGAGGTGTGAGACAGGGATGTGTAATGTCTCCAGATCTTTTTTTTCCCTGTACAGTGACAATATTATCAGAAATATAGAAGATATGGAGGGAATCAACATTTGGGGACGATACACCAATAACATTAGATATGCAGATGATACAGTCTTGATTGCAGACAATGAACAGGATCTGCAACATTTAGTAGATGCGGTTGTTGCACACAGCGAACAACTAGGGATAGAATTGAATAGTAAGAAGACGCAGGAAGAAGGAAATACCACAATGCGATATACGAGTAAATGGGCATATTCTTAAGCAAGTGAATAGGTACATTTATCTCTGAACAGTCATAATATCTGATGGGAGATGCCTTGAAGAGATTAGAACAAGAATTGTCATTGCGAATGTAGCCTTTTGCAATATGAAAAACATGTCACTCGGTTGGCTTGTATTTCTGAAGCAATGTCACTCGATTTACAACAATTTTTCTTTTGTCTGCCTCTACGTCTTCTGCCTGTAATCTCTCCCTTTGTCACGGAGTTCATCTACTGCTCTCTTTTGGTTCATGTAGTTGGGACAACAGATAGAGATTATAACAGAGTAACAGTTATATGGTAAATGTAAAGGAAGTCCCGGTTGTAGTTTCCATAGGTTTTATTTGACTGAATACATCGGAATATATAAAACAGCATACAAGAAGTTTTCTGTTATTACAAAAGATGTTGACGAGTCAAGGTCCAGATTGTAACTAACTTCTCTAACCCCCGCGTCACGGCTTGAGCGTCCCTAGTTACGTTTATACGGGATGCTCAACCGTGCCTAGTCTTTGCACATCACCTCCTAGCCCCCTAACAGAGATGGTGCTCTGTTACAAGATGTTACAATAAAAATACAGACAGCAAGAGAAGCTCTCATTGCACTTGAAAATGTGTAGAAGTCCAAAGTCATTAATTGTAGTGCCAACCATAAAATATTACATACAGCAACTTACTGACCAATAAACAGATATCAATTGAATCAAGAAAAAGAGTGTTGAAGTGCTACATAGAACCTGTACTTTTATACGGATGTGAAGCGTGGAGCAGTCAAGCTGAAAAACATCTGATGGCTGTGGAAACGTGGTTTCTGAGGCTAATTTCTCTATTCCCATGGACATACAGAAAAACCAATGAGCAAGTCCTTCAAGAAACAAATGAAGATCGTAAACTGATTAGAGTCATTAGACGTAGACAGTCAAAATTTTTGGGCATGTTATGAGAAGACATGAATTGGAGAACTTGGTGACAACTGGCAAGATCGAAGGGAAGAGACCAAGGGGAAGACCGAGAAGTAAATACCTGGATAGCTTTACCACGTGGCATGGTCGGGATAGGAACACGGAACTGATCCACGACTCTGGTGATCGAGTGTGATGGCAAAACATGACCACGCACGCTTATCGGCATGGTACATGATGGATGGAGGTGGTCACTTGGAAATCAATGGCATACTACTGAGCGTAACCTTGCTAAGAAAATCAACAGCAGCTGAAAATTGCTGGTGTTGACTGCAACGTCCTGTAAGGGATATGCAACTTTAAAAAAAGCCTGGATTATAAATACAACAATAGCTAAGACCATAAATGGTATTCATTGCAATCTGATAGAGTAGCCTGATGATCTAGACTTCGCAGACAACATTTCACTCTTATCCCATACACGAAATCAGATGCAGGATAATTTATATACACTTGATGAGATGTCCCAAGAATTACGTCTAACAGTTTAAAAAGAACAGACAAAAATAATGAGTATAAATCAAACAAATAACCCGATTTCCTTGATGAAACGTCACTTAAGAGGTGAAATCATTTGAGCAACAATGTAAACAAATATGGATGTATAGATCAACATAATCATTATATGTATAGTCAAGTAGCCACAGTATTCGGTGTCATTTATATTCATTATATTCTATTATGCCAGCCAGGGTAATTTTTCTTTTGTCCGCCTCACCGTCTTCTGCCTGTAATCTCTCCCGTTGTCACGGAGTTCATCTACTGCTCTCTTTTGAGAACATGACTACAGAACACTGTTTATCTGGTTCATGTAGTTGGGACAACAGATAGAGATGTTACAATAAAAATACAGACAGCAAGAGAAGCTCTCATTGCACTTGGAAATGTGTAGAAGTCCAAAGTCATTAATTGTAGTGCCAACCATAAAATATTTAACTAAGGCGACAAGTAAAACAGGCTTCATGAATCAGAAACATGTTAGCAATGAAAACATTTACTAATAAATTGCAAACATCCATGAATTGCTGATGATTGTGCTCTATATGCCAACTTAGAGGCAGACATGCAACACAGTGTTTCAGCTTTCTCATAAGCCTGTGCCAACTTTGGGCTCAATATCAAATTGGAGAAGACTGTAGTTATGTACCAGCCAGCTCCAGGGATTAATCACACCGTGCCTAATATCAAAGTGAACGGTCATAGACTAAGTTGTGGACATGTTCACCTATCTTGGCAGCACCGTGTCACAAGCTGCCACAATTGATGACGAAGTGAATGCAAGAATCTCCAAGGCCAGCGCGGCTTTTGGCAGACTGTACTAGAATGTGTGGTACAGAAATGGAATTAGCCTAGAAACAAAGCTTAAAGTCTACAAAGCAGTTGTATTATCCACACTGCTATGTGCATGTGAAACCTGGACTGTTTATCAGCGACACGCTAGGAAATTACACCACTTCCTCACAGTCTGCCTTAGGAAGCTATGAAAAATTAAATGGCAAGACATGATCCCAGACACTGAAGTTCTGGAAAGAGCGTCCATGTCCACTATCCACACTCTACTAATGAAAATCAGATTCCTTGGGCTGGTCATTTAACTCGTATGCCAGATCACAGACTCCCTAAACGATTTTTTAAAGGCGAGCTGCGTTCTGGTAAACGTCCCCAAGGCGGCCAGAGGAAATGCTTTAAAGACACTGAAAATCTCACTGAAAGCTTTTGGAATTCATTCTGACACCTGGGAGACTGCTGCCAAAGACCAAAATTCGTGGCGTGCATCATTACGCAAGGGTGCAGTCACTTGTGAGGCGGCAACCAGGACTGCAAGAGATGTGAAGAAATGACAGAACAGAAAAACCACTGCAGAAAATCCTCCTCCAGAAACGTCAAGCATTCTTTGCCCACATTGTCAAAGAAGATTTCGAGCCAAAATAGGCCTTATCAGCCATCTTAGAACTCACGGCTCCACACTTTCAATCCCACTGGATGAAATAAATGGTCATCATCATTCTTGATGGACAAACAACATATGCCAAATGCGCCTCAAGACGTGTAACAAGGGTATTGAACTCTTGTACTTATGTATTGGTTGGTGCCACGGTTGCTAGGTGCTGTTCTATTGCGGTGGACTTCTAATTTTGGAAGTAACAACTGCTGGTGTGGTACTGATGTCACACATCGTGTGCTGATTGGTCTAAATGTATGGGGCGAACACCATGATGCTTCATGGAATGAACATATATCTGCTACATACTATACTTTATGTCTGAATTAGCAAGACCACTAAGCACTCTATTTCTGTTATTGCAATGACTGGAATATAACGAGTGCAAGATATAACTCTAGATATAAAGAGCTTCAGTAATGATAATTTGAAAATATTAAAGTAAACTAATAACTACTTAGTATAAAAACGATTCAAAGGATACATTCCTTGAATAGACAGTTTTAATGTAATATGTCTCTGGAATATACAATGTTAAGGCATTAACAGTTTGGAAAAGGTACATGTAAAATAACAAATGCATGAAAAAGATAGCAGTTGCGTAGTTAAGAGGTTGAGCGCACTTAAACTTTCTCTTCTGTCGGCGGCTAGTTTATTCGTTCAACAAGCAGGTAATTGGGACTTAGATGTTGACCTCTCGTTCAAAAAGCAATGGCAAACTTCTGAACGTAAAATTACCTAGAAAACCACAAATGGCCAATAAAGGCTAGGGTTGATTTCAACGTCCTGATCAGAACATGCAAAATCCAATTTTTAAATTGATAAGAAAGAGTTAATTAGACAAAACTGATACAGAGTTCTTCAAAGTAACAATTATTTGAGACAAATAATAATTAATTATATAACTATTTCTATACGGAGTCATGTAACAATTGAATATGGCAGATGGGGTTAACTGAAGAAGCAGCACACATTTTCTAACTTAACTGATTCAGTGCCGAGGGACAATATATCGCCAAATGTGACGTCCCATGTTGACTGAAGGACATTATATCGCCATACTAGGGTCATCATGTTATATGTTGGCATCTTCCACAATTTCAATGCTCAGTGAATGGGCATTTATATTTATAATACGTCTTCATTTTATCGTGTACCATGTTTGGTCCAACCCTACTTTTAGTTTGGTGCTGAATCAGTTAACAGTTCTATTTATTTCTTATAGCACTGAAGTAATAAATACCATTTTCTGGTAACCCATTTTCCTTGTATTTAATATCTCAAGAAAGTGGGGCGCAAAGGCAGGAAGTTAACTATTATATACGTGTATATCTGTTGCTGTAAATCTGACCTACTTATACGTCAGTCTACACATTGGTGATTGGAATCTTCACCTTCCAGACAGTCAGGTCACTGATGTGTGCGAGACAAGCAAGGAGGATCAGGTAGGTAGAACTGTTGTCACTCCTCTGCTAACGATAGCAGTGTTTAGCGTGTAGAACGGTACTTCTGAAACTGAATTTCTATTTGGGGGGAGGGGAAGGGGGATTTTCGGAATCAGATTTTTCTAACCTTACTGAATCTGCTCATCATCATCATCATCATCATCATCATTCTTTTCATCATCATCATCATTCTCATTTTCGTCATAATAATCATTATCATCATCATCATTTCGTCATAATCATCATTATCATCGTTATAATCATCTTCATCATCATCATCACTATCACTATCATCATTACCATCATCATCATCACCACCCCCATCTCCATTATCATCATCATTATCACCACCATCATCATCATCGTCGTCAGTATTATCATTTTAGTCATCATCATTTTCATATTGTTTATGTGGCATGTTCAAACAGAACATTGCCTCTATTGCAAGGGATCTGAACTAACCTCGGATATGAACATGTCCTCCTGGGTGTGTTGACAGCTTCAGTAGACTATCCGTGATGAAATGGGGCTGTCGTCGGCTTGGACGTCTGATGTCTTTCTTCTAGGGAAGACGCATCCGGTCAAACCGCAATGTCTTTAGACATCTCAGATACATTTCAGCCTCCGAATTGCCATGGTGTCCTTGTAGGCAGGGGACTGCTAGCAACAGATAGAACTTCTAACTGCACACACACACACACACACACACACACACACACACAGAGTGATGGTGTCCATGAGCCAGATGCCTGATAGAGGCAACTAGACTTCTCATTACACATACACACACATACACAGAGAGAAAGAGAGAGAGAGAGAGAGAGAGAGAGAGAGAGAGAGAGAGAGAGAGGGTAGAAAGAGGGAGAAAGAGAACAAACGAACTTTATTTTCAAAGGTTCAGAAACTAGGCACGTAAACCCGAGTAGGGTATTGAAAACGGCGGATACAGCCGTGGCTCTTTGAGAGCGTTGCCAAGGAAAATATCCGGGAGATAGCACAGAGAAATTTCTGTATTAGAAATTATTGGTAGCAAAAGAAAAGTATGTGGACAGACATGATCACTAACGTCATACAGTAAGGATTAATGGACTATAGTAAGTGTGTATATCGTGGAAGAACAGATAAGTCATCATCATCTGGAGAGAATGACAAGGCAGTGAGTGACCAGAGGATCTTACCATTAACCAGATCTCTGAAGAAAGGCCAGATGGGCCATTAATTAGACTACAACTGGTACTCTTAATATTGGGACTCTTCGCTCACTGCTGAAGATTGGGACGGAGAGGGTATGGGAATGTCCTGAGTGATGTTATACTGGTTCTTGGCTCAATTCAACTCAGCTGTGCTTGCTCATGGTGCTGCTCAGTCGTTTACAAGAACTTTGAATATGACGATTCTGTTTTTAACTCGGTAACATTTTAAGGCGATATTTCACAAGATGAAGAATATTGTCTGCAATTTATTATCCTCAGTCGAGTTGAGGAAAACAGTCTTGAGGGATAATGTGAGCTAATCTTGATATGCGGAAGCGAATCGTAGACAATTAGCACACAAGTGAGGAATATGTGGAAACTGTGGAGATATGGTTTTATAGACGAATGATGGGAACCCCGTAAATGGACAGAAAGAACAATGAAGACATCGTGAAATAAGTTAACTCATGAAGACAACTGGTTACTCACATCAGCAGATACAGTCCAAATTATTTAGCATGTCATGAGAAGGGGAACAACTGGAACATGTCGTCACGACATGAACGTTACAAGGAAGGAACTGCAGGGAGAGAGCAAGAAAGAAGATAATGGACAGTATGACATCATGGCACGGAGGAACTTCAGATTTAGATATGATTGGCAACAAAAGAAAAGTCTGTGGACAGATATGATCACTAACGGCACACAGTATGAATTAATGAAGGCGTTACATCTTGAAATCTCATCATCTCATCTCATTATGTTCCTCTTGTACCTTGCGGTGTCGAGGTGAAGTATAAACAGCGGGTGAGTGCCCGCTTATGCGCTTAATGTATCGATATTCCCGTGGACTCTGTTATTGTCTGCGTCCATCCTTAAAAAAAAACACGAAACAATTCCTAAACTTGAAACCTTGAACACAATTACATGTATCGTCCCAGAACTCCCATCCTATTCTTATGCAGTATCCGCGGGTACCGTTTTGAAACCACCCGATTGAAACTACACGGTTAACTGAACGTTTTACCGACCTCCACTTCCAGCCATCGCCAAAAGACCCTCCCTCCCGTACTGTGTATATGAATACGTGAGTTGAACCACCTGAGAATGTGCTGGATATTCTCGGATCCCCTTCTGATGTCCCAGGTGTCTATGCTCTTTCAAATGCTCTAGAGCTTCAAACGGGTGCCTGCATGCATTAATGGGTGCACGGTAGCTAACGAAACGCGGCAGATCCCTAGACTTCAATCTGCCTCTGACGCAAATGATCCTTCCCGTTATCAAGCACAATAAACCAGAATAGATGATTTAGCAGGGAGTCTGTGACGTACTCTCTGCTACCCCAACTTGCTCAGATAATGTCAAGGTCATAGCGCACTTCTCTAAGCGCAGGTTTGTGTGTGTTTGTGAACGTGAGCTGCGGGAAGGGGCCTGGTGGGTGTTCATTGTTACCTGTGTTTTCTGTTTTTGTTTTGTTTTCTGGAACGGCATAGAATAAACAAAGTACTTTGATGTTGATTTGGCCTGGGGGTCGGGATTCGCCGCGTTTTCAATGTCATGCGAAGATGGTGTATGCAATTAAACAAATTAATTCAGTTAGCTGGTGATTTTTGTAGTAGGAATCTGTAGTTTTACAGATCTCTTGTTTCTTATACTGTGCGGATGGAAGGATAGAAAGTTACGCCGCACCCAACGGTTACGAGACAAAGTGTATCAGTCTACGCAGAAAGATGGCTGACGCATCTGAAAAGGTACCCATGCAGTTTTGAAATTTTCATGTTTTATGTTCTTTAATTCACATCTTGTTATGTTTTTTTTAAAATATATTTAATTCATTAAAAATACACGCTGTCAGTTCTGTTTCTTTTTAAAGTTTTTAAAATGAATACTTTGCTGCTGTGTAATGCCTCTACTTCTTACTTCGGAGTCTATACGTGTTATTTTGCCTCAATGCCGTGTTTGCTTTTGAGTAACGTAGAATATACGCACTTGTGTTTACTTCCAGCATGAATCGTTTCCTTGTGTGCGTACACACCTAGACTGTATGTATAAAACACAGCATGGACATCAGTGTGCCACGCATCTACTTCTTCTTCTTCTTCTTCTTCTTCTTCTTCTTCTTCTTCTTCTTCTTCTTCTTCTTCTTCTTCTTCTTCTTCTTCTTCTTCTTCTTCTTCTTCTTCTTTTTCTTCTTCTTTTTCGTCTTATTATTATTATTATTATTATTATTATTATTATTATTATTATTATTATTGTTATGTTAATCATCATCAATATCATTATCATCTCCCTCCTCCTCTCACTCCTTCATGTCTTTTTTCTTCTTCTTTTTCTACTTCTCGCCTTTCTATCCTCTTTCTCCTCTCTTCTCTTTCACCTCCATCTTCTTCTTCTCGTTCTTCTTTTCTCTTCCTTCTCCTCATCCTCATCGTCCTACTCCTCCTGTTCCATCTCGTCCTCCTTCTCGTTATCTTTTTTTTTTCTTCTTTTGCTACTGCTGCTTGTCCACCTACTCATCTTTCTCCTCCACATTTCTCTTCACCAATCCATCCTCAATGGCAATGACAAACTATTGAGCGTAAACTTGCCACTAAATCACAAACAGGTTGCAATTGCTTGACTTCACTGCTACTTCCTGTAAAACATATGCAAGTAACTAACTCCCCCCCCCCCCCCTCCTTCTCTACCTCATACTTCTCTTATTTCTTCTGTTTATTGTTCTTCTTGTTCTTCTGTTTATTGTTGTTGTTGTTGTTGTTGTTGTTGTTGTTGTTGTTGTTGTTGTTGTTGTTGTTGTTGTTCTTCTTCTTCTTCTTCTTCTTCTTCTTCTTCTTCTTCTTCTTCTTCTTCTTCTTCTTCTTCTTCTTCTTCTTCTTCTTCTTCTTCTTCTTCTTCTCAATTCCTTTTCCTCATTCTCCATCTTCCTCTTCTTCTTCTCCTCTCCTAAGTTCAAATGCTTTGTCTCAAAATGGCATTGGCTATCATTATTTCCCACATAACTGTGTCATCTGACTGATTTAACTTCTTTCATGTTGCATACAGCATTATTTGCTACGCAATTGTCTATTTCTTCCACACACACACACACACACACACGCATGCACGCACGCACGCACACACGCATTTCTCTGTCTCCCTCTGCCTGTCTTGTCTAGTATTCTCCCCACATAAAGATAACTTCTCTACTCCACATCGTCTGTTGACATGAATCACAAAAGGTATGTACACTGTGTTCGTGTTTAGCGTGTCTCATCTTTTTTCAGGAGTTACACATACATAACTGTTTGTATTTCCTATTGTGGTAAACAACAAGCTGCCATAAGAGTTGATAATGAAGTAAGACAATATCAGCCTATTAAGAGAGGTGTGAGACAGGGATGTGTAATGTCTCCAGATCTGTTTTCCCTGTACAGTGAAAGTATTTTCAGAAATATTGAAGATATGGAAGGAATCAACATTGGGGGACGATGCATCAATAACATTAGATATGCAGATGATACAGTCTTGATTGCAGACAATGAACAGAACCTGCAAAATTTAGTAGATGCGGTTGTTACACACAGTGAACAACTAGGGTTAGAATTAAATTGTTAAAAGACACAGATTATGGTCGTCACTAGGAAGAACGAAATACCACAATGTAATATACAAGTAAATAGGAATATTCTTCAACAAGTGAATAGGTACAATTATCTCGGAACAGTAATAACATCTGATGGGAGATGCCTTGAAGAGATTAGAACAAGAATCGCCATGGCAAAAGTAGCCTTTAGCAAGATGAAAAACATACTGACCAATAAAAAGATGTCAATTGAAACGAGAAAAAGAGTGTTGAGATGCTACATAGAACCTGTGCTCTTATATGGATGTGAAGCTTGGACAATGAGCAGTCAGGCTGAAAAACATCTGATGGCTGTAGAAATGTGGTTTCTGAGGAAAATGTAAAGAACACCATTGACAGCCAGAAAGACCAATGAACAAGTTCTTCAAGAAACAAATGAAGATCGTAAACTGATTAAAGACATTAGACGTAGACAGTCACAATTTATTGGGCATGTTATGAGAAGAAATCATCTGGAGAACTTGGTGACAACTGGTAAGATCGAGGGGAACAGACCAAGGGGAAGACCTAGAAGCAAGTACCTGGATGGCTTGGCTTTGCGGCATGGTCGAGACAGAAATACGGAGCTGATCCACGACTCTGGTGATCGAGTGAGATGGCAGAACATGACCGCCCACGCTTACCGGCATGGCACATGATGGATGGATGGATGGATTGTGGTATATTCTGCTGCAGCTGTTGCTTCTGTGACAAATTTCATTTGTCTCTCCATTATGATGGTTTGAGTGATCTGTTAAGAATTGCAGCTGCCAATACGTCAGTTTCCCTGATGGCTCAACGTACATATGTATAGCTGTAGGCATCTTCGAGACGACTTGGGGAAAATATAATGGGTTAGAAGTAATTTGCGAATTAGTTTAGGGAATGATGTGTTGGTTGGAGTCAACTGGACGTATCATTTATATATACACAACTGGGTAAACAAGAAAGGAAGAGAATATGCTCGAAAAATATAGCAACAGGCAAAATTCATATAGAAAAATAAAGCACATAAGAGTAAGAGGCGGTAATAGTACACAAAGCAACAGGTGGGGGGGGGAGAGAGAGAGAGAGAGAGAGAGAGAGAGAGAGAGAGAGAGAGAGTAGTTAGTTGCATATCTTTTACAGCCAACACCAGCATTTTTTGCTATTGTTAATGTCTTGGCAAGATTACGTTCAGTAGTTTGCCATTGCTTTCTGAATGACTGGCACCCATACCATTTCGTAAAACACCAGCGCAACGCCGTCTGCTGCCAAATCGCGTACAGCTGTGTTTCGAACGCAGGTATGCGAGATCACGAACAGGCGTCCGTATACCCTTCGACACGGAGACCTGCGAGAGACAGACAGACAGACAGACAGACAGACAGACAGACAGACAGACAGACAGACAGACAGACAGAGCAATAAACGAGAGGAAAGTAAAACCGTCTTGCACTGATGTGCCGGAAAAGACGAAAGTATTTGATTCGACACAGTAGCAAGAAATTTGGCTTACGCGTTAGGAAAATGCTGGCAACTCAACCCAGCCGGGTATACACACATGTGTAAACAGACTTAGTTGCTGTGGAGGGTGTCGTTCCAGGTAGATGCGCAAAACACAATGGAAGAATATGAAGGTTAATAATAGAGAATGCTGACATTTAGTGAAAATTCTGGCCAGGTCAAGCTTACAGAGTGATCAAAGTCAAGGTATCTGTTTGAAAATGTCGGTAGATGATTTAAACAAATGAAAATATATTCCACATTGACGTGGATAGGCCTTAGGTTCATACCAGAAAACGACCAGAGTTGCCAGTAGTGGGTTGTGCTCAATATTTAAATCTCAAATCCCGAAACAACCAAATAAATCAATTTGATTATTGCTCGCTGGACTTTAGGCGGCTTGGTGTGCCATGCCAGTGAGAAGACCTGATCGTTCGGGTCCACATCGATTGGCGGACATCAGTAGCGGCAATCAGGCAAATCTTGAGCTACAGCCTACGATGGGTGACGTTGTAATATTCTGTTGTGATAATTTGGCCGTGTCCAGCGTGTGCACTACTGACGAGCTCAAACGAGAGCGAAACTCGAGTCTAGTGCTTCCACGTTGACGTGGATAGGCCTTAGGTTCATACCAGAAAACGATCAGCGTTGCCAGTAATGGGTTGTGCTCAATATTTAAATCTCGAATCCCGAAACAACCAAATAAAGCAAATGAAAATATAGCTTCGAAGTGATTCATTCCCTTAGTGAATGTAAACACAGAAACAACAAACAATTGGTTCCTTCATTTATTGTCTGGTATATATAATCATTTATTCAATAGCATGGCCTTTGTAGAAGCTCGCTCCCATAGCAACCTTCGGGAAAACTTCTCACTCATAAGCAAGATGTCTTTTTCTGCTTCTCTTGCTTTGAGTTTCCCTAGATAATGATACTTTTAATATTCCACTCTAAAACATAAATATTGGGGTGTTAAGAAAGATGGACCAACTGCATTGCACTGGGTTTCATCCTATATTCCTTGGTCTCTTTCCGCATAGCGGTTTGCCTACAGCGTCGCACACAGCATGAACTCCGTGGCTCCAGCGACGACACGGAGGAGTCTCTGTGAAAATTGCACTCGTGAACCGAGTCCGTAAAAGAACCCATGACCTTCGCAGCGCAAGGCATGCATTCTAATCACTTTACAAGGAAGATTCCCAGGAAGATTCCTTGGAAGATTCCCCTCTTCTGCTGACACATCCTATTCATTTCATTTGCCTTTTCCTAATGGTTTTGTTGGGTGATCTTGTAACACCTGTTGATCTGAATACCCCTGCGTTTTCATTATGGATGCAATCTTGTTTGGAGCAAGGCCACCGAGTCATAGGCAGTAGTGTATACATTCTCTGTTGTAACAGCATACCGCAAATACATCATGCATTTTGAGTTCATATTCCTGGAATCTACTTCAGAGCGCTAGTAAAGGAAACCAGTTGCTTTGATAGTTTATGTGTGATACATTTGCTCGCTTTGACCTCAAGCGTAGTCCATACACGAGATACCACTTCAGGTGGACTGGACTGATTTTTGCGTGTGGATTAGCTTTGCTATCAGGCAAACTCACTCCGACTTTTGAGATACTTGTAATGTACGTTCCCAAGTCAAGGACGAGAAGTTGATTGAGTGATTGAGGAACAATTAATTGAGTGTGTAGGACGGCTTGATGTCAGATGGTTGAGGGCTTATGACTCCATGGAGGATAAAGCGTGAAAGAAGAAGAAGAATTATATGTGTAGGAGAATTCTCATCTTGAGATAAGATTATTGTTAGCTACATTTAGAAGGTGGTATTTATCACTTTTGTTTTCATTTACATCGGTGCGCATAAATAATGATACACAAAGATGCGAAATAATAATAATAATAATAATAATAATAATAATAATAATAATAATAATAATAATAATAATAATTGTCCATTTTGCAATACGCGCAGTTTACGGCGACTGCACTAGCCAGGCGGACTTAATTCCTCAGGCTCAAGACACTCCACCCTCATCAAACTATCCCACCCTACACCGAAAGGTACTATCAGCATCCATGAAAGTTTTTTTTTTCAGCAGACGCCTGTTTTGTAATGTGCCTGGTTAACTTGAGTCTTTATGGCGAAGTGGTCAAGACGTCTGCCTCACGCTCCGAAGGTTGTGGGTTCGATTCCGAACTACGTCTTTCGGTTCACGAGTGCAATTTTCTCGGAGACTCCTGGGTGTCGTCGCTGGAGCTACGGAGTTCGTGCTTTGTGCGACACTGTCGGCAAGCCGCCCTGCAGAAAGAGATCGAGCCATGTGAGATAAAACACAGTGCAATAAAATCGATTCTCTCGACTTTTAAGAATTTTTATTTAACTTAGCTAAAGTATGAATAAAATTAGTGGAACTGCGGTAAAGCTGTGAAAATGCAAACAATATAGAATAACACAAACTAATGCAGCTTTACAGAATCAATCAATCAATCAATCATGTGCCATGCCGGAAAGCGTGGGCGGTCATGACTCGCCATTTCACTCGATCACCAGAATACAGTTACGGAAAACACAAGACGTTGCGGCGACTAGCCTTCATCAGCAAACAAATTCACACATAAATCAACGTATAATCACGGATAAGACACCACAATACGACATAAGAACGGGATAATAAGAATGGAAATATGAAAAAGATTAGAACAGTGAAGTGCAAATAAACAATGTGAAGAAACAGTGTGCTACTTAACCCAGAATCCCAAAGTATGACTGAATATACCAATACATGTCGTATTTGAATATGAAGATTAACTTTGAAAAGCTATATGTTATGACAAATTGATTAACACAAGTGCAATGTAACGTAAATATAAGTAGAAAATCAATAAAACATGTTAAGAGTGCAAACATCTGGGCAGTTTGTTCACATAGGATTAGCGACTACACAGAGAAATAGAAACGAGATGGCAGAAAGCATGCAACATAAACTATTAAATAGCACCTATTCTAAAACATCTAAATACCATCATTCATACAATAAAATAACCTAGTGGATACTTTATTCATCCTACGCTGTGTTATCAATGCCAAATATGCACATGTCTAGAAATACAGGTGTAAAATCACATCATTTGAGATAAGATGCATAAGGGAAAATTGCTTCAAAAACACGGAGAGACAAATGAAAGGGTAAAAACAAGTGTAGTAATAACACCGATTACTCAGTGTATAGAACACTTGCAAAAATAATTGAATGGTTAGTCGGACACTTAGTTAGAATGGTACAAGATCAATCAGTGGTTGGAGCGTTATTCTCGAGAATATCGTGATTCCAGACGAGGGGACTACTCAGAAAGTATAGGTTAAATGGAGTAAAGAGACACTGAAGAAATAACAATTGACGTTAGTACAAGCAACAAGACAAGCGGAACACAGAAAATTAATTCTACCTCCTCTCTGAGTCTCTTCACTGCTAAAGCAGTAAGACAAACGAAGAAAAAGAAGAAGAAGAAATATAATGGAAGTTATCCAAGCAATCAATTTGTAATGTTCTCTTCAAGCAGTATTTCTAAGATTGTTTTCTCGATGACACTTGTCTATTTACTAGCGAATAATTTTCTGTAAATTGCCAGTAAAAACTTACTTAATAAATGTAAAGCCTCTAAATATATGTTTCTTCAATTGAATGTGTCACTTTCTAGCGTGTGTAACAAACTAAGGTCATGGCCAAGAGATGAAGTCGAGAAGAATGCGCGGATAAATAAACTCTGTGACACTGAAACATGTAGAAAGTATTATCTCTGTGGATCTTGTGATAAACACATCATAACAGCGAAAACAAGCAGAGTAGATGGAATAAGTGCAACATTCCATTGGATGCAGAACATCGGTCTAGATGCAGAACATCGGTCTAGATGCAGAACATCGGTCTAGATGCAGAACATCGGTCTAGATGCAGAACATCGGTCTATGTATGTAATAGACGTGCTGTTGAAACGTGAGCATGGCGCGGATATTTAATACGCTAAGCAAATTCAAGGCAATGGTAATTTTTAGTTGTGTTGAGAAAAGGCGTACTAGAGAACGCTGTGAAAACCAAGAACCCTAAGAATAATAGAGGGGAACACTGTGGATGGTTTCATAGAGTTGTAAGAAGCACAATTAGTGGTTGAACCTACCAACAACATGGCTGTAGAGGGTCATGATCATCAACGCTAAATTGCTTGGCTTAATTGTATGTTTAGAACCTGTACTTTTATATGGATGTGAAGAGTGGACAATGAGCAGTCAAGCTGAAAAGCATTTGATGGCTGTGAGAATGTAGTTTCTGAGGACAATGCAAAGAATACCATGGACAGACAGAAAAACCAATGAACAAGTCCTACAAGAAACAAATGAAGATCGTAAACTGATTAGAGACATTAGACGTAGCAGTCAAAACTTTTCGGGCATGTTATGAGAAGAAATGTATTGAAGAACTTAGTGACAACTGGCAAGATCAAAGGGAAGAGACCAAGGGGAAGACAAAGAAGTATGGATGGCTTGGCCACGTGGCATGGTCGAGACAGAAACACGGAGCTGATCCACGACTCTGGTGACTGAGTAAGATGGCAAAACATGACCGCTCACGCTTATCGGCATGGCACATGATGGATGGAATTGTATGTATTAAATGTTGAATGGATGGCGGATGCAGTAGAACTTCCTAAGCGCAGAATTAGTCTTTCATGAGAGCGCTATACCCACGGCACTCAAATGTTTATCTTAAAGGCAAGGTAAAGCAAATCACATAATTCCACAGGCATGTCTGAACGAAGTTCTAGTTTGGGTGTTGATGATTTGTAGTACCAATATACTTAACTTCAACAACAAACAGCTATAAAGGGAAGGAAAGAGTAAGTCAGCAAGTGCCATAAATGCTGATAAATCTGGCTAATAACATGGATATCTGTGTATTGTCATCAACTACCAGCACTGGTGATACTCAATGAAGATCTGATCCGAGAGCAAGTGGATGCCCTAGAAGAAAATGGATTGACGATATCAAAGACATTGTACTATCACACGAAATGACACTATCCAGTGCCACTCATTTGGCACTGGAACGTCAAATAACTCACGACTCATGACGGCAAAAGCTGAAGATGATGATTATACACAACCTTTGCTTGTGAACCTCAGATGACCAATACGTCTGAAACGTGTTTAATCACGCATCCTCTTCTTGAAGGCGGATAGAACAGCAGAAGGCAAAGAAAGTCTAGAACTTAGAACTCACAGACTGCACAGGTCAGTGCGTGTGTTCACGTGGAAGCATTATCACTGAAATAAAACAATGAAATAAAATAATGAAATGAAACAATGAAAGGAAACATTGAAATGAAACAATAAAAAAAAAAAAGTCGCTTAAAAGTCGACAGGGTCGACTTCATTGCACCGGGATTTATCCCATATGGCTCGGTCTCTTTCCGCAGCACGGAAAGCGTCGCACAAAGCACGAACTCCGAAGCTTTTAGCGACGACCCACAGGAGTCTCCGAAACATTTAACTCGTAAACCGAAAGACGCGGCACGGAATCGAACCCACAACCTTCGGAGCACGAGTTAAACGGCTTGACCACTTCGCCACAAAAAACAATGAAATGAAACAATGTAATGAACCATTGAAATACTCTAAGCATACATTCTTCTTCTTTGCCACGGCAGCGAATCTCGGTGAGTTTCTTTGCCAGTCTGATCTCACGTCCCCTATATCCTTAATACATCATTCGGCACTTTTTTTTATAATGGTTAGGACGTTACGTTGACAATTACATGAGCGCGGTCGCACGAGAGTTCGATGGCAGCTATCCACGTTGCTACGGGGGGAAAGACTGGCCACATATTCATCCATGCATTTAAGCCTACAAACCGTACTTATCCTAGAAATGCACATACCCACAGCAGATTTCTGCTAACGGACATTTTTTTTCGAAATATACATCTTCCATTTGTTGTTAATGAAGTACCCAAGTAGTTTAAAACATTCACTTGTTACAGACTGGTTCCATTCACTTTCATGCTTATGTAATGTTTAATTTTCACGCTGTTTTGAGGAAGACAATTATTATTTGTAGCTACCAGTTTTTTTTTTTCATTTAGTCACACGAAGGTCTTTGTTTTGTTTTGACTTTCTGTTGCAATTATTAACTCCTCTTTCATCTCTCTCTCTCTCTCTCTCTCTCTCTCTCTCTCTCTCTCTCTCTCTCTCTCTCTCTCTCTCTCTCGCGCGCTCTCTGTCTCTCTCTCTCTGGCCACATCCACTGGTAACATTTGTATCTCTTTCTTCTGCTACTTCTGCATCGAAGTCTCTTAATACTATAGATGGTTCAGTTTTACATCGTGCTATAGCCATGTTAAATTGTTTATCAGTATTAACACTTTTTTCTTCTGTGATGTTGCAGCTGATGCATAGACTTGTATGTATTAATATCTACTATTGTCCCCTATGGGCAATTGTAGCATGAGATGGAAGACAGAGATTAATAGCAGAAAATGTCACGCAAGAGATGCTTTTCATAAAATGAAATATATCTTATGCAATAAGTCACTATCATTGAATCTGAAAAGAGAGTGCTGAAAAGCTATACAGAAGCAGTTTTGTTGTATGACAATGAATCGTGGAATGTAAATTAACGAATTAGGAAGAACTTAAAAGTAACAGAGATGTGGTTCCTGAGACGAATGTTACGAATTTCATGGACTGCCAGAGTAACTAACAGCTACTGACTGAATAAGGCTAATGAAACTAGAACATTATTTACAACAATAAGAAAGAGACATACAGTTTTCTTTGGTTTGTGATGAAAAGTGAGGCATCGTGACAGCTGGAAGGATCAGTGGGAAGAGAGGCAAAGGCAGACCAAGAGAAATGATGCTGGGTGGACTGAAACAGTGGCATGGAGGAATGGCATCAACATTAATGATATATTCCTATTCACTTCATCCATTTACCTCAGTGAAGTGTTGGGGGAGGCGGGTGTGGGCGGGGGGGGGGGGTGTAAGAATATTTTGTGCGCTCTTTCCAGTGGGCTTTGTGGGTATTCATTTCTCATTCCAGTGAACTTTGTGGGTATTCATTTCTCATTCCAGTGAACTTTGTGGGTATTCATTTCTCATTCCAGTGAACTTTGTGGGTATTCATTTCTCATTCCAGTGAACTTTGTGGGTATTCATTTCTCATTCCAGTGAACTTTGTGGGTATTCATTTCTCATTCCAGTGAACTTTGTGGGTATTCATTTCTCATTCCAGTGAACTTTGTGGGTATTCATTTCTCATTCCAGTGAACTTTGTGGGTATTCATTTCTCATTCCAGTGAACTTTGTGGGTATTCATTTCTCATTCCAGTGAACTTTGTGGGTATTCATTTCTCATTCCAGTGAACTTTGTGGGTATTCATTTCTCATTCCAGTGAACTTTGTGGGTATTCATTTCTCATTCCAGTGAACTTTGTGGGTATTCATTTCTCATTCCAGTGAACTTTGTGGGTATTCATTTCTCATTCCAGTGAACTTTGTGGGTATTCATTTCTCATTCCAGTGAACTTTGTGGGTATTCATTTCTCATTCCAGTGGACTTTGTGGGTATTCATTTCTCATTCCAGTGAACTTTGTGGGTATTCATTTCTCATTCCAGTGAACTTTGTGGGTATTCATTTCTCATTCCAGTGAACTTTGTGGGTATTCATTTCTCATTCCAGTGAACTTTGTGGGTATTCATTTCTCATTCCAGTGAACTTTGTGGGTATTCATTTCTCATTCCAGTGGACTTTGTGGGTATTCATTTCTCATTCCAGTGAACTTTGTGGGTATTCATTTCTCATTCCAGTGAACTTTGTGGGTATTCATTTCTCATTCCAGTGAACTTTGTGGGTATTCATTTCTCATTCCAGTGAACTTTGTGGGTATTCATTTCTCATTCCAGTGAACTTTGTGGGTATTCATTTCTCATTCCAGTGAACTTTGTGGGTATTCATTTCTCATTCCAGTGAACTTTGTGGGTATTCATTTCTCATTCCAGTGAACTTTGTGGGTATTCATTTCTCATTCCAGTGAACTTTGTGGGTATTCATTTCTCATTCCAGTGAACTTTGTGGGTATTCATTTCTCATTCCAGTGAACTTTGTGGGTATTCATTTCTCATTCCAGTGGACTTTGTGGGTATTCATTTCTCATTCCAGTGAACTTTGTGGGTATTCATTTCTCATTCCAGTGAACTTTGTGGGTATTCATTTCTCATTCCAGTGAACTTTGTGGGTATTCATTTCTCATTCCAGTGAACTTTGTGGGTATTCATTTCTCATTCCAGTGAACTTTGTGGGTATTCAGTTCTCATTCCAGTGGACTTTGTGGGTATTCATTTCTCATTCCAGTGAACTTTGTGGGTATTCATTTCTCATTCCAGTGAACTTTGTGGGTATTCATTTCTCATTCCAGTGAACTTTGTGGGTATTCATTTCTCATTCCAGTGAACTTTGTGGGTATTCATTTCTCATTCCAGTGAACTTTGTGGGTATTCATTTCTCATTCCAGTGGACTTTGTGGGTATTCATTTCTCATTCCAGTGAACTTTGTGGGTATTCATTTCTCATTCCAGTGAACTTTGTGGGTATTCATTTCTCATTCCAGTGAACTTTGTGGGTATTCATTTCTCATTCCAGTGAACTTTGTGGGTATTCATTTCTCATTCCAGTGAACTTTGTGGGTATTCAGTTCTCATTCCAGTGGACTTTGTGGGTATTCATTTCTCATTCCAGTGAACTTTGTGGGTATTCATTTCTCATTCCAGTGAACTTTGTGGGTATTCATTTCTCATTCCAGTGAACTTTGTGGGTATTCATTTCTCATTCCAGTGAACTTTGTGGGTATTCATTTCTCATTCCAGTGAACTTTGTGGGTATTCATTTCTCATTCCAGTGAACTTTGTGGGTATTCATTTCTCATTCCAGTGAACTTTGTGGGTATTCATTTCTCATTCCAGTGGACTTTGTGGGTATTCATTTCTCATTCCAGTGAACTTTGTGGGTATTCATTTCTCATTCCAGTGGACTTTGTCGGTATTCATTTCTCATTCCAGTGGACTTTGTGGGTATTCATTTCTCATTCCAGTGAACTTTGTGGGTATTCATTTCTCATTCCAGTGGACTTTGTGGGTATTCATTTCTCTTTCCAGTGGGCTTTGTAAGTTGGTAATCACTTCTCTTTCCAGTGGGCTTTGTAGGTTAATATTCATTTCTCTGAGAGTGTTATAGATACCATCGCTTATTATTTTACGTGGTCTTCCCCATGACCTGTATCCGTCACATTTCCTCAGTGTGGCTCTTTGGGGTGGATGGTCCCAGAGCATTCTTGTGACATGGCCAACACATTTTAATTTGTTGTTCTTTATTGAATTGCATGACTTGTTTCAGACGTAACCTTCTTCATATTACTGCGTTCTAATTACTCCCGCAGCTCTTTTAAGATATCGTATCTCTGTTCTCATGATTTCGCGCTCGTTATTTGCAGCAAGCGTCCATCTTTAGCACTCGTAGCTTAATGTCGGCCAACATGTAGTTTTTATAAGATTTGCATTAGTAGTCATAGGTATCTTTCTGTGAGTCAGAAGAGGAGCTAGTTGTCCCAGTACCTGATTTGCCTTTCCACAACACATGTTGATTTCTCTATTCAATCTCCCTTCTGAAGTGGAAGCTGACCCTGATATCTGAATTCGTGTGGATGTTTTATTTATGAGTTCTTTATTTTTATTGACAGAATGATATACCATACATGTATTCTATATTCATAAATATTTTCATTATTTGGTTTTTGACGCCAATTTCATCGGTCTCATTTAATGTTGTAGCTCTTCTTTGGCTTGCTTACTTAATTATTTATTTCACTGAAAATTTATTTTCAATTAAACATCTTGTTTGTGTGATTGACGATATTCCATGGTCGATAAAACTCCTGTTATATATATATATATATATATATATATATATATATATATATATATATATATATATATATATATATATATATATATATATATATATATATATATAAGGGGTGTTCATTTAAAATCAGGTCGGGCCGCACCGCGCGTAATTGTGTACGTTGAACATAATCATGTCATAGTCATGTGATAAGCACTGACCAATGAATAAAAGAGCAAGTGCTTATCGTCCCATGATGCATAGGTTCTGTTTCTGACCATTGAAAAAATTATTGGGTTGATCCAAAATCCGTCCAAAGAAGCTCAGAGAGCGGTGATTCAGTTTCTTTCATTTGAATGATGTCGACCAAAGGACATTCATCGAAGAATGCAGGCAGCGTATGGTAACAAATGTGTGTCGAAGACAACAGTGACAGACTGGGCACGAATGTTTCGGAAAGGACGTCAGTTCACGACCGATCTTCGACGGCTGGGTCAAGCGCACATTGTTGCAACAGAAAAAAAAACATCGCCAAAATTGATGCAGCGGTCAGATGAATCGCTGTCGAAGCATACGTTCGCTAGCGAAAGAATTTGATGTGTCAATTGTGACAATTCAAAAGGTCGTTTGCAAGAAACTGCAATATCGGGAGGTGTGTTCACAGTGGGGTACCACGGATGTTGACTGACCACCAAAAAGAGGAACGCGTGGGATGTTGTTTGAACCACTTGCTGCGTTACAGACTGGAGGGTGATGCATTTCTTTTCCGCATAGTGGCAGGCGATGAATCATGGTGTCACCACTTTGAGCCGAACAGCAAATAATAGAGCATGCTATGGAAGCATACTGGATCACCAAAAGCCAAACAATTCAAGTTACAAGTTTCCGCTAGAAAGGTTATGCTGATCGCATTTTTTTTTTACCATGAAGGGCTATTGTTGGCCGACTGTAAAGAACCTGGTGTCAACATCAACTATACCCACTATTTGCAAACACTAGACAAGCTGCAAAAAACCATCAAGAATAAACGACCATGCATGCTTTCTAGCAGTGTGATTTTGTTGCACGATAATGCTCGTCGGCATGTCGCAAAGATTGTGCAGGAAGTATTAGTAAGGAAGAAGATGGAAATTCTGCAACATCCAACCTATGGTCCGTATTAGTCACCATGTGATTTTCATTTGTTCGGACCTCTAAAAAAAAAGCTCTGAAGGGGCAGCGATTTCACACAGATGCAGAAGTAAAGAACGCGGTAAACACTTGGTTCAGTGAGCAACCACAATCCTTTTTTGCGGACGGCATTCGCCTCCTACCCAAGCGATGGGATGCTTGCCTGAATGCGTACGGCGATTTCTTCTAACCAACTCATGGTGCATAATTCATTCTATCTATCTATCTATCTATCTATCTATCTATCTATCTATCTATCTATCTATCTATCTATCTATCTATCTATCTATCTATCTATGTATCTATGTATCTATCTATCTATCTATCTATCTATCTATATATCTATCTATCTATCTATCTATCCGTCCGTCCGTCTGTCTGTCTGTCTGTCTGTCTGTCTGTCTGTCTGTCTGTCTGTCTGTCTGTCTGTCTAATCTATCTATCTATGTTCTGCCCTTTCCCGTTCCCGTTAAAAATATAGATGGAATTAAAGAATAGTTAGTTAGATTGATAGTAGAAAATATATTTGGAAGAGATCTATTTTCATTCCAATAACTAAAGAAGGTAACGTAAATGTACTGAATGTCGTAATAAGTGTCGTCCCTGGGGTGAGGGGAATCAACACCCACATTCTTTTAACCTCATATCATTATCTTGAGGATATAGCTTTCTGTCCATAACACCCCGCCAATCTTCGGATATCTCTCTCTCTCTCTCTCTCTCTCTCTCTCTCTCTCTCTCTCTCTCTCTCTCTCTCTCTCTCTCTCTCTCTCTCTCTCTCTCTCTTACCACTGAACCATGCCCCCTCTCATTCTTTTCCAAAACATACCCACACAACACTAGCCTCTAACACAAATGACAAAATAATTTAATAAAGAAAAAGTGTCAGGTGTGTGCAAAGTGTATGTGTAGAATGTCTGTCGTATAATCTAAAGTGTATGTAGAATCAGACCGAACAGCTCAGGGACAAAGTCTGCTTCATCACAGTACTGGCCACACAACAGCACCATATATCAAGTACAAGAAGACCTCGCCAAATGATGCGTCTCTCCGGCAACTGTCGACTCCCTCCAATGGCTCTTGGATGGTCCGGATAATGGTCACCAATAGTGGATATAGTCTAATACTGACCATGAATATGACACACACAATGTAACTAATAGGTCACTAAAAGTTCTGTGATCTTGTAACACTTGTACCGTAAAACAATGTGTACTGTCACTTTGGAACTAAATGTTGGTAGTTAAGGTCCTGGGAATTCACCAATTAGAAAACTCAAAGTTAATTGGTAATGTTTCACAATAATTCCCCATTTAGAATACACAATGTTAATTTTGCAGTTTTCTATATACTACTATTGTTCCTATTACTGGTGGTATTGTAAGTATATGTATTCTAATATAATAAGAACCACCACCGAGGAATCACTCTGAAATGATCATCAGTTCCTGCTAAGCAGAAGCCAGGTTCTTGCAGAACCTCTGGGTTATGGGCCCATTTCAAAAGCCTCTGAGTGAAAAAACTTCCTTCAATAATCCAGCCATACTTTTCTGCTACTTCTTGGTAAACCTAGTGGAACCTGTTGAAGAGAGAACACACCTGGTGAGAGCAACCCGATTCCGACCTTTATTAGATGAGTGTAGGCCAACGGCCGCACTCAGATAAATAACAGAGAACCAAACTCTGTCATAATGCAGAGGAGCTCATCACATTGGTCTGAGTCATGGTAAGACAAGGAAAGACTAAAGGAAAAGTGCAGAAACCCAGTAGACACCCTCCTGGAAGATCCTATCACTTTACATTTCCTTTATCCCCCCGACCATCCTCAATCTCCCTAAACATCATCCCAATTCATTGTTCTTAACTCACTGAGTTAATTGATATCTCACACAAGCTAGTTTTAGCAACGCGACAGCCTACTGTTGCCGATGCTCTCATAATACATTCTCTCAACGCACATTACTACACTCGATTCCTAAGAACAATTTAATTTATGTCTATTAAATTAAATACCATATATTTATTCCGGTTCGAAACTGAGACTACTAAATCACACGAAGGAAAAATGTCCGCCGATGTAAATCAACAGAAGACATTGTAGTCTCTCTCCAGAATCAAACTCGGAATATCACACACGTCTTTATTGTTTCACAACATTTGGTCAACTCCCGCCAAAGTTGTTTATCCCGACTGTTTTAATACTGGGTCTGAATGACGTCACAAGTCTGTCTAGACAGTATGCGTCTAGAAGCTATTTTTCTCTCTCCGTTTCCGACTCGATGGAAACAACTAGTCGTCTAATCCACTTTCATCTGGGGCAGTGGTTCCCAAACCACGGCCCGCGGGCCACTTGTGGCCCGCCAGCTGTCAGAAAGTGGCACGCGAGGCCTCGTTATTTAATATAATATATTTTAATAATTTCAAAAATGCACGCCGAACGCCTCGTTTGCATGCAAAAATTTAATCTGCTCGTGGTTGTTATGCTCAGATACTATCGAATTCACCTGTTCAGTTCGCAACGAAACGTTATGAAGACACTGACTGCCTTTAAAGTTTTAGAATTTCTTTGAGGAAAGTTAAGAAAGGTAAGAATGATATTGCACGACTTTTATAAATTTAACGTTGTGGCCCGCTTAACTGCCGAAAACAATAAATATGGCCCTCTGCTTGAAAAGCTCGGGAACTACTGATCTGGGGAATTGTCCAGGTACTTCAAAAAGTCTGGCCGGCTGTAATCTGGAGAATATTTTTCCCACAACTAAAGATCTTGCTGCCTTACATCCAGACAGAGTGTCTCCAACTTCAAAGGATGGCTGCTGCCTGTAGACCAACGGCGCGACAGTCTTTCCTCGATCGACAACACATCAAAGAATGACGGCTGCTGGTAGACGCATTGGCGCGACAGTCTTTCATCGATCGACATCTCCAAGAATTTATGCGACACTGAAAGTAAACTTACCAAGATATCTATCGGGTTAGATTCATCAGAGCTCCTGGCGATCTCCCGCATCAATAAATGGCTGCAAAGGATATGCAACTAAAATTTCACTCACAAAAAAATTAAATTTTTTTTTAACGAACGAAAATCTTTATTTTCAAAGGGTTAAGAATTGGGCACGGAGGCCCGTCCTACATTCTGCCCTTCTTCTCTATTTCCTCTCAGACATTCTTTCATTCAACATCTCCTATGAAGCAATTCTTTGACAACAAAAGAACAATAAGCATTAAAACGCATGAAAAATAATCAATAATACATGACTCGTTGAGGCAATGTTTAACATGGACATCATAAATACCCAACGTGGGTGTAACGTGCAATAATTATGGGAATGTTTTTAAAAAAAACTTACATTACATAGAAGGAAAAAAAAACACAGTTAATTTGACGTGGAAAAGAAATAAAGAAGAGTAAAACATCTAATGTGCTGTTGAAGAAAACTAAAAAGATGAGTTAGAATTTTTTCACGTATCAAAAATAGATGCATTATTTTTATGAAAACTATGAAAATGCCTTAAAGATTTTATCATTGTATTATAACGAATAAGCCTGTAGATAACTGTAGATAAACATTTTATAATACTTTGAGAAAAATGCAACAATTATTTAAATTTCATATATAGCAATGCTACTAAAAGTTATGTCCCTTGATATAACTGTTCTTAAGTTAAGCCCCCTTGTTATGTGTTAATTATAATGCAATTACAAAATTAAATTTTATTACGTAAATAACTGTTTGTAAACTAACAAACTATGCCAGTTGGCTGCCATGGAATGGGAAGAACATCTGTAAAAAAAATTTCATCTCAGTCGGATGGACCGTTCGTGAACGCAGTAAGGACATACATCCATACATACATGGATACATACATACATTGTCTTATATATATATATATATATATATATATATATATATATATATATGTGTGTGTGTGTGTGTGTGTGTGTGTGTGTGTGTGTGTGCGGTGCGTGCGTGCGTGCATGCATGCGTGTTTGCGTGTGTGAGAGTGTGTGTAGCCGGAATGTGTGGCTTAAGGGCAGTGAACACGCTTCACAATTCCCCGACGTACCAACTCTAGGGTTGAATATCAGCTGTTGAGGATTTGGAAGCGGACCGACATGTGTTGACTTCGATAGTATGAGCGTTGGTCCTTCGAGAAAGCAATGGCACACTGTTTATATATATATAACGTGTTTCTGATGTACAAATGTAGAGTCCGATAGTTAGTTTAAGTTGTGTTTGGCTTAACATAATTTTTTATATTGGGGGGGGGGGAGATATAAATGCTTCCCGTACACTTCAAACGCGTGTTTATGTGGCTTTACTTAGCCACCTGTGTGCACTTAGCCATGTGTTTATTTTGCTTTAGAGAAAATCAGCACAACACATAAATGCATTTAACTTAATGTACGAGCAGACATACAAAAAACATACAGATACACACAAAGATACACACAGACGCGCACATATATGGTTGGTTGAGTGTATATGTTAGATGAATAGGTTACCTTAGGAGGGTCGATGACTGTAGAATACCAAAGGACATCTTGTTTGGCAAATTACAGTTGGGTAAAAGATATCGTTGTCGGCCTCTACTACGATGCAAAGATGTGACATGATTGATACAGGCATTTATATTACACATTAGGAGCAAGTTGCCACTGAACGTGTTGCATGGAGGACAAAGATCGAAAATTGAATATAGGCAAAGGAGAAAATGATTGCAGATTGGTCACACACTGAGCGTGTGAGACGTTGGATGATGCGTGATGGTGAAAATGACCATGTGTTCACATACATCCATTGCGGAAGAACATTTACCACGTGATTTGATCTGATCAGTCACCTTCGCTATGGCCATGGATTGTAGTTGTTATGCCTTTTTTTTTGTTGAATCACATTGTAACAAACTATCGTCTGCCAAGACGGCAGGGTGCCAGTTAGTATGTGTGAAGTGTTAGGACAGCCACATTTTTTTAGACCTGAGTGCATGAAGCAATAGGTATTTAGTCTTTCCATCCCGTAGCGAACGACGAGAACTGATATCGAGCTCTTGTCCAACAGGGGTTATACCATTGCCAGCGTAACGTCCTAACAGTTATAGGGGAGACTGGGGAGAAATGGACCAGCAATTTTGTAGTTTTCAATTTTTGCTCATCACCGGAACAGATTTTATCGAAACATAACAAAACCATGACTAAAATGTTGTACATTCATTTATTTTAAAAGGGGAAAACATTTAGCATTCTATTTCTATATGTTTCTTTACAAAATACATTTCAAAAATGTATATGAACATGGGGAGAAATTGACCACCATTGGGGTGAAATGGACCAGCACGTGGGGAGCAATGGACCATAGTGGGGAGAAATGGACCTTTTTTTAAAAAGAAGCAGCAACAACTCATCCATATTGCTATAAGAAATAAATAATCATTAAAAGGATATTTGCAGTTTTTTTTTTATTATTTTAAGCGACAGTAAAAATGTTTAATATGATATATTAATCTAATATAAAGTTTTATCGAACATTTATGCCTGCATGACTTTCTTTGAAGACATAGCCATCTTTGGTCCTAGAAGTGGTTCCAGTGATTGTAGATCTAGTAAGCTGTGCTTTAATACATGTAATTGAGACACTGGCGACATCTTCTACCTTAGGCTTAACAAATTTACCAGCAACCTTCTCACTCTTGCGCAAGAACTCTACCTCAACATCACCATCATCATCAATGTCTCCCCTTACAATTCCTACATAGTAAACACAAGTCTTCTTTGTTCCATATTCACATAGAACACACTGGCCTTCAAAAACCTCACGCACACCAGTCAAGCTAACCGTACACTCCTCATTTTCACCAAATGAAACATCAGAATCTGTGTCATCACAAAACGAAATGTCAGTTTCTGGATCTGAATCAACATCAAGTTCTTTCAGCAGCTGTCTCTTTGCCTTTTTGGGTGGAACTTTTGCTGCCTTTTCTTTCATCACCGCTCTTTCCCTAATTCGATCCATTTCTGGCGTAGAAGTAGCCAGCATAGTTTTTCCTCTTTTCCTCATATTATTTGAATCTTTTCGCGGACCAGCTTTTGGTAGTCCTCTGAAAACACGAGGCGAAGTAAAGGAAGAAGTAGCTTTATGTTGAAGACTCTCTGATATTTCCTGCAAGTCATCTACAAAGTTCTCAACATTACACTCTTTCTGATTTTCATGAAATTCTTGTGCAGTTTGATCTGTGCTGGTACCACAATGTGGAGATGCTGATCCTGTCTGTTCATTGCTTTCTAAAGTGGCATTTTCACTGTCCTTGCTGATGGGCCTGTTCGTTATTTCTGAAGGCATAAAATCATCTTCTGTAAAAACATCTTCGTTAAAGGGCCAAATACCTGACACTGCAAAGCCTGATTGAATGTTAATGGGAGTTGCCGCTTTAAGAAAAGCGTGGCCTCCTAGATTTGCAACTTGATAGATTGTCAGTGGTGTCCCAACATTTTTCATCATCCATGAATCACACGCATTGTTGTAGACCGACTTCATGGGTCCAAAAACTGAACGGTCCAAGGGCTGAGTTTTAGATGAGGTGTGTGGTGGCAACGTGATCACATGAATGTTGTTTTTCTTGCACAGTTCAAGTGATTCAAATGAAATGTGGGAATCGTGATTGTCCAAGATCAAAATCAAAGGGAAGTCTTTGGAAGGTCTTGAATGCTTAATGAAGTGATTTATAACTTTGACGAAATTATCACGGGTCATCCAACCTGATTCATTCACAAGGCCAAGGGAACCTTCAGATGCTCCAGCAAGCAAAAAATTCTTAAAAATTTTTCTGGGAAACACAAAATCTGGAGGGATAATGTGACCCGCAGCTGACACAATGCAACAGATTGTGACCAGTTCTCCTCTTTCTCTGGATGTCACCTGGCCTATTTGCTTCACTCCTCGTGGGGCAATTACTTTTGGCACTTTCTGTACAGTGGTCAGACCTGACTCATCCAAATTGTAGATTTGAGCTCCACTCACATTTAGTTTTGTAATGGTTTCCTTCACAATGTTGAAGAAGGTACAAATATTATGTTTGTTGAAAGCTGTAGCTCTAGCCAGAGATGTTGCCTCAGGTTGCCTTATGGTCAGTTCGGGATTCCGTCGCAAAAATCCACAAAGCCAGTCATTCCCTGCCATCATTTGCTCATCCCAGGTTAAAGGATGTGCAATGTTATTGACTTTTGCCATCTCGTACGCCAAAATACGAACGTTTTTAGTTGTGAGTCCATGGAACATTCTTGCACAATCTTTCAAGTAACTAGCAAAATCAGCTTCTTGCTTAGCTGTGAAAACAAGGCTATGCCTATAATTTGGTACGAGTCTAGTAGGCAGACCATTTCCTTCTCTGTCTTTTGTAAGATTGTTATTGAGGGTAGAGCGAGCAATGCCGTACTCCCTTGCAGTTTTCCTCACTTTCATTCCATTTTTCACAGCATTAACAGCTTCTCTCATACGTTCCTCCGTAACGAGACCCTTGTTGGTGTTTCTAATGTACAATCTTGGCATCTGAAACAAAAGAGTGACAGAATTATATAACATTTAGAATGGTAGGCCTATCATTTGCAAAGAAATACTGATCATAGCACGAATGGCGTGCATCTTTAATAAATCACTGAAATCAAATTTGTTAACAGTTTTATTGGTCTAGATTTAGACCCCAGTATTAAAAAGAATCAATAATGCTGATATTCGAATGCAATCTTCAACACTTTTAATAACAACAGACTGTCTTGTCAATTTCTTCTATGGGGAGAAATGAACCATGGGGAGAAATGAACCGGTCCATTTCTCCCCCATCAATGTATTAAACTATTCAGCCATAAAGTCTCTTAAATCTAATATTATATGCTATATTTTTTATATGAACTCTTAAATAACAAGTAAATAAAGATATTAACGTAATTACCTTGTCCTGATTCCTGACTATGCGTCTGCTTTACGATGGTGTCTGGAACTGGAAAAAGAAACTTTAGTGCAGAAAATTTTTCAAACTTTGCGTGGGAACGACCTGTGCGGGAAGTCGATGGCAAATGAAAAATTCGGACTATGTTTGATGTGGAAAACAAACTTATTATGGTTTCACTTTCATTGCATCACAGCCAGGGGCCAGAGAGGGGGTGGTCCATTTCTCCCCTATGTCCATTTCTCCCCAGTCTCCCCTACCAATGCACTCGCTTATTTATATATATATATATATATACTAGTTGACCCGGCCCGGCTTCGCCCAGGCTCTGGCGAGGATCTGTCTGTCTGTCTGTCTGTCTGTCTGTCTGTCTGTCTGTCTGTCTGTCTGTCTGTCTGTCTGTCTGTCTGACCCGGCCGGCTTCACCCAGTCCATGGTGGGGAGCATCTCATTTAATTCATATAAGTAGTCATATAAGCTCCCGTCCCGTTCCCGACTATCTGTCTGTCTGTCTGTCTGTCTGTCTGTCTGTCTGTCTGTCAGACCCGGCCCGGCTTCGCCCAGCTCCTGGTGAGAAGCATCTTCTTATATATAAATTAGGATGTCCGTATCTCTGTCTGTATGTATGTATGTATGTATGGCCTTTATTTGTTCGCGAACGGCCCATCCGATTGAGATGAAATTTTCTACACGCCTTCCTTTCATTCCAGGGCTGTCAACTGTGATATTTTGTTAGTGTGAAATCGCCTGCTTACTCAGTATTATTTCATTTTTCATTTTTCATCATAATTTCATATATCTCAGGGGACCTAACTCTGTAAAAGTTATTTCAAGGGGCATAACTTTTCTGTATAACTTATAGTCATATTGTGGCATCGTTTTCAAAGATTTATAAACTCTTTGTCCATAGTTATGTACCGGCATATGAGTTATAATAAATAATGATACAATCTGTAAGGCATTTTCAAAGTTTTCATAAAAATGATGCACAATGCATAACATTGTAACTCATCTTTTTTTGCTTAAGAAGTTACTGTAGTCATGCAGGTGATTAGAAAGAGTTTTCATTAAAAATAATGGATGGTGTGTGGTAGAACGTTCTTTTAAGTTACATTTTTTTTTGTTGTATGAATTTAATGAAGCCGGACAGGGTCAGGCAGACAGATAGACAGACAGACAGACAGATAGACAGTCGGGAACAGGAACTTATATGACTACTTATATAAATTAAATGAGATGCTTCACACCAGGAGCTGGGCGATGTCGGGCCGGGTCAGACAGACAGACAGACAGACAGACAGATAGTCGGTAACGGGAACGGGAACTTATATGACTACTTATATGAATTAAATGAGATGCTTCCCACCAGGGACTGGGCGAAGCCGGGCAGGGTCAGCTAGTATCTTATATATAAAAGGCGATCTCCGTCTGTCTGTCTGTCTGTATGTCCCTATGTCCTTTATGCGCTCGCGAACGGCCCATCCGATTGAGATGAAATTTTCTACACGCCTTCCTTTCATTCCAGCGCAGCCCACTGTCATATTTTTTTTAGTGTGAAATCGGCTGCTTACCCAATATTATTTCATTTTTCATTTTTCATTATAATTTCATATATCTCAGGGGACCTAACTCTGTAAAAGTTATTTCAAGGGGCATAACTTTTCTGTATACCTTATAGTCATATTGTGGCATCGTTTTCAAAGATTTATAAACTCTTTGTCCATAGTTATGTACCGGCATATGAGTTATAATAAATAATGATACAATCTTTAAGGCATTTTCAAAGTTTTCATAAAAATAATGCACAATGCATAACATTGTAACTCATCTTTTTATGCTTAAGAAGTTACTGTAGTCATGCAGGTGATTAGAAAGAGTTTTCATTAAAAATAATGGATGGTGTGTGGAAGGACATTCTTTTAAGTTACTTTTTTTGTTGTATGAATTTATTGAGACGCTACCCGCCAGGAGCTGGGCGAAGCCACGCCGGGTCAGATAGATAGACAGACCCACCTTTTCGCTGCAGTTGTCTACTCCTCCTTTTCCTTCTTCTGCTGATGCTGCTGCAGCCGCTCCATTTACCCAAGTTAATTGTTGGGGAATATGTAAAGATCTTTCAAGTGCTCTTTCTAATGCTTTTTGTAAGTTGGTCTTCGTTTATCTAAGGTTGTTCTAACTGCAACCAATAAATGATTAGACAGACAGGCAGACAGACAGACAGACAGACAGAGAGGGAGGGACGGACAGACAGACAGACAGACAGACAGACAGACAGACAGACAGACAGACAGACAGACAGACAGACAGACAGACAGACAGTCGGGAACGAGAACTTATATGACTACTTATATGAATTAAATGAGATGCTCCCCACCAGGGTCTGGGCGAAGCCGGGCCGGGTCAGCTAGTCTTATATATAAATTGCGATCTCCGTCTGTCTGTCTGTCTGTCTGTCTGTCCGTATGTCTGTCTGTATGTCCGTATGTCCTTTATGCGCTCGCGAACGGCCCATCCGATTGAGATGAAATTTTCTACACGTCTTCTATTCATTCCAGTGCAGCCCACTGTCATATTTTTTAGTGTGAAATCGGCTGCTTACCCAATATTATTTCATTTTTCATTTTTCATCATAATTTCATATATTTCAGGGGACCTAACTCTGTAAAAGTTATTTCAAGGGGCATAACTTTTCTGTATAACTTATAGTCATATTGTGGCATCGTTTTCAAAGATTCATAAACTCTTTGTCCATAGTTATATACCGGCATATGAGTTATAATAAATAATGTTACAATATGTAAGGCATTTTCAAAGTTTTCATAAAAATAATGCACAATGCATAACATTGTAACTCATCTTTTTTTGCTTAAGAAGTTACTGTAGTCATGCAGGTGATTAGAAAGAGTTTTCATTAAAAATAATGGATGGTGTGTGGAAGGGCATTTTTTTAAGTTACTTTTTTTGTTGTATGAATTTATTGAGACGCTATCCGCATGGAGCTGGGCGAAGTCACGCCGGGTCAGATAGATAGACAGACCCACCTTTTCGCTGCAGTTGTCTACTCCTCCTTTTCCTTCTTCTGCTGATGCTGCTGCCGCCGCTCCATTTACCCAAGTTAATTGTTGGGGGAAGATGTAAAGATCTTTCAAGTGCTCTTTCTAATGCTTTTTGTAAGTTGGTCTTCGTTTATCTAAGGTTGTTCTAACTGCAACCAATAAATGATTAGACAGACAGGCAGACAGACAGACAGAGAGGGAGGGACGGACAGACAGACAGACAGACAGACAGACAGACAGACAGACAGACAGACAGACAGACAGACAGACAGACAGACAGACAGACAGACAGACAGACAGACAGACAGACAGACAGACAGACAGATAGTCGGTAACGGGAACGGGAACTTATATGACTACTTATATGAATTAAATGAGATGCTCCCCACCAAGGACTGGGCGAAGCCGGGCAGGGTCAGCTAGTTTAATTCATATAAGTAGTCATATAAGCTCCCGTTCCCGACTATCTGTCTGTCTGTCTATCTGTCTGTCTGTCTGTCTGTCTGACCCGGCCCGGCTTCACCCAGTCCCTGGTGGGGGAGCATCTCATTTAATTCATATAAGTAGTCATATAAGCTCCCGTCCCGTTCCCGACTATCTATCTATCTATCTATCTATCTATCTGTCTGTCTGTCTGTCTGTCTGTCTGTCTGTCTGTCTGTCTGTCTGTCTGTCTGACCTGGCCCGGCTTCGCCCAGCCCAAGATGGGGAGCATCTCATTTAATTCATATAAGTAGTCATATAAGTTCCCGTTCCCGGCTGTCTGTCTGTCTGTCTGTCTGTCTGTCTGTCTGTCTGTCTGTCTGTCTGTCTGCATGCCTGCCCGTCCGTCTCTCCCTCCGTCTATCCCACCCTCTCTATCTATCGGGTTAGATCTATCTATCTATCTATCTATCTATCTATCTATCTATCTATCTATCTATCTATCTATCTATCTATCTATCTATCTATAGCCAGGGGACTTAACCTAAGATATAGCAATGCTACTAAAAGTTATGTCCCTTTATATATTTTTCTTATGTTAAGTCATGTAATTTAATTATTAAATTTTAGTAAATAAATAGCTGATTCTACACTAAAAAACTATGACAGTTGGTTGCAAGGGAATGAAAAGAAGACGTGTAGAAAATTTCATCTCAATCGGATGGACCGTTATCGAACACATCCAATACATCCCCAGCCACCCACCAACCCACATGCATACATTATGTTTTATATATATATATATATATATATATATATATATATATATATATATATATATATATATATATAGAGAGAGAGAGAGAGAGAGAGAGAGAGAGAGAGAGAGAGAGAGAGAGAGAGAGAGAGAGAGAGGCGAGAGAGGGTCAAGGTAAAGGCATTATTGCCTCTGGGGCGTAAATTGTCTTCACATATTCTGGGCCACAGAATAATGAGGCTATGCGAGTAGCGAAAATATGGACCACAGCTTAAATAACTGGAAGACAAAAGTTATGGTACTATAATAAAAAAAAAAAAAATTGATTAAGCCAATGTGTACAATTTAAGTTATTTGTATTAGTTTGGGGCATGTGCAGAAATCCAAGTATCTGTCTGTAAATTCTTGGCAGGTTTCGTTCAGTAGTTTGCCAATGCTTTCTGTCGACCGGCGCTCATACCATTGTATGAAAAACAAACGGACTCAGTTTGAAAACACATCCACGACCTTCGTATCGTGAAGCAAACGGTGTACGACTTCGCCACTGAGACCCTCCAAACTGTATAATGAAAAAAATATGGAACTGTTGAAGGGTGGTATACTTTTTTTCACTTCGTGCTGTCGTTGGTGGAAAGAATATTTATTTGGGACAGGGGCGGTTAGCCTGTTAGGCATGTTTGCATTTTATGCACTTTAAACATCTCTCTGCGATTGAAAATCGAAAAATCACATGACGAAAAGTCGAAAACTCTCAAACATAGAAAAAATACCCACAAATAATTATATTTTGCAGTGAGTTTTATGCTATTAGGCGGCTCGGTGGCGAAGGGTTACGAATGCAGTTTGCTTACCACTTTCGAATCACAGCTGTCGGCGATTTACAGTAGACCGTCTTGCGTTGGTTCTATACAATGGCATGAATGCCGGTCGTTCAGAAAACAATGGCAAACTACTGAACGTAAACTTGCCCAGGCATAAAAACAGCCAAAGAATGCTGAGTTGTCTGCTAGGTCCTGCAAAGGATATGGAACTAACTTTTATTCTAGGATTCATATTCTTGGGAGCTGGCCAGTCCTAGAGAGTAAGTACACTGTTGAGATTCTCCGTGTGTGATCTAAGGATGCAGACTGAAGCACTAGTGGAGATAGGTGTGCTCGTGAAATGTAAATTTTAGCGCAAAAAAACAAACCATACTAGCAAAACAACACCAACCAAAGTCGAACCCCCACTTGCTATTTTAACAGTACACACCTCTGCACAGGAATGCGATTTTAGGGTGACCGTATCTCTTAGGCGGGTAGAGGAGGTGAAAACCCGAAAATAAAGAGGAAAACACGGGGATGGATGGTTGTGTGAGTAAAAATACTGGCAGTGAATAGTGCAGGAAAGTAGCGGGGTCACATGCGGTGTGCTCTTTCGATGTTTCGTGTGTTGCTTGGAGAGCTGATTAATTCTCTATTACTATAGGTAATGTGTTGGCACGTCTGCTTTACCTTCTGTTCAGTGTCGTAAACATAGTTCATGAATACGTGTACTTCCTTCTAGAAGTGTTGTTCTTGGATGTGCTCGTGTTTAATGGATGGTGAACTGATGTAAACACAGAGGAGACTATGCTAGGTAGTGAATTGTTTGTTCCTTATGTTAGATACAGTCATTTTATTCAAACACTTCTATGTTATTAGTAGTGTGGTATGATTCAATATAAACCTACTTCTCCTTCTCCTCCTTCCTTTTCCTCTTCTTCTTCTCCTTAATTCTTTATCTACTTCTTCGTCTTTATTGTCTTCGTCGCTTTTTTCTTCGCCTTCATCTTTGCTTTCGTCCTTGCTGTCATCTTCTTCGTCGTCGTCTTCCTCTTTCTCTTCCTCTTCTTCCTCTTTGTTTTCCTTTTCTTCTCTTCCTTCATGCGTCAATGAAATGTTAGGGAGGTGTAGGTGTCTTATATGTGCTCTTTCCAATGCGATTTGTAAATTGGTATACAAAACAACGCGTTGGCTATATTAACGTAGTATGCGTGCCCATAAACCACATGTTAAGAGGTTATTTTTCAGAGTAAATGTCGAGTCATGATTGCTAATAGTAATGTTCAGCTCATTACTTCAGATAAACACATAACTCATAATTCCACCACTGACCTACACACACGCTACCAGAAGTGTTTGTAGAAATACTGGAATGGCATACAAGGCATATATTCTTTTAAAACAGGCATTGTAGTCTCAACGACCCGAGCAGGCTTGGTAAAGTGGTGAAGTCCCACAGCAGGGACAGTCAGTGAGTTTGTGAAATGTTAAGACCATAACATTTGTGTGGGGCTGAGTGCGGGGGCAAATAAGTGGTCAATTATTCCCCCCCCCCCCCTAGAGAGCCACCAGAGCTGCTATCGAACCCGTATCCGACCGTACTCGTGGCATTATTGGCTTAATAACCTATTCATTGCAACAATATAAAATAACACAAAGTGATGCAGCTTTACAGAACAAAATTACGAAATAGTACAGAACGTTGCGGTGACTAGCCTTCATCAGCAAACAAATGCATATACAAAACACAACATATAACCACAGAGAAGACGCTCCAGTGACTACATTAAGGCATAAGAATCGTATGAAAAGATTGAGATGATGAGAACAATGAAGAGAAAATGAAAATTTGAAGGAAAAATAAACTGTTTCGCTGCTATCTCAGAATCCCAGGCGCGCATCCGACAGTCTTCAAAGTGCACTTATCTACAACACAGATTGCACTTGCAGTAGACTGATGATGTAGAGAACACGGTCTATATGAAATGACAATACTGACAATGAAAATGTCATGAACTGTGAATATTTTTATTCCATAATCACCAACAATGGGGACTTTTCCAGAGATGTTATACCTAGACTGGCATGGCAGTCCAGAGGTTAAACAATATTAAGAGCACGGTGCACCACACCAGCAAACAATTTACGCATTTTGAGAACATTCATCTTTCCTGTGATAACATGCGGATGTGAGTCATGGAACGTTTGGCAATCGTAACAGAAGCAAAGCGGGGTTTCTGAGCTTAAATATTACTAACACGTTTTTAGAATACCTCAGGCCAAGATATATAGAAAAATATTCATATTTTATAAGGTCTGAGTATCGAAAAACTATGGTTCATAAATAGCACCGTGTGTCTGAAAGTTAAATATATATATATAAGACCTAATTATTTGGAAAGAGCCGTTACGAAGAGCATAGTTTCTGGAAGAAGCAGCAGCGGTCGACCCATACACAGAAGAATAGGAAATATTACAGAGGATGGGTATGGGAATGCATGAGGCAGGGGAACTGGAGACGGGTAGAGAGTCTTCCCTATAGCCCGTGATGAGAGAATCGTTCTACAATGGACCTGTTTCATGATAGTGATGATGTTCTGATATATGTTCATGTCGTGATGAACAGCGATTTCACGGCGTGATGAACGGTTGTCAAAAAGTTTTCCTGGCTGTCTTCCTCGATATCTTTTCTCATCACTCCTACCAGTTGTTACAATTTGCTCCAGTTGATCTCTTTTCTGTGCATCGTCACAAATGCTGTTGGCTATCTACTGATGTTTATGATAAGTTGTCTTTGAGATCTAGGAAATTTTAACACATTCAGATTAAAATCAGGAATATGTGTTCTAGCACCTGTTTTGTGAATGACAGCACGGATTTTGTGCGCATAATCTCTGCTTTGGAATTGTAATCAATTTTTGCGGCTTACGATGTGTGTATGTAAAAATACACCATTGGCTATTTTGCCTTTTGTCTTGATTTAATTTACAATGTGTGTCAGGTCTTAGTCAGATATGACTGAGCTACCGTATGACAGTAGACGGTACCTGCTGCTTTCTGTTATAGCCGAATGTTGGGCGGCGCTTTCCAATCCCGACACCCGAAATTGTGCCAACGGCTTCGGGCGGAAGAACACAATTGGGAGTGTACAAGCCTTATCCTGGTACGAGGAAATGCAATCTAAAGACAAAATGTCATGGCAGGGCAGACCAGGCCCTAAGCCTTGGTTGGCAGATGGTCTATGATCGAAGCTACGACAGGCGGACAGTTAGAGCATTGCCTTGCTGATCCGGCAGCTTCTGCAGCTTGTCTTGTTCCAGATGTATAGGTTTTACCTTTCCTGTGGAGTAAACTATGCATGCCGAGAGATTGATCATGCTGCATGGGCAACACATGATCTCTATATTTTATCCCAGGCTTTGTGCTATGGAGAGGCAATAACTCCATCCCTGGTCTTAACCAGTCTCGGAATCAAAGCGAGAGGCAACATTTACGGGTTATAAGTCCTTGTTAACTGGCGTAGACATGGGGTGCCACGGGTTGCCTCTGATGGTGGGAGACACCTACAGGTGTCACTGATCAGCTACCGCCCGCCTCAAGCTGAGCAGCCCCCGGCTAATTTGGTGCTGATCCGCCACAGCCTGCCTGCTTCAATGGGCGCTTGGGGTTAGGACAAAATCTGAATTTGAAGGCTGTAAAACCAATGCACCAGACACTAATAAAAAAGAAAAATAGAAACCTCAAGCTACGGCTTGCAACCTGGAACGTAAGAACCATGTGTCCAGGATTTTCCACTGACTTGACCAATATTAACGATGTGAGAAAAACGGCTGTGATAGATGCCGAACTCAAACGTCTGAACATTGATATTGCTGGCCTGCAGGAGACTCACCTCACTGAAGAAGGGTCCCTCATGGAAAACAATTACACCCTTTTTTGGAAGGGCAGAGGGCAGGCAGAAAAAAAAAAAGGCAATACGGTGTGGGCTTTTCTGTGAAGAATTCGCTACTAGGAATGATTGATATTCCAGCTGGAGGTAATGAAAGACTTTTATCTCTGCGCTTGGCAACCTCTTGTGGTTTTGCTACCATTGTTACTGCATATGCACCGACACTTGCTTCCTCTGATGATGTGAAGGATTCGTTCTACAAGGAGTTAGACTCTATGATCAAGGCAGTTACTAATTCCGACTACATTTATATGCTCGGTGATTTCAATGCTCGTGTGGGCAAGGAATCGAGTTCATGGCCAATGTGCCTTGGAAAATACAACATCGGTCGCATGAATGAAAATGGGCAAAGGCTGCTGGAGCATTGCACCAGAAATGACCTATGTTTTACAAACTCCTTTTTTAAAACAAAAGAGCTGCATAAGGTCACATGGCAACATCATAGATCAGGCCATTCGCATCAGCTGGACTTCATCATCACACGGGGACACATCTGAACCATATATCATTGACCAGAAGTTACCACGGTGCTGACTGTGATACGGATCATTCTTTGGTTGTTGCAAGGGTTAGGCTGAGACCAAAGAGAATCTACACAGCTAAACATAAATCTAGCCCAAGGATTAATATTATTAACACTCAAGATTCTGAAAAGTGCTTTGAGTTTCAACAGCAACTTTAAGAAAATGTACAGTAAATGAAAAGTGGTGTAAACGTAAGGAAACTTTTTATAAAACAGTGGTGGGGGTTTACAGCACTGTGGATCATAAGAGGCAAGACTGGTTTGCTGCAAACAACCAGACACTGCAGCCCTTGATTGATAAAAAGAAGATAGCTCTCTGAAGAAACAAGGAATGAACAACGCGTAACACCCTCAGTGAGCTGAAGTAAGCTAGGAAGGATGTGCAAAAGGCTGCCAGGCCAGTGTGCAAATGACTATTGGATCATGTTATGTGAGTCCATTCAAATCACAAGTGATAAGGGACACACCAGAAGCACGTATGAAGGAATAAAGAAAGCCTGTGGTCCAATGATCAAAAGAAGTGCACCACTGAAAACCTTGGCTGGAGAAATCATCACTGATAAGAAACAGCAGATGGATAGATGGGTCGAGCACTATTTAGAGCTTTACTCAAGTGAGACCAAGCTAGCGGATGATGCCCTCAACGCCATAGAGGCCCTGCCAACTCTTGACAACCTGGACACACTTCCTACCATAACAGAAGATAATTATGCTACAAATGAACTTGCATCTGGCACGGCTCCATGTAAGGATGGGATTCCAATAGAGGTAATCAGGAGTGGGCAAGACACACTCACTCTACAGATCCACCAGCTATTAGAACTATGCTGGAGGGAACGATAAATCCCAGAGGATTTCAAAGATTCAAGCATCATAACGCTGTACAAGAACAAGGGCGATCGAAGCGACTGTAACAACAATACGGGCATTTCACTTCTGTGTACTGTTGGGAAAGTATTTGCCAGAATTGTTGTGCGCAGACTTCAAGTCCTAGGAGATCAAATCTACCCCGAATCACAGTGCTGCTTCCAACAGAAGAAAAATGCCGGGAACAAATTCAACCACTGTTTATTGCCTTCATCGACCTCAGAAAGGCATTTGATTTGGTCAGTCATGAGGGTCTGTTCAAGGCGCTAAAGAAGATTGGCTGCCCACCAACTCTTCTGTCCATTGTGGAATCGTTCCATGCAGTCATGAAGAGTATAATCAAGTTTGATGGTGCAACTTCAGAAGAGTTTGAAATCAAGAGTAGCAAGAATGGAGTTAAGCAAGGTTGTGTACTATCCCCCACCCTCTTTGGAATATACTTTTAACTTCTACTGACATATGCCTTTCGTGATCAGGATGGGGTATATACATTCACTTACGCTCAGATGGTAGCCTTTACAATGCTCAAAGATTGAAGGCCAAGACCAAAATTAGGAGGGTACTGATCAGAGAGTTGCTTGTTGCGGATGATGCTGCAATTACGACCTACTCTGAGGAAGAATTACAACATCTACTATCTGCATTCTCCAATGCTTGTTCTGAATTGGGTTTAACAATTAACAAAAAGAAGACACAGGTTATGTCACAAGGTGCACTTGGGGCACCATCAATCTTTATTGATGACGCCGAACTGGAGATAGTAGACCATTTTACATATCTAGAATCAGAGGTAAATAGCAAATTATCCCTAGATCCGGAAATCAACATCCGGATTGGTAAGTCAGCAACAACAATGAATATGTTATCAAAAACAGTCTGGGAGAACAGGAAGCTTACTGCCATAACAAATGTCCTCGTCTACCAAGCCTGTGTCCTCAGTACTCTTCTTTATGGCAGTGAAACCTGGACAACTTACTCACACCAAGAGAAACGTTTAAACAGCTTTCATATGCAATGTCTGCGAAGAATACTTTAAGTGTTGGAAAGATCAGGTTGTGTGACGGTGTGTTCCATGCTCAGTCTTCGCAGACTTTGATGGATAGGACACGTTAGGTCGATGGATGATGGTAGAATACCAAAGGACATCTTTTTTGGTGAATTACAGATGGGTAGGAGATCTCAGGGTCGGCCTCTACTACGATACAAAGATGTGTGTAAGCGGGACATGATTGATACAGGCATTGATAATGCACATTGGGAGCAAGTCGCCGCTGAACGTGTTGCATGGAGGGCAACTATCAGAAATGGAATATAGACAAAGGAGAAAATGATTGCATATAAAGCACACACAGAGCGTGGGAGACGTAAGATGGTGTTTTATGGTGGAAATGACCATGTTTCCACATACATCCACTGTGGACAAACATTTACAGCACGAACTGGCCTTATCAGCCACACTCGCCACCGCCATGGGTCGTAGTTATTAAGCCTTTTTGAAGCACATTGTACCAAACTATCGTCTGTCAAGACGGATAGGTGCCAAAATAATATAATTGAGTTCTTCGGGCAGAGGAGCGCAATTGGGAAGGTTCAAGCCTTACCCTCGTGCGAGGAAATCCAATCTAAATACGAAATTTCATGGCAAGGCAGACCAGGCCCTAAGCCTTGGTAGTCTAGGATGGAATCTGCGATGGGCGGGCATTTAGAGCATTTCTTTCCCGATCCGGCAGCTTCTGTAATTTTTCCTGTTCCAGATGTTTCCACTGGAGTAGACTAGGCAGGCCGAGCGAGGGATCTTGCCGCACGAGCAACGCATGATTTCTACAATTCAGCCCAGGCTTTGTGCTATGGAGTATTGAAGCTCTATTTTACGAACAATCATCTGGAAAGTGGCCAGCCATTGTGCGCATTGTTTATTTAATCTCCTATAAATGTGTTTATAAAATTTGAATGGCTCCCGTCGAAAGAGCCAATGGTTCTGAATATGATCTAAATTCCTAACAGCTTGGAACCCACTGAAAATAAATAGATGTTTGCACGGGATGTTTTTGTTGTTGTCGTTGTTGTTGATGTTTTTTTTTATTGCAAGTCTTTTGCAGTATGTTGAGACAACCCCGACACCAGGTTAATTTTCTAAGATATGTTCTGTTCAGTAGTTTGCCAATGTTTTCTGAACGAGAAGTCAGCGTACTGGAGAAAATCTATATATTTACAGCGGTCTTCTGTGTGAATAAGTTAGTAAACTTTATGTGAACGTCATAAGAAGTAGACCAGATAATGTCACCTTGTATCTTGTAGCTAGCTCCCCGTGGTTCGGGTGTTATAAACTGCCTAATAATATACTGTACTCTCCAATCCTTCAGTGTGTACATCAGACACTAGGAAAGGAATGGATCCGTGGCCGAGAGTTTGCATTGTCACTCTCACCTTCTAAAGATACCAGGTTCAGCACAGAGTTTTGAACGTGTCCAAGAATTACCACTGGTATCTCATGGTATCATGTGTTCCGCTGATCTCTTTGTTAGTTGGATCGGATACAGGTCTTCTTGGATAAGGGTGAAAAACAAGAGGTTCCGTGTGGAAGATGTACACGTTGAAAACTTATAACAGTCGGTAAAGGAAAAATATAGGTTGTTAGGTTGCTGAACCTAACATGGCGAAGTGGTTATGGTAGCAGTTCGTAATCCCGCACGCCGCGTTTGAAACACGGCTGCGGGTGACTTGGCAGCAGACCGCATTGCGTTGGGTTTGTTACAAAATGGTATGGGTGCCGGTCGTTCGGAAAGAAACAGCAACGAACTTAACTACCAAGAGATCACAAACGGCCTAAAAATGATGTGGTTTACTGCGACGTCCTGTAAAGGATATGCAACTAACTTTAACCTAACGAAGTTGTAAGGAAAGAAAACGTACTCACTCATAAATAAATCATATTATCTTGGATTAAATATATCTAGAGGAAGCAAATTGTACACACACACAACATGCCGAAGTCGAACACACTGACCTCTGGCATGTATAACTAAGTTTAAAGGATCCCATCGAAAGAGGAATGAAGAAGAAGAAAATACCAGGACAGAGAAATGTAAGAAACCGATACATGCAATGAACATTTGCATCTGCATTCTAAAAGACGCTGTCATCACCTACAGAAAATAAAGTGTTTAGAAATTGTGACCACAAAACCCGAAAACTGAAAGCAATATCGTCACTAGCGATGGGTGGATCTCTTAAAGATGAGGTTTCCCATTGTTGGTCATGTGTTTCATGTCCTAATAATAAACTCATACTGCGGAGCCGCGCTTGTGTAACGGTTCTAGGCGCTCGCCTGCCATACTGGTGGTCCTGGGTTCGTTCTGCATTAGGACAGTTTCGAATTTGTAACAGTGACTTGGGCTTCCGGGTCGACCCAGCCTAAAATCATCATCAGGGTGTACCTGTCGGTAAGCATGGGCGGAATTGTCTCGCCAAATTACATGATCACCAGTGTCGTAGTTCAGCTCTGTGCTCCATTCCCGACCATGCCTTTTGTCAAGCCATCCAGATATTTAATTCTCTGCCTTCCCCGTGTCCTTTTCCACTCAATCTCGCCAGTTGTCACCAAGTTCTTTAGTTTATTTATTCCTAAAATGAGTACCAGAAAATGTCTTTTAAAGTAAAATCGACCGGTGTGATACCGACCCCATCACCCATCGAGTATTTTTTTTTCTTTTTTGCGCTCACTCGCTTTGAACTCAAGCGTAGTCCATACACACTATTTTATAGTAGTGATGGACTGAATTTTGCTTTCCATATTAACAGTGTCCCTCGCCATCAGACGACATCCTCGCCATCACTCCGACTTCAGAGGTATTTGTAATTTACGTCCCCAAGTCAAGGAAGACAGGTCAACATTTTAGTCCAGCTGTCCAGTGCAGGGGTTGAACCGCTAACCTCGGTATCAGCACACCGGATGTTTAAAAACACGCATTCTTATCCATTCGGCCATGCGGACCTGCAGCCATCGAGTGACTTTTAGTCCACAAAATTGTGGATCTAGCTCTTTGTACCCAATGCTGCTTTGAGTTGTAAAAGGGACTTTACTTTATTTACTAATTTAAAAAAAAAATGTTATGCATATCCTTTACAGGACATCGCTGTCAACATCAGCATCTTTCAGCTGTATGTTGATTGATTTCTTGCCAAGATTACGCTCAGTAATTTGCCATTGCTTTCTGAGCGGCCGCAAGTCACGAGCGCGGGTCGAACCGCTTCTAATTCTCGCCTCGCTGCGAGACCCTGCGTGGATAAACGGGATTACGGAGAAAGTGGTGTAACCCCTCAGCCAGAGAGACCGGCATTATTTACTAATACATTACACATTTATTAACTGGTTCCTGGGGACATAGAAAGATTAAAATAGTTAGTTAGTTAGTTAGTTAGTCGACAGACCATCCTCATTGCACATCGAACCATTCAGTCTATAAGTGCTCTGATCCCCTACTCAGCAAATCCCGCAGTGTATAGCGGCTAACGACACCAGTTCTGTGTTGGTTTATCAATCTTCTTTGGCTTCCTGCGTAGTGTTCTTGTTTGGCAACACCTCTTTTAATTTGCTGTTTTCGCAGTCTGACCATGGTTGTAGATTCATGGTCATCACTTGGTTCTCGCAAAAGAGAAATATTAAAATGTTACCACAGAATCACTACCTTTTCGGTATATCCGTGGAGATTCTTCTACTATATACGAAAACACCAAACATGGGGAAATCCCGCGTTCTTGAACTGATTAAGTACCATTGGATGATTAATCGTCTTAAGCGACTTCCCGTATCTGCTATCCAGTGCCTTGCCGGCTGGTGTGGGTGATCATGTCTCTCCACAAATTAAAATCTCCGACGTCATGGATCAATATATGTGTTGACTCCCTTCCGTGCCACGACACAAGACTGTCAATAATGTTTTCACGCTTTCTTTCCTAATCTCTCTTTCCGCATATCTTTCCGGTTGTCACAACATGTTCCGGTTTTTGTCTTCACATAACGTGGCCAAAAAAAAAAAAAAACGAAGACTGCCTCTTTCTGATGTTTATGATCTTATGAGTCTTTGCGACTCAGCTGCCCCTACAACATCCTGATTGCTCTTTTTGACGTCCAACTAATTTTCAGCATTCTTCTATACAACCACATCCCCGAGGCTTCTATGGATTGTTTCGCCTGTGTACTAATTGTTCAGGACTCGCAGCCGTAATTTAAAGCTGGTTCAATGTAACATGCACGACCTCTTTTCCTGACTTTCAAGGACAGTGACTTATTGCCATAGAATTATATAATTTGTGTCCCAATGCAACCCCCTTTAATTTGATATGTAATACATGTCTGTTACTATATTAACAACTTTTACGTCATAACTGTGGCACACCCCTACTTCCCATTTTCAGTCATACATTTTGGTTTCTGCAAACCTGCATTTTGTTTGGCATTGAATCAGTTATAAGTGAACTTCGGGTTACATCGTCGCCACGTGATCGCATACAATATTCCACTCGGTGGGAAATTCGAACCCAGGATCCTGTGAGCAGCAGGCGAGGTTCACGCGGAATTACGATACCGCAACTACAGGTCGAATGTCTAGAAAGAATTTAAGTCATCTTGCAGTTTCCAGCGGGTTCAGATTATGATGACAGCACTCGTCTAGGCTTGCTGTTTTTTCCAAGAGTCCAGATGGCCATCCCATCTAAGCCTGTTTACTTTTCTGCCTCCTGGTGAACGAAGAGGGGGCAGATTCTCCTGTGTTTCTTTCTTCTGGATATTTCGTACCGGGACTTTTTTTTTATTTTTGCTCTCCAATTATATAGAACGTGTATACATATTTGGCATCTGTACGTCTGTCGGTCGATCGGTCAGTTGAACAGTTGGGCGGTGGACTTTCGGTTGGTCGGTCATTTGTTTGGTCGCTGGGCGGTCTGTATATATGTTTATCACTCCACATTTATCTATCTATCTATCTATCTATCTATCTATCTATCTATCTATCTATCTATCTATCTATCTATCTATCTATCTATCTATCTATCTATCTATCTATCTATCTACCTGTCTGTCTGTCTGTCTGTCTGTCTGTCTGTCTGTCCGTCCGTCCGTCCGTCCGTCCGTCCGTCCGTCCGTCCGTCCGTCCCTTCCGTTCCCCATCACCCCCCCCCCCACTCGTCTGTCTGCCTATCCGTCCGTCCATCTGCCCCGCGTCCGTCTGTCTGTTTATCCACGCGTCCGACTGTCTGTCCGTTTCTCCTTTCCTTCACCCGTCCGCTGTTCTCTAATCCGTCAAGATCCGTCAGTCCAACTGCCTGGCAGTATGTCTGTCTCTCTCTGTCTACGTACTTGCCTGCCTTCGTGTTCCTCTCTCTGTCTGTATATCTGATATTCACTACACACCTATTGATACGTCTGCCTGTCCACCTATCTACTGACTCAGTGAGTACTAAAATGTGCATTAACATTTTTTTTGTTGTAAATGATGAAATGGGTACTGGTATGTTAACATCTCACACAAAACTGATTAAGTGAGTATTAGGTGTATGTTAACATTTCAGACAAGACTGATTTAACCTTTGCGGCAAGACTGATTTAACATTTAAGACAAAACTCATTAAATGAGTACTGGGTGTATGCTAACATTTTATGTAAAGCTGATCTAATACTTTTATAAAGAGTCCTGTGTGAAATGTAAACAGCCATCAAGTACTCATTTAGTCAGTTGTGTTACTCTGCGAGCGATGTTGTCTCTGGCAGATGGGTAGTAAATGCAGTTTTACGGTCTCGACACGAAGGTTTCGAAGTCCGTCACCGACGAATTAGAAGCAGATGCCTTTGCGTTATTATTCACAACATTATTAGTGTCGGTCGTTCACAGTTTAATTGTATTGAAATGAGTGAAGAACTGATATCACAGCACTCGATTCTTTCCCATACGTGCTCCGTCCTCATATTCAACAGCCAGAGAAGAGTTCCAATACTAGTGGTACCAGCTGTTATCTGATTTTGTGATAGATAGCAGCTCTTGGGTCTTTTTCCATTAACTAGTGGTATTGCGGGTAACGAGCAGGCGGACAAATTACCTGGGCTTGCACTGTTGGGTGGGGTGTTGGTGAATGATCAGGCGGATGTGGCCAGGATCCTGTTAGATCAAGTGTATAGTATGGAGGCCCAAGTCAATCATCACGACTTGGGGGGAATGATTTGGCAGCGAGTGACCAGAGGATCTGGCCGACACTCGGTAAATTTGGCTAGAAAATCACAAACAGCCATTAAATGTTAAAGTTGATTGGGACTTATTTTTAAAACAATTCTCGCAAAGTTAACACACATTGAATACTCCTTCCGTTGTTTTGCGTACGGTGTGCATGATAAAGTCATATTGTAAGCTGTCTGAGAATATGTGGAAAGCTAACTCTGCACGCCTCAGCTACCGCATCTACCGCCGAACTGTCTTTACACTGAGTTACTGGCGTACGTTTTGTTAACATTTAATAATTATCACCACCATTTGTTTTGCTAAAAGCGTAGGCGTTCATGTCTCTCCAGAGATCTCGGTCATTTGAGTTCTGAATAAATATTGTTTGTTTTTGTTTTGGCGCGTGGATTAGCTTTCTCTATTACCAGTGTCCGTCGCCATTAGGCGAACCCACTCCGACTTCAGAGGTACTTGTAAGTTACTTCCCCAACTCAAGAACGAGAGACTAACATTTTCGTTCAACTGTACAGTGTAGGGGTTGAACACTTTATCTCGGCATCAGCACACCAGATGTTTAAGTACGCGCGTTCTTGTCCATTCGGCCATTATGACCTCCGAATAAATTCTGTTAATGACATTCCTCCGTGAGATCGTTTGAGTTGAACAAAGAAACGACATCACTGCATTCTGGACATCGCCAAATGCGCTCCGTCCCCTCGTTCAACAGCCAGCGAAGAAACATACTGCTAATAGTTCCAACTGCTATCTGACTGAAAGTTCTCCTAGTCTTCCCTCTCAGTTTTAAGATTCATCAGAGCTCCTGGCGATCTCCCGCCATATCATTCTCTCCATATACGGGTACTCAGTCTGTTCTACCTCTCCTCTGCTCCACCTGGTCGCACACGCGCCCGACCTACTCCCCCTTGTCCATTGGTAATCTACCACCGAGAGGTGCATTCCCTCCAGTCTACCGTTCTAGATCATCAAGCATCATGTCTCTCCTATCTGCTGTTGTCTCGTCTGCTGCTGAACTTGTCTTTCGTCACTGCGTTCCCCAATGTCTCTCTTCTCATAGTATGAACAAAAACGTTATTTGTTCCTGTCTTATAGACGGCTCTGTGACAAAGGGATTGCGGACGCAATTCGTAATCCCGCATACCGCGTTCGATACACATCTGCGGGAAATTTGGCAGCAGACTGGCTTGCGTTGGTTTTTATACAATATTTATGCCTGTCGTTCAGACTGAATGACTTTACTGAATGTAAACTTGCCAAGAAATCAAAAACAGCCAACAATGCTAGGGTCGGCTGCTACGTCCTGTAAAGGATATGCAACTAACTATATATGTATATAGTTTTCTGTTTTCATTAGCCTCTTCCAGACAATCGTTGTAGGTTACCTTGACCGTCCAAGGTATTCGCAGCTTTTGTTTCAGAAACCACATCTCCTGGTCCAATTTCTTTCAAGTTTGTTCTGTCTCATTCCCAGATTCACTGCCATACGGAAGAAGAACAAGTTCTATATTGCATCCAAGTATTCTCGTTTTGATATTCAATAAAAGTGATTTATTACACAAGATACGGGTCATCTAGTAATAGATTGGTCAATGTCACTGGCACCTACCGTCTTGACAGACGATAGTTTGTTACATTGTTCTTCTAACAAGGCATAAAAAATATAACCAATTGCAGTAACGAATGTTCTATCTCTCCATAGCACAGAGCCTGAGCTTAATTGTAGAGACCATAAGTTGCCCATACAGCATGATATCTCTCTCGGCCTGTCTAGTTTACGCCATAGGAAAGGTAACACCTATACGTCTGGAACAAGGCAAGTATGTCGGAGTTTTGATCCTAGACTAGTTGCCTAACAAGGCTTAAGGTCTTGTTTGCCCACACATAACATTTAATCTTTATGTCGCTTTTTCTCGCGCGATGATCAAGCTTTTACCCTCCTCTTTGCGCTCCTCCGCCCGAAACCGTTGTCACAATGTGGAGTGTCGGGTTTGGTGAGTGCCGCCCAACATTCAGCGCTAACAAATGCAAAATCTAGGCGCTCATTTCTGGGAAGTTGCCAGTACTAAGGACATTACTTTCTGAACTTAGCAGTCAGCATAAGGTCACCATACAGTGGATACCATCCCACTGTGGAATACCTGGAAACGACAGAGCCGATCGATTGGCTAAGGAAGGTGCAAAAGAAGAACAGCCTGATGTGCCCATTACATACCACCAAAAGAAAAGAATCATCGAATCAGTCAGAAAGCCACCAAAACCTGCTCAAGATGACTACCACGTTATGGTTAGACCAGAACAAGTCATTATTCTGCGCCTCAGAACAGGACATAATAGATTACGCAACCACATATATACAAAATTCCAGGTTGGTGACTCAGCCATGTGCACATGTGGTTTGGCGTCGCAGACAGCAGAGCACATACCCCAAGACTGCCCAAACTACAACATGTCTAGGCAAACCTTCTGGCCTAGAGAGACAACAATGGAAGATAAACTCTATGGACCACTGAGTGAACTAAGACATACTATTAGATTCATACAAGAGACAACATTGCAGTTATAGACACATTTCAAGCGAACGAAAAAAGAAAAAAAGAAATTCGGAGCTAACAGAAAGCAAGTAGTACCGCCTACTGTTATCCTGTAACTCAGCCATATTTGACCAAGACGTACCATTTAAATGTAATCAAATGACTTAAACAACGTTAGTGACTTAACTTTTGTTAATATATTTGTCTCTTCAGGACCAAAGGAGTGTCGGTGTCACGGCCAACAGATCCATGTTGTTATAAGAAGCTTCAGACAATCACGCGACTGGCGTGAGCTCTAGTTATCTCCCAACTCACCCCCTACTCGTGAACATTGTACAGTGACTATCCTACAGCATGTACGGACGCCGTGCTTCGCGGGACTTCACTAGCTATCAAACGGTAAGGCGTAGCGAAGGTATTTTACATATTTTTACAACTTTTTTTTTTTTCATCCTTTGGTCATGGGGTGAGAAGCGAGTCATTGAAGAAAAGTCACCTAGGAGTATCGGTGTGCATGCTGAAAAACATAAATCCCCTTGGTGTAGGTAATCGACAAAATAGCTAAATAGATTATCAACTGCCCAGTAGAAGTGTTCAGTTAGAAAACATAACACACGCTTAAAAGAAGACACTATCAAGTGTGGTTCTGGTAAATAGATTTAGATCCTCGCCGGTGTTATGGTGCTGGTGCACTGTGTTAATATTACCCTGGCATGATTTCTGGATAATCATGGAGCACTTATGTCAGTATCCGTGTTCAGTAAACGTAATCCTGCGCAATCTACAGCAAATCAGAGCGGTATCTTTCCCTTCATGATTCCTGCCAGTTTCTTGTTGGCAAGGTATGATGGTTTACACCAAAACGAAAGGTCAATAGGTCACATGACATGGAATTTCCATATATACCTTGCAACGAACAAGCAGATCGCACGGCTAGGTAGATCTATACAACAAAACGTTTTCGAATACATTATTGAAAAGCTAACACTTGTAGAAATACTTTTTACGGGACGACGTGGACAAAAAATTATGATGAGCATGTGAAGAATAATGATTATCATAAACGTTCGAGACAAGATAAGGTCAAAGTTTATAGATTGGGAACAGGAAACGTCAGACAGAAATATATATTTACTTGGTTACATGCTATGGGAAGCTTAATCGAATTAAGCGACTTCAAATATCTGTCATGGGTTTATATATCGCCGAAACGTTGTCATTGCTTTATAATACAACACGTCTGCTACCATATTAACAACTTTTAATTCACAACTGTGACAAATCCCTCCTTCCCATTTTCCGTCATTTATTTTTGTTCGGTCCAAAACTACTTTTTATTTGGCCCAGAGTCTGTTAAACCTAGGAGCCGCAAACATTATTTATTGTCTGGCATATTTTGCTGCATCTCTTCTGGTGCATACAGTGGCGTTATATATGATATAAAGTGAAAATAATGAATAATACTTAAGCTGAAACAATTCAAAACACATAGTCACATGAGTTGTTCGAAAGTAGAACATCTGTTATTCCCACGGTTATCACCATGTACATGCAACATATTGTTTTGGGACTTTTATGTTTAAATTCACTAAGTGAATACATTATTTTGAAATATCTATATTAAGTTTAGCGTTTAGTGGATGGGTGCAACCCATAAGTGCTCCGTTCTCCTCTTAACTCAAACCTGAGTCTGGAGTCCTTCAGCTCAATGCACGAACTCCGTAGCACCGGCGTGGATCCTGAAATACTTTGGGTAGGTCTTTAACTCGAAATTTTGCCCGGGCAGCGCCGTTAGGCTACTCTTTTTCGATTTCCAACTGCCAAGGGATTTTTTACGTGCGCAACAATACACACGGACGTCCGATCTCACTGCCCAGAGACCAGGGGACATTTTATTACTAGAAGTCCACGAGAAAAATTCCGGTCCTCACCGGGCTTGAATCCGGGACCTCCAGCACTCGAGGCGGACACCATACCTCGAGACCACGCATCCCCTATATATCTATATTAAAGGTTACAGATGTATTCACGGGATCTTTGCTTGTATAGTTATAGCACGCTGCCGGTCAGTCGACTTCTACAGTCCTGTCCTACTTTCAATGAATGAATCACCAAACTAAAAAAAAAATACAAAGAAAGGCCAGAAGTTGAACCGATAAGTTGCACGATGACAAGTAACAAAATGGACGTTGTCGCCAAACCATTCATCAGTACACAATCAACAACCATACAACCATATGAAAACTACATGTCCTACTCGTAATTTCAATCCTGCACGGACACAATTAAACCGCCATTTAAAAGCATTCAGTTAGAACGGGTTACAGGCAAGAAGGATGGCTCTCATTACATCAAGTTCTATTCTACGTGGCACAGTTTTCTTTCCGCATAGCAGCCTGCCGAAAGGGTAGCACAGAGCCCGAACTCCGTAGCTCCATAACAACCCCCGGGATATCTGAAATAACTGCAATCTTGAACAGAATGACGGAATCGGATAATGAAACCGCGGCCATCGTCGCGTTAGGCAGACGGCTTGGCCATTTCACCACAGGAACCTCACTCAAAGAAATGTGTACGGGAATGCCATGAAATATATTGTGAAGATGTTGACTCTTATGATGATGATGATGATGATGATGATGATTCTTATGATGATGATGATGATGATGATGATGATGATGATGATGATGATGATGATGATGATGGTGATGGTGATGGTGGTGGTGGTGGTGATGATGATGATGATGATGATGGTGGTGGTGGTGGTGGTGGTGGTGGTGGTGATGGTGGTGGTGGTGGTGGTGCTGGTGGTGCTGGTGATGATGATGATGATGATGGTGATGATGGATGGTGGATGGTGGATGATGGATGATGATGATGATGATGATCACTTGGCACCTTGCCGTTTAGACAGACAATAGTCTGTAAAACTGACATCGAGCTGACGAGCATGCTAAGAAGAACTGCGATGTGGAGATATGCATGTCAGAGAGGTTCAGGCGCTCGCTCTTAAACTTCCAGTTTGCTGATGCCGAGGTAGTGGTTTGGCCATGTTAACTTCTCGTCCTTGAATTGGGAGAGTAAATTACAAGTACCTCAGAAGTAGGAGTGAGTTTGCCTGATGGCAAGGGACACTGATAGTAGGGAAAGCTAATCCATAGGCACAAATCAGTCCATCGCACTAGAAATAACAGCACGTGTGTGGACTACACTTGATTTCAAAGTGAGTATACGAAAAAAAAAAAGAACTACGTTGCTTGTTTTCAGGGATGAAACCAAACCATTACACTTTGAAAGGAGAACACAGAAAGCATATTACAGTTTGTGTGTGTCTGTGTGTGTGCGAGTGTGTGTGAGTGTGTGTGTGTGTGAGTGTGCGTGTGTGTAGGTCTGGTAAAGTTGATAAGTGATAAGATTAAGGCAGAATATCCTGACCACACACTATTACCACTTCACTGTATGATCCATCAAGAAAGTATGTGTAAAATTGTTTTGAATATCAAGCATGTTATTGACCCAGTTGTCAGTGTCACCAATCTCATCTGATCAAGAGGATTTAATCACAAACAGTTCAAGGCATTACTTGACGATTTGGAAACTGAACATTCTGATGTACTATACCACACCACAACATCTAGGAAACATCGAGATAGGAAAATGACTGCCGATTCCATCAGAGATGAATTGGGTGTTTCGTGGGGGACTGGTGTGTTAACATCCTGGCGGCGGCATTATGCACAGGGTATCTGTGCGGGCTGTTGTTTGTCGAGACTACTGTCTTTTCCACTTTTCACATTGGGCAGTGGGGAGCGTTTTGTGTGATATTCACTGGCACACGAACGGAGCATAATGGGGACGACCCGTTGCTGTGAAGTTGGAACTGCGACTAACTAATTAACTAAGTAATTCATAATTGCTTATTGTGATAGGTTGCTGTAAACAAAGTGGACATAATATATATGCGCCCACGAATAGCTTTACATTTGTCAATGTGGCCCTACGCACAAAACGTTTGCCCACCCCTGGTGTAGACGATTGCATTACTTGGGCACGAAATGTTCATAAATTGTTGCAACTGGCTGGCCAATCCCTACACTCCCGATCTAATATTATAATTATGATCATGTAAAGGTCTAACAGTTCCTTTGATATTCTGGCCCTCTCATCTCCTCCCCCAGTACCTTTGAGCATAGAGCATGCACACATCTCTGATTGTGGTGTCGTCTGCCCGGGTTATCTAAGATTGTTCTCCTATCAGCCGGCTCCTAGATCAACTGCCAATTCAGTTCTATGATGGCTATGTACCCACGGTGTACGTTGGAAGCGTACGACAGAAATCTCAGACGAGTGTCTGTAAAAGCATTGCACAGTTTCAGGGCGTTCGAGGTAGGGTGCACGGTTTCCCAGTATCTACAACACAATGACCATACCATTTCCCTATGTCTGCGAGCGAAGTCAGCACAACTCTAACTACATTAGTATGTGTTGCCCAACTGTTCAAGCATTCCACATAAGCTTTCTCTGCCTATATTCTCATAGTTTTCACTCACAGGTTAATTTCCGTATTTCACCTCTTCAAATGATATACCACAAACATTTCATTTATCCTTTCCTTAGGGCTGTGATGGGTGATCTTGTAACACCTACATCTAAACCTCAGTGTTCGTTGTTTCTGTCCACGATATGTTCACCATCCTTTCACAATCCCGCGACTTCCAACATTTCATTACTCATTGAGAAAAGAGAACATGAGAGAAGACTCAGAAGAGAACAGAAGAACAGAATCCATCTATCCATCATGTGCCATGCCGATAAGCGTGGGCGGTCATGTTTCGCCATCTCACTCGATCACCAGATTTGTGGAACAACTCTGTGTTTCTGTTTCGACCATGCCACGTGACCAAGCCATCCGGGTATTAACTTCTCTGGCCTCCCCTTGGTCTCTTCCCCTCGATCTTGCCAGTTGTCACCGAGTTCTCCAATTCATTTCTTCTCATAACATGCACAAAAATTGTTTGACTGTCTACGTCTAAGGTCTCTAATCAGTTTACCATCTTCATTTATTTCTTGAAGTACTTGCTCACTGTTTAATTTTTCTGTCTGTAGATGGTATTCTTTGCATTTTCATCAGACACCACATTTCCACAGCCATCGGATTCTTTTCAGCTTGTCTGCTCATTGTCCACGCTTCACATCCACACAAAAGTATGTTCTATGTAGCACTTCAACACTCTTTATCTCGTTTCAATTGATACCATTTTATTAGTCAGTATGTTTTTCATCTTGTAAAAGGCTACATTCGCAATGGCAATTCTTGTTCTAATCTATTCAAGGCATCTCCCATCTGATGTTACGACTGTTCCGAGATAACTATACCGATTCACGTGTTTAAGAATATGTCCATTTACTTGTATATTACATTGTTGTATCTCATTCTTCCCAGTGACGGCCAAAATCTGTGTCTTCTTACAATTGAATTCTAACCCTAGTTGTTCACTGTGTGCAACAATCGCAGCTACTAAATGTTGCAGGTCCTGTTCATTGTCTGCAATCAAGACTGTATCATCTGCATATCTAATGTTATTGATGTATCGTCCCCCAATGATGATTCCTTCCATATCCTCTATATTTCTGAAAATATTTTCACTGTACAGGGAAAAAAGATCTGGAGACTACATATCCCTGTCTCACACCTCTCTTAAAAGGCTGATATTTAACTACTTTATTATCAACTCTTATGGCAGCTTGTTGTTTCATATATATGGTTTTTAAATGTCTAAGGTCTTTTCCATCAATTTGTAGATCTTCAAGTATCCTTATCATGTCAACATGTCTCACTGTATCGAAAGCCTTCGTGTAGTCAATAAAGCAAAGGTATAGATCTTTGTTTACTTCTATAGAAGGTTCAACTACAGTTTTCAGTATATACACAGCATTTACTGTACCCTTGCCGTCTACAAATCCACATTGTTCTCCAATTTCAGGTTGTATTTTCTTCCTAACACTTTGCATAATAATGCTTAGCAAAATCTTCGTGATGTGACTCATTATACTAATTGTTCGATGTTGATCGCATTCCAGGACTCCTGATTTCTTTGGGATTGCAATAAATACAGAATTACATAATTCATGAGGTATATCTCCAGTATCGTATATTGTATTCAGCATTCTGGTAACTTTATCTGTTCGATATTCTTCTAAAGCATTAATAATTTCTGTTGTGATGCTGTCTGAACCGGGGGTCTTGCCAGTTTTCATATGGTTAAGAGCATTCTGAACCTCCATCTTCAAGAACAGAACACACATCCATTTTCATTAGGCAAAATATTGTCTTTATGGTGGTACTTCTGTTTTATATAATAATGCCCGCTGGTCTCACATATACATAAACATGTTAATTTTCAGTCTTCTAATTTCTTTGTTAATGTTACCAAAGTTTGGTATAAACTGTAAACTATCACTGTCATTTACTGCCAATATTAGCACCTTGCGGCGTATGTCAGGAGTGTCTTTGAGGCTGAGGAATTAAGGCCGTCTGGATAGTGCAGTCGCCTCGAACTGTGCAGGTTAGGATTTTCTTTGTGCCCCCGACAGAAAAAAAAAGCCCACACCTTACCGAGGATCCGAACCCGTGTTTCCCGAAGGAAAACCCGGCGTTCTGGCCTCTGGGCCAGCCGCACCTCAAGTTTTTAAATTGTGTGTGGCCCTAGGAGGCCAGTAAAAAATTTATTTCTTCTACAGATACTAATGTGTCATTGAAAGTATACAATTACAAATTCAAAAATAAATGTATAACTATAAAGTTGATTATAAAATGTAAGTACGTAAAGATTCACATAATTTTCTATAAGGTTTCTAAAAGAAATTTTCTTGAGATGACAATGTTTGACTTCGACGTTGACTGTATTATTTCTACGAGAGTATCAGAGAGGTTTATAAGTTAGTTAATAATATTATAGCTGGTTTATGATTTCGTTGTTAAAATTCTAGTAATCTCCCTTGCAATAATATTAGAGGGTGTCCATAATGTCTGGACACATGGGTTAAAATACAACTTTTATTCAAATAACATCTTCAACATGATTTCCATCATTTGCAATGCAAATGTTGATGCGTTTCACACAATTTTCGCGAACTCGATGCAATAAATCCACATTGCCTTAAATTTTGGTACATTCACTCTAATTCGTTGCGTTAAGTGTGTTGGTTCTGTGATGTTTTCTGAGTACACAAAGGGGGGGGGGGAGGGAGGAGGTGGCAATAATTTTGGACCGGAAAACATCAACGTCTGTTCAAGGATATTGGGCCGTGTTGGACAGAGTTCTACTGGTTAAATTGAGTGGCAGACCTTTTAGCATAAATGGTATTCAAGTATATGCCCCAACAGGAGAGTCCAGTGAAGATAGTGTAGCAGTGTTTCCCAACGTGGGGCCCACGCCCCACAGGGGGGCAATTTGACTGTTAAGGGGGGCAATTCGAAAATGGAAGAAATCGGCTGAATATAACAAAACGGGGAAACTTGAGACTGATGTTAACTAAATTGGAACCTGACATAAGATCTCTTTGCAGCAAGCGCAAGGATCTCACTAAATTTAAATAATAAATAATTACTAATAATTAAAATAATATAGAAAAATCTTTCATTAAAATTATTTTGTACTTAAATTTCAGTTCTCCATTATATGTTTTGAAAATTTACTTACTGTGTTTGCTCAATAATTACCTAGTGATTTCTTCCTAAAACCTATCATTCAAGTTTCTTTAGTGAACATTTCAATTTTTGAATATTAAAAATAATGTATATGTTGAGGGGGGGCATGGGGCGGGGGAGGGGGGCAATATGAATTTTAGAAAGGCTTAAGTGGGGCATGGTACAAAAAAGGTTGGGAAACACTGGTGTAGAGGAATTTTATAATGACATTGAGTTTACCTTAAAGAAATGTAAAAATTCAGAAATAAACATCTCAATAGGAGACTTCAATGCAAAAGTAGGAAATCAAGGTGATAGATACACAGTAGGAAACTATGGTTTGGGAGAGAGAAATGAAAGAGGATGCAGACTCGTAGAGTGGACGAAAGAAAAGGAAATGATTGTAGGGAACACCTGGTTTAAGCAACACCCTAGAAGATTATGGACATGGAGGAGTCCTGATAGCAGGATCAGAAACCAGATTGACTACATTCTGATTAGCAGAAGATTTAGAAACGCACTAACAGTAGCAAAAACAGTTCCCAGTGCTGATTGTTATAGTGACCACAGAATACTTACAGGAACATTGAGATAAAGCTGAAGAAAGTCAAGTATATAACAGGAAACACTAAATATGATTTGTGTACATTGAGTAATGACAAGAAAATACAAAACAAATTCAACATAGAAGTACAGAACAGATTTGATATATTGTCTGATCTAGAATTATTCCAGGATGTGAATGATCAATGGGAAATGTTAAAGAATTCAATCAGTTTGGCTGCAGAAACAACTATTCCAAAATTAAAGAAGGTGGGTCGTAAGAAATGGATGACTGAAGAAATTTTACACCTAATGGAAACAAGAAGACTCAACAAAACTAATCCTGCAAAATATGAAGAAATTCACAGACAAGTCAGAATATTATGTAGGAAGGCAAAAGAATCATGGCTTGAGGAAAAGTGCTTAGAAATTGAAAAACAACACAACAGTCAAAATACCAAATTAGTGCACAAAAGAATTCAGGAACTTACTAATAAAAGAACAAGTACGTTAACAGGCTGTCTAAAAACTAAAGATGGCAAAATCATAATAGAAAAAGATCAGATTCTACATGTATGGACAGTTTATGTGAAAAACCTGTATAATGATAACAGAGAGGAACAGTATGATATTAGATTTAATAATGAAGGACCACCAATTTTAAAGATGGAGGTTCAAAATGTTCTTAAGAATATGAAAGCTGGCAAGGCCTCCGGTGCAGATAACATCACAACAGAAATGATTAAAGCTTTAGAAAAAATAGGATTAGAGCAATTCACCAGACTGCTGAACACATTGTATGAATGATACTGGAGATATACCTTCTGAATTATGTAATTCTGTATTTATTGCAATCCCAACGAAATCAGGAACCTTAGAATGTGATCAACATAGAACAATTAGTATAATGAGTCACATCACAAAGATTTTGTTACGAATTATGCAAAGAGTGAGGAAAAAATTAGAACCTGAAATATGGGAAGAACAATGTGGGTTTGTAGAAGGAAAGGGTACAGTAAATGCTGTGTATATGCTGCGAACAGTTATTGAACTTGCTATAGAAGTAAATAAGGATATATATCTTTGCTTTATTGACTACACAAAGGCTTTTGATAGAGTTAGACATGTCAACACGGTGGATATGCTTGCAGATCTACAAAGTGATGGGAAAGACATTAGACTTATAAAAAACATATATTGGAAACAACAAGCTGCCATAAGGATTGATAATGAAGTGGGACAATATCAACCTATTAAGAGAGGTGTTAGGCAGGGATGTGTAATGTCTCCAGATATTTTTTTTTTCCTATACAGTGAAAATATTTTCAGAAATGTAGAAGATATAAATGGAATCAGCATTGATGGAAGAAACATCAATAACATTAGATATGCAGATGATACATTATTGATTGCAGACAATGCACAGGATCTGCAACAATTAGTAGTTGTACAGAGTGAGCAGCTGGGGTTGGAATTAAATTGTAAGAAGACACAGGTTATGGTTGTCACTAGGAAGAACGAAATACCACAATGTAATATACAAGTAAATGGGAATAAGTGAATCGATACAATTATCTCGGAACAGTCATAACATCTGATGGGAGATGCCTTGAGGAGATTAGAACAAGAATCGCCATGGCAAAAGTAGCCTTTAGCAAGATGAAAAACATTCAGACAAATAAAATGATGTCAATTGAATCTAGAAAAAGAGTATTGAGGGGATACATAGAGCCTGTTATTTTGTATGGATGTGAAACTTGGACAATGTGCAGTCAAGCTGAAAAACATTTGATGGCTATAGAAATGTGGTTTCTGAGGAAAATGCAAAGAGTACCATGGACAGATAGAAAAACCAATGACCAAGTACTACAGGAGACAAATGAAAATCGTAGACTGGTTAGAGAAATTAGACGAAGACAGTCACAATTTTTTTGACATGTTATGAGAAGAAATGGATTGGAGAACTTATTGACAACTGGCAAGATCGAGGGGAACAGACCAAGAGAAAGACCGAGAGGAAAATACCTGGATGGCTTGGCCACGTGGCATGGACGAGACAGGAACACTGAGCTTATCCACGACTCTGGTTATCGAGTGAAATGGCGAGTCATGACCGCCCACGCTTTCCGGCATGGCACATGATTGATTGATTGATTAAATGCGTTCTACTGCGTTAAACACTGTCTTTGCATCTACTTTAAAGTTGTATACCGCGTTCCCGTCAATATTTCCTTCTGCGTCCTGGTTGTTTGTTTGTTTTTTCAGATCTTATACTATGCATTCTTTATTTCTGTTTTCTGCTACGATCTAAATTCTATAGAATATTCCATATTTCAAACTACTATCTATCTTCCAATCATTACTGTGTTGTGACGGCTGTCTTCTAATATATATTGTTGTGCATAGGTTTTGCACTCCAATCCTTGCTTGCTACATGCTTTCTCCAAGTGGTTACTGTTATCGAATTCGTATATTCCAGTCTTACTGAAAGCTACATTGTATCTTTCCGTCATTACTGTGTTTTTCCCTTTGTTTTCCAATCCATGTTGTTTTTCATCTTTCTATGTGGCACTCCTCTTTGAGCACTTGTATCTCTTCCCACTGTATTCCCTCGTTAACAATTCTGTAACTATTCTTTACCGCAACCGATTTCTTTAACCGTTTAGTCAAAAAAGCAGTAGCAAAAGCCAGAAGGAAAATTGCCATCCTGAGAAAGCTAACTGGAACCACGTGGGGAACCAGTGGGAAAATACTTAGCAAAGTTTATCAACAGAGCATACGACCACACTTGGAATACGGGTCAACTGCGTGGTGTTCAGCATCAAAAACTACATTGCAGGAGCTGGACAAGGTGCAAAATCAAGCTCTTAGAGTCATCACAGGAGGGATGAGATCAACCCCTATAGTAGCAATGGAGAAAATGGGGAGGACACAAGCTTTAAGAGAACGCAGAGATACAAAAACACTAATACAAACAGAAAGGTTCCTCAGCTTGCCAGGAAACCCTATGAAGAACAGATTTGAAAACTTAGCTATGGGGCGGTTGAAAAGAAGTAGTTTCATCCACCAGGCCAAACAACTCTGCAGAGAAACCATCGATCTTCCCACAGTTGGTATCCCCCTGACAACTATGCCAGAGCGAACCCCGTGGAAAGATGAACATAAAATATCGCTACAAATCCAGTCAAAAGTGAGAGGAATATTTGACAAGGAAGAACAGAACAGTGTACCGCAGAACAGACACTCTCAGCTTCCTTGATGACGAATACCCACAGGACCTCTGGATCCGAGTCTACACAGATGGGTCAGCACAAAATGCTGTTCGAAATGGAGGAGCGGGAGTGTACATAGAATACCCAAATAATACTAGAGACACGGCCTAGAGAGACAACAGTGGAAGATAAACTCTATGGACCGCTGAATGAACTAAAAAAATACTGTTAGATTCATACAAGAGACAGCATTGCAGTTATACACATATTTCAGGCGAACGAAAGAAGAAAGAAGAAGAAGAAGTCAAGCAACCGCATAGCCAGTAAATCAACCTCCAAGCCAAGAACGTCATAAATAGACACCTCATATCGTTCTTGGCAGTCAGGCGGTAGATATTACCCGAAAGGTGTGCTCGCAGCCAGAAGGATCAAGTTTGCAACAAAAACTGCTCTGCCACTTCATAGTACAGATGCGCGCACGGCTGGGGGAGTCAGGCAAGCTATATATAGATCAGGGGGTCTATATTAGTGTAAGGGAGTGTAGACTATCTTTGACAACGTATTTTGGTATAGTTTAAAGAGATGGCGGGGAAAACAACGCATCGGATAGGTAAGGTTGAAAGACACATAGACGCTGTTGTGGGTTGACGTTCAGAAACATTAAAAGACATATCAGTCTTGGGGAAATGTGTGAGGTCATTGAAATGGTATTAGAAAATATATGAATAGATATGTATGGGAGCTGATAGAAGTAAAGGGTAATGTGCACACACATATACATATATACACAAACACTCACACACACATATACACATACCCTCGCACACAAATACACACATGCACACATACACACACATACACTCATACACACATACACTAACACACACAAACACACACACATAAACACACATACACACGCATACACATACATACACATACACACTCACACAACACTCACTCACACCTGACACTCACACACACACATAATCACACACACACACACACACACACACACACACGCGCGCGCACACACTCACACACACGCACACACAAACAACAAACAATTGTAGCAAAAACCTTCTGTGGGTATGAAAAGTATTTCAGACTGTCATATTTTTTATAGGCCAGAGAGCACGGAGGGATCGGTGGTCAGTCTTTCCTTCCTGTAGCAAGCAACGAGTGCCTACGTCGAATCCCTGTTTGACAGCGCTGAGACCATTGTCAGCGTAACATTCTAACCGCCATAACAACTCGCCCGTTGTACACACTCACACAAGCATATACACACACGAACACACACACACACACACACACACACACACATATATATATATATATATATATATATATATATATATATATATATATATTGAGAGAGAGAGAGTAGAGAGAGAGAGAGAGAGAGAGAGAGAGAGAGAGAGAGAGAGAGAGAGAGAGAGAGAGAGAGAGAGAGAGAATGTGTGTTATCGTAAGTGAAGGTATGTTTTGGTATTTCGCAAATTCAACACCACTCGGAAAGACACCTGCCTGGGCAACTGTCTGCAGTTTTTTTTACATTTCAAACGCAGTCTTCCATTTTCCATAGCGGATTATCTATAACTCTCCTGTCCCTTACAAAATCACAATATATCCTTCCACATATTCAAAGATACGCGATGCTCAGTAAAGGTGTGAAAATATAATTAGCCCAAGAATATTATACTTTTGGGATACCCTGTGTATCTGGAAATCCCCATGGTAAAGCTTCTGAAACAGCAAAGCCAAGGGAGGTAAAAACTCCCCCTCCCCATCCCTCCTCAGATGGAACTGCTGATAGTGTCCCTTTACCTTTATAAATACACAGTATTATCACGTGGAGATAACTACAAGGTAAATAAAGGTCAGGAGAAAACACTTGTCATTACAGCAGAGTTGAAGATGTTCTAGTTCCCGCCTTCACGTATGTGATATACACTTAACAAAGTGTCTTCTCCTGAGATAAGACTTATCTTGTATTACTGGAGTTATTTTTGCCTAAACTAGATGTCATATGCATTTTATAACGAATCGCTGTATTAGTGTTAGAATCAGCTAGAATCACTTAGGCAGAACGAACGTGGGGACCTGATGGGGCGGCTCTGGCCTATGGGGGAACTGCAAGCCCTTATAATCAAAAATAATAATAATATCCGAAATGTTTGACCGTGGTGGCGGGTTAAACCTACACCGACCAGTTGGAGTAAAACGGTTGACTTCTCGCCCTTGACTTAGGAACATAAAGTACCTCAGAAGTCGGAGTGGGTCGGCTGCTGGCAAGGGACACTGGTAATACGTAAATACGGATAGCTAATCCACAAGCGATAACACTAGTATATATATATATATATATATATATATATATATATATATATATATATATATATATATATATATATATATATATATATATTAATCAGATGTTAAATATGCCATTTCGTATTGATTTTAACATACTGATGTCATATATCGTAATGAAATTCGCCAGTTGGCTCTAAGTGTTGTTTTTTTTTTTACATGATGCATGTACATTACAATAATACAAATAATGTATACATATTTAATTCTCTGGGGTGAACAGTTAGTCATTCTACTTTAGTATGACAACAATTATGGTAAAACGGTAGCAGATATATTGTATTATATATCAAATTAAAGACGATTGCACAAGTAACACGTTGGTATTTCTACTGTTAGTATAGGTTAGAAATATAATGATAATATTAGCAGATGTCGTTGAAAAAAGGAAGACGGGTGATAATTACGTGAAATCTTCACTTACCAAGGCGCTACATCTTATTCGCTGATGATAATCCAATGAAATTTACTGACTAATGATAAATACACAACTTTCCTTCACGAATATCACTAGAACTGCTCCTTAACACCAATAAAACACAATTAAAACATTATATTTTTAAGCGGAACGTTGTTACACAAAATGGAAAATGTCAGGAAAAAAGAGGCAGGTTTTGACCGTTTTCTACTGAGAAACAATATGTACACTACTGTTTATTTAGTTATAGTTATTATTATTTTTAATGTAATTATTTGAATATTCTTCAGCCTATTTGTGCTAGGCATAGCCAACATAGGGACACAAGAGTGGCCCATTAGTGCGAGCATAAGTCACCATGATGACGAACTTTCACGGCTAGTTTTGTTTTCCATTCTTAATGGCTGCTAAATACTTTATTTTAACTGAATAACCACATTAACAACGTGCTATCAGTTTAGAATCTTTCACAAAGTCCTTTAAATCAGAATAACTATAATCTAACATTGTTTAAAACTATTATCTAATGTAAATATGCGAGCCCGAAAACCAAGGCTAACCATTTCTAAAATCAGAAAAGTAAGAATTTATCCACACAATTTAGATATTTTCAGTGTCTCGTTGGCTGTTTCGAAACGAAAAACCTTCTTCCGGCGGAAAACGCCATATTCATGGCATTAAGATTAAGGAAGGTACAGAAATGAAACAAACAAATGAACTGCCAAGATCTTGTCAATAAAATGGCGAAGAGGCCTCAGTGTTGAGACTATTTGTCAACCAAGTGACGTTTGGCACTGAATCAGTAAAGTTCACATATAATGTTTTATAAAGGCACATTTGAACCATTTCCGTCGCTGTTCGAGCTCTCTTTGCTTGCTTCTTGAAGTTGCAAGATATCTCTTGTCACAGTCCAACAGTAATCAGCAAGCATTGGAAGGCTCCAGTCGCCTGGTGGAGGATGTGTGTGGGTAGGGGTATTGTGATCGAGAGATTTTTGGTTTGGGGTGGGTGGGTGGGGGTGTGGGTGCGTAGTGGAGGATGTATGCGTGAGTGAGTGTGTGTTGGTGGACGGGTAGGGAATGCGTGTGTGGGTGGGGAGAGGTGTGTGGTGTGTTGGTTGGGGATATTGTGTGGGTGAGGTATGTGTGTGTTTTGTGGTGTGTGAGTGGGGGTATGTGGGGTGGATGGGTAAGGGTATCTGTGTGGGTGTGGGTGGGAATATTGTGTGGTATCTGGGTGGGGGATATGTGTGTGGTGTGTAAGTGGGGATGTGTTGGGGAGGGATGTGTGTGGTGCGTGGGTTGGGAATATTGCGTGGTAGGGGGTGTATGTGATGTGCGGGTGGGGGATTGTGTGGTGGGAGATTGGGTTAAGGCACGTGTGGGTGGGTGGAAGTTGTATGTGTGGGTGGTGGGGTGTGTGTGAGTGGTTTGGGGATGTATGGGTGGTTAGAGAGATGTGTGTGTGGGGGGGGGGGGGGGGGTAAGGGACATGTCAGTTGGTGGGGATGTGTGTGTATGGTTTGGGGATGTGTGAGTGGATGTGCGATGTGTGGGTTGGTAAGGGATTGTGTGCGTGGGTGGGGAATATGTAGTCGATTAAGATGTGGCTGGGGGATGGGTGGTTTGAGGTGTGGGTGGGGAGAGGATGTGTGGGTTAGGATGTGGATGGGCGTGGGATGTGTGGGTTAGTGGGGAAATGTTTGTGGGTGGCGAGTGTGTTTTGGTTGGGGGATCAGGTGAGGACAGTGTGTGTGGGTGGGGGATGTGCGCGAGGGGGATGGGTCGGTTGGTGGGGTATGTATGTGTCCCTGGTGTGCGTGTGTGTGGGTAGGTGGGGGGGTGTGTGTGGGTGGAGTGATGTATGGATATGTTGGAGATGGGCCTCATAACATGGTAATAAGTCTTGTTTATGTTTACAACATTCATTTCACAATGTTTATTTTTCTTCCTATGTAAATGTATAATGCTCTTGATGAATGAAAGACGAGTGATTGGAAGGGCCGAATGTAAGACGGGCCTGCGCGCCCAATTTGTGACCCTAATAAAGTTGATTTGATTTGATTTGCTACATTGTCTCTATAGCAGCAGTGTCCTGGTGAAATCGTTTACTGACAGCTCTACAGTTTGACTTAAAGAAATCCAGATGATAATCCATGAAATAAATTTTCACAGACATATTTCAGCCAAGACTCTCATACTTCAGGAGGAGTTTTCCACAACGTCATTGCAATTACCAGATCTGTTGTTTTCATGACAATTGTCCACCACTGACTTAAATGCTAGTCATGCTGCCCCATGCAACATGCAAAGAAACTCGTCATCCCGAAGACGTTTTCAAATTTGTGGACCAACAAATACTCCTTCTCTTTTTGTAGCTTCACTTATGCTTGAAAATTTTCTGATGGGGTATTTGGAAGCCTTGACATTGCTTGACAAAGTTACTCATGAGACTCAGCTTAATGTACAAAGGTGGCAACAAAACCTTGCTTGTGTCGACAAGTGCTGGGTTCTCAACGTTCTTACTGCCAGGCTGCAATGACTGCCTGATTGGCCAATGTCTTCTGGTGTAATGATAAATTCATGCACGGCTATTTCACTCACAGAGAAAGCAACAGTACTTGGTGTATCCACGCTGTAGTCAAAGCAAACAAGCCACCACTTGTAAGTCACCACAAACTGACCGATTATGATGATCGAAGTTTATACACTTCAAACGCTGATTAATGTTTTCAGGTTTCTTTTATATGAACTACGTGACCAACTGGAATTGTCGGCAACACATTACCATTATTCAACAAAACAACTTTAAGACTCGTCTTGGATTAATCAATGAACATCCTTAACTCTTCCGATTTTGAGGGCTGCCATTACACCAGAAATGGTGTGGCACACAAAAAGGTCACCCTCTTTGAACAGTAATGTTATATGCTGCTTCTGGCGGGGTACACATAAATTCAAACATCTTCTGCCAGGATAGATATATAAATTTACCGTAATTAAATGAATATAGGTATAGGCTACCTTGAAAACTACTGCCAGTCAACATTTTTATGTCTTTTTCGTTTTCAGCACAGCAAAGTTACTTAAGGTCAGATGTTTCCATATCCTGTTGTCGCGAAAAATAAACTTGATAGTTCGATTGATAAAAAAAAAAGAGACATTCGTCTGCACAGACACCGGCAACCCTTTGATGTTGTATAGACTGAGGAACAAAATAAGTCGCGTCAAATGTCTACACCGGTCGGCATTTTGTTAACAAGTAGTTGCTCGAGACGAACAATAACACCAGCCGTCTGCCAAGGCGGTTGTTAGCCTTTGAAGTGTAGACGAAATGTCTGAATACACGTATTCTGTGATGTTGGGGGGGGGGGGGGGTTCCCTGGTTCACAGGCAGAGAGGATCTTTGTTGTATGAGACAAAGAATTTCCCAGATGAAAGCAAACTAGACGGCGGATTGATTCCAGTCAGTCTAAAACAGGCGGAGAAAAACAGACTCTGGACTGATCAGCGTCTAGACTTTTTGGTGACGTCACTCAAGCCCCGATATAAAACCAGTTGCGGTAAACAAAGTTCGAGGAGTCGACCAAAACTTCTGAAGTGTTAAAGATCGGCGCAGTTTTCCGAGTTGTGTTAATTGAAAGAGACTATAGTGTCAACGTGTTGATAATTTATCGGCGGACATAGATCCAGTCTGTGATTGCATAGTCTCAATCACCAACCGAAATAGGCATATGGTAGTCTATTAATCATATCTAACTTAGAGTATGGTTAGGAATAGAGTACAGTACTGTGCGGTGATATAATGTATTATAGGTGCAGTGATAGAATGTTCTATAAGTGCAGTGCTAGAAAGTATTATAGGAGCGTCGGCACTAGTGTCCTATTGTATGGCTTTAACTAGCTTGTGTGATATATCATTTTACTCAGGAGTTGAGGACAATGTAGTGGGATAATAATTAGATAGATTGAGGATGGTTGGGAGGGAGGAGGGGAATGTGAAAAGGTAGGATCTTCCAGTAGGGCATCTGCTGGGTTTCTACCCGTTCCTTTATTCTTTCCTGGTGTTGCCATGTCTAAGATCAATGTGATGACCTATTTGGCCGTATGACAGAGATCGGATCTCTGTTATAGATCTGAGGTGCTGCTATTGGCCTACACTCACCTAATTACGGTCAGGATTTAGTTGCTCTCACCATGATGTTCTCTACTCAATAGGTTCTACTTGAGTGTGCGATGATTTATTACGAAGAAACAGTTTCAAAGTTTTATACAATGATGGCTCACGGAATGAAGACAGAGGTTACTGAGAGGCTTTTACACGGGGCTCAGAACCTAGTTGTTCTGCAGAAACCTGGCTTCTGCTGAGCCGGACTTGATGAACATAAGTTTTGTGTTTACTGAGTGATAAGCTTCATCACCGAAGATTCATAACTCATATACCAAGGATATATATATATATATATATATATATATATATATATATATATATATATATATATATATATATATATATATATACACACACACACATCTACCTAGAAACATTAATAGGTTGTTTGTTAAAGAGGGGGAAAATCTTATAATCAGAGATTTGTGAACAGTAGATTTTCCCAAGTGACATTTCAGTTAATTGAAATATTCTCTGTTCAACAAACATTATTAAACAGAGTAACTTCACCGTGTTTGTTAGAGTGAAGACCAAGATCGAACAGTGTCTATCTGATGACCAGTATCCTGTTTGTTCGAGCGTTATCGGAGAAAGTCGTCACGTGGACGGAGAAACATCTTCTGGGTGAGGTTCACTGTCCGAAATACATGGTGCTGTTGTGTGCTCAGCACAGTGATGTAACAGAATTTGCTCCTGATTCACTGGTCTAATTCTAAATACACATTAGAATGTTCGACACACATTCTACACATTACACACACACACCTCTCACACACATACTCTTTGTTTTAATAAATTAATTGTTGTATTTATTTGTTAAAGATAGAGTTGTTGAGTATGTTGTGTTGGGGAAGAATGAGAGGGGGCATGATCCAGGGGTGAGTGAGAGTAAGAAAGAGGTGTCTACAGACTGAGGGAGTTTTGTGGACGGATTCTGGTGGTTTCACTAGGACAATAATATTGGGTTAAAAAATTGTGGGTGTTGATTCCCCTCACTCCAGGGACGACACTAAAGTAATAAACGATTACTACGACAACTGTACATGTTGGTTGTTGACTAATGTATTCAGTCTAGTGTACTAGCAGTAGTTGCACATGTATGAGCTACGCCTGAGTTCAAGGGGAGCGAACCTCCCTTCAGGGGTTGAATGGGGTAGAGGTAATGGAAACATGAGAGGAATTACACAGAAATGTCATCGGGATTGGTTGGCTGGTTGGTGAATCCCTTTGTCACAAATTCAGCACAACTTTGAAGACTCTGGAAGACTGGGATTTACCCCTTAAGCCCGGTGCTCTGATGTTCATGTTGTGTGAGCCCTGACACGGGCTTGTGTCTTTCAGAGTTCGGTTTATTTACAGACTTGTTTTTCGCAACTCAGTACTCAAATTTATGCTACGAATAACACTTGCCGTCCATTACCGTACCGAACGAACGAACGAACGAACGAACAAACTTTATTTTCAAAGGGTTAAGAATTGGGCACGCAGGCCCGTCTAACATTCTGCCCTTCTATCACTCTCTTTCATACATTATTTCATTCACACATCATTCAATGCTAACAAAGAACAGCAACAATATAAAATATATGCATTATAAAGGCATGGGCAAAATGCGAACATCAAAACTACACGATACAGTAATATTAGATAATGGTCTGACACTTGTTATTAGCCATGTGGAATATACTGGCCTACAAAAAAAAGGGACTGGCTGTTATACTAGGGTTTTGTTATAATTATCTCTATTATTAAGGGGGAAGGTAATCCGTATTGAGATAGTGTTTAAATAATTTGCGATTATATGAATAGGGATTGGTGATGTCTTTGATTTCTTGTGGAAGATTGTTCCACAGCTGAGCTGCAGAGTACGTTAAGCTTGTTTTGTATAAGTCAATCCTAGGCTTCGGAATGTGTAGTATATTTAAACGTTTACTGTGTCTAGCATTATATTTAAACAATGGCCAAAGGTAATTTGGGGCATTCCGATGCAGGATTTTGTGAATTAGTTTAGCTTTATTGAAAAGCAGGCGTTTGCGGAATGGTAGTAACTGAAGGCGTTTGTACAGGCTAGGATTGTCATATAAATGTTTGCTATAAATTAGACTCATGGCCCGTTTCTGGAGTGAGTAAAGTCTCTTGGTGTTTGAATTAGAACAACCGTCCCAGATTGTGTTATCGATGTGAAGTTGAAGTGATGTGTGTGAGCTTAGAGTTTGAAGTCTTTGTCTGGTTGTTAATAACATTGCTTTTGTTTTAGTGATGTTAATTTGCATACGGTTTGAATAGTTCCACCTAACTACATTATTTAATTCTTGTTGTAAAGACGACTCCAGTAAAATATAGTTTTCAGCGTTTGAGTACACTGTACAGTCATTTTCAAATAGATCGCAGGACGACGAAAGATGCAAAGGTAGATCGCCAAGGAGGGCCAAGAATAGAGCCTTGCGTAACTCCAATATTGAAGGTAGTGGTTTGAGACAGAGATTTATTATGTGATACTACTTGCTTTCTGTTTGATAGAAAAGATGATATTAGAGTAACTACATTAGGGCCAATTTTCATTGTCTCAAGTTTTTTAATTAAAATAACATGGTCTATCATATGAAATGCTTTCTTGAAATCAATAAACACAGTTCCACATAGACTGTTGTTGTTTATATTCTGGTGCCAATTTTCTATCATGTTTGTTAGGGCCGTATGGCAAGAATATTTTGGTCGAAATCCTGATTGGCTGTCAACAATAAGCTTGTTGCGAACTAAATACTGTAATGTTACTTTATGGATGTGTTTTTCTAGTGGCTTAGATAGTGATGATAGTAAGGATCCCAATAGAATGATAGCGTTATTCATGATCTGACTGTGTAAACTGAGGTGTAAGCTATACCTCCAAAACTCTTATCCAGGTTTTCACGCGGGTGTGTTTTAATATCTTGGCTAATACCGAGGTAGCGGGTTCGACCGCTACACCGGTCAGTAAGATTAAAATGGTGACTTCTCGTTCTTGACTTGGGGGACGTACATTGCAAGTACACTGTACCTCTGAAGTCAGAGTAGGTTCACCTAAGGGCGAGGGACACGTAATAGGCAAAGCAAATCCACGCGCAAAATTTGGCCCAGTGCTACTATAAGTAGCGTGTATGGACTACACTTGAGTTCAAAGCGTGTGAGCGCCAAATACAAATATCTTGGAAAGAAATACGTTGACCATATCAAACGTCACAGTGCCATAGAAAGAACAGTGATAGTATCCATCATTGCAGGGAGAAGAGGCAGCCGTCAATCAGTACGAAGATAGACACAGGAGACTGAAGACATAGTGAGAATACAAATGCATGAGGTAGGGATTTAAGCCTATAGTGGAGAATTCCTTTCGACAGGCAGTAGCGAGAGAGGTGTTCTGCAAATAACGAGCTACAAGATGATGATGCTTTTGCATCTGCAAACTACAGACAGCATTCTCAGACTGCAGGACCAGGATTTTCACTGAAATGTTGCCCGTCTGACCTTTTCTCTAGAAGTAGCTCAGAATGTAATGTGATTATTTAACCTGTAGCTAAGATGTTGGATTCGCGAAGAACCGGGACTCTCACACTGCTAAGATTGTGAGTATATTTGGGGAGATGGGAACACCAAGCTGGCATGAAAGCACTAGGTCAGGACAACCAGCGCAAAGTAACACGTCATTCTATCGTAGCTAAATGTTGGTCTGCTCAATACGATTATTCTTCTGGCTTTTTTTTTTTTTTTTGAGATTTAGATGTATCTGTAAATATCTGTAGAATATAATGTATAAGTGTATAAGTAACATAAAATTGCAATAATTAGTTATTTATACTGTTTAATAACCTATAAGTAATTCATAATTGCTTATTGTGATAGGTTGCTGTAAACAAAGTGGACATAATATATATGCTCCCCCAATAGCTTTACATTTGTCAATGTGGCCCTACGCACAAAACGTTTGCCCACCCCTGGTGTAGACGATTGCATCACTTGGGCACGAAATGTTCATAAATTGTTGCAACTGGCTGGCCAATCCCTACACTCCCGATTTAATGTTATAATTATGGTCATGTAAAGGTCTAACAGTTCCTTTGATATTCTGGCCCTCTCATCTCCTCCCCCAGTACTTTTGAGCATAGAGCATGCACACATCTCTGATAGTGGTGTCGTCTGCCCGGGTCATCTAAGATTGTTCTCCTATCAGCCGGCTCCTAGATCAACTGCCAATTCAGTTCTATGGTGGCTATGTACCCACGGTGTACGCTGGAAGCCTATGGCAGAGATCTCGGACGAGTGTCTGTAAAAGCATTGCACAGTTTCAGGGCGTTCGAAGTAGGGTGCAGGGTTTCCCTGTATCTACAACACAATGACCATAACATTTCCCTATGTCTGCGAGCGAGTTCAGCACACCTCTAACTACAATAGTATGTGTTACCCAGCGGTTCAAGCATTCCACATAAGCTTTCTCTGCCTATATTCTCATAGTTTTCCCACACAGGTTAATTTCCGTATTTCACCTCTTCAATTGATATACCACAAACATTTAATTTATCTTTTCCTTAGGGTTGTCATGGGTGATCTTGTAACACCTACATTTAAATCTCAACGTTCGTTTTTTTCTTTCCACGATATGTTCACCATCCTCTCACAAAGCCGCTACTTCCAACATTTCATTACTCATTGAGAGAAGAGAACATGAGAGAAGACTTCGGAAAGAACAGAAGAACAGAATCCATCTATCCATCATGTGCCATGCCGATAAGCGTGGGCGGTCATGTTTCGCCATCTCACTCGATCACCAGATGTGTGGTGGATCAACTCTGTGTTTCTGTCTCGACCATGCCACGTGACCAAGCCATCCGGGTATTAACTTCTCTGGCCTCCCCTTGGTCTCTTCCCCTCGATCTTGCCAGTTGTCACCGAGTTCTCCAATTCATTTCTTCTCATAACATGCACAAAATGTTTTTGACTACCTACGTCTAAGGTCTCTAATCAGTTGACCATCTTCATTTATTTCTTGAAGTACTTGCTCACTGTTTTATTTTTCTGTCTGTCCATGATATTCTTTGCATTTTCCTCAGAAACCACATTTCCACATATGCTTTTCAGCTTGTCTGCTCATTGTCCACGCTTCACATCCACATAAAAGTACAGGTTCTATGTAGCACTTCAACACTCTTTTTCTCGTTTCAATTGATACCATTTTATTGGTCAGTATGTTTTTCATCTTGTAAAAGGCTACCTTCGCAATGGCAATTCTTGTTCTAATCTCTTCAAGGCATCTCCCATCAGATGTCATGACTGTTCCAAGATAACTGTACCGATTCACTTGTTTAAGAATATGCCGATTTACTTGTATATTACATTGTTGTATCTCATTCTTCCCAGTGACGGCCAAAATCTGTGTCTTCTTACAATTGAATTATAACCCTAGTTGTTCACTGTGTGCAACAACCGTGGCTACTAAACGTTGCAGGTCCTGTTCATTGTCTGCAATCAAGACTGTATCATCTGCATATCTAATGTTATTGATGTATCGTCCCCCAATGATGATTCCGTCCATATCCTCTATATTTCTGAAAATATTTTCATTGTACAGGGAAAAAAGATCTGGAGACATTACACATCCCTGTCTCACACCTCTCTTAATAGGCTGATATTGAACTACTTTATTATCAACTCTTATGGCAGCTTGTTGTTTCAAATATATGTTTTTAAATGTCTAAGGTCTTTTCCATCAATTTGTAGATCTTCAAGCATCCTTATCATGTCGACATGTCTCACTTTATCGAAAGCCTTCGTGTAGTCAATAAAGCAAAGGTGTATATCTTTGTTTACTTCTATAGAAGGTTCAACTACAGTTTTCAGTATATACACAGCATTTACTGTACCCTTGCCGTCTACAAATCCACATTGTTCTCCAATTTCAGGTTGTATTTTCTTCCTAACACTTTGCATAATAATGCTTAGCAAAATCTTCGTGATGTGACTCATTATACTAATTGTTCGATGTTGATCGCATTCCAGGACTCCTGATTTCTTTGGGATTGCAATAAATACAGAATTACATAATTCATGAGGTATATCTCCAGTATCGTATATTGTATTCAGCATTCTGGTAACTTTATCTATTCGATATTCTTCTAAAGCATTAATAATTTCTGTTGTGATGCTGTCTGAACCGGGGGTCTTGCCAGTTTTCATATGGTTAAGAGCATTCTGAACCTCCATCTTCAAGAACAGAACACACATCCATTTTCATTAGGCAAAATATTGTCTTTATGGTGGTACTTCTGTTTTCTATAATGCCCGCTGGTCTCACATGTACATAAACATGTTAATTTTCAGTCTTCTAATTTCTTTGTGCCGGCTTCGTGGCTTAGAGGTTATGACTTTTCTCCGTAATCATTGTTAAAATTCTAGTAATCCTCTCGTCGGTAACGTGATGACGGTTAGAATCAGCAGTGGTTCGAATCGCATCGGTAACTTATGGGGTATGTGAGCCAGCCGCTCAGAAAGCAATGGCAAACTACTGAGCGTAATCTTGCCAAGAAATCAACATACAGTTGAAAGATGCTGGTGTTGACAGCGATGTCCTGTAAAGGATAGGCCCTATGCATCCAAAAAAAAAAAAAAATTCTTTGTTAATGTTACCAAAGTTTGGTATAAACTGTCAACTATCACTGTTACTTACTGCCAATATAGCACCTTGCGGCGTATGGCAGGGGTGTTTTTGAAGCTGAGGAATTAAGGTCGTCTGGATAGCGCAGTCGCCTCGAACTGTGCAGGTTAGGATTTTCTTTTTGCCCCCGACAGAAATAACAACCACACCTTACCGAGGATTCGAACCCGTGTCTCCCGAAGGAAAATCCGGTGTTCTGGCCTCTGGGTCAGCCGCACCTCTAGTTTTTAAATTGTGTGTGGCCCTAGGAGGCCAGTAAAAAATTTATTTTTCTATAATCAGAAACATTACTGCTGTAGCTTCATTGAAAGTATACAATTACAAATTCAAAACTAAATGTAGAACTTGAAAGTTGATTATAAAATGTTATTACGTAAAGATTCACATAATTTTCTGTAAGGTTTCTAAAAGAAATTTTCTTGAGATGACAATGTTTGACTTTAACGTTGCTTATATTATTTCTACGAGAATATTAGAGAGATTTGTAAGTTAGTTAATAATATTATAGCTGGTTTATGATTTCATTGTTAAAATTCTAGTAATCTCCCTTGCAATTATTATAATATTAGAGGGTGTCTGTAATGTCAGGACATGTGAGTTAAAATACAATTTTTTATTCGAATAACATCTTCAACATGACTTCCATCATTTGTAATGCAAATGTTGATGCGTTTCACACAATTTTCGTGAACTCGATGCAGTAAATTCACATTGCCTTCAATTTTGGTACATTCACTCCTTATTCGTTGAGTCAAGTGTGTTGGATCTGTGATTTTTGCTGAGTGCACTTTCTCCTTTAGCATGCCGCAGAAATAGAACCAGCTCAACTCTTTCTTCCTTTGACAAAGCAACATTTAATCTGTTGAGGCAAAAAATTCTGTTAATAATTTTAAATTGTGTATTTCATTTGAATTAAATAAAAATATTCAATTATCCTATGTGTCCAGACTTTACGGACACACTGTAGATGATTATGTCCCCTATTCATTCCTTATCTGTGCTTTTAAGTTAGTTATCTGGTAATTGCAGACCGTGTCGCGCTGGTTTTAACGTGTTGGTTTGGGCGCCGGTCGTTCAGAAAGCAAAGGCAAACTACTGAACGTAAACACTTGCCAAGACATCAACAACGGCAGTAAAATGCTGGTGTTGACCCTTGGTGTTGATCCCTGTAAAGGATATGCAACTTTAAAAAAAAAAAAAAGCTGGTAAAAGGATATTATAAACAGCAGGAGAGTGTCCGCTTATGGGCTCCATAGGAATATTTATTCATGAAGCCCATAGGCGGACACTCTCCAGTTTACCTCGACACCACAAGGCACAAGAGGAACCTGATGAGATGGGATGAGATGCTTGAACGGAATTATTAATAAGTGTAGTGATCTATCAAGGCATTATTATAGTATCAAACATGTTAATATGATATTTTAAATATTCCCTAAGCAACTAAGACTTCCGGTACAATGGCGACGAGATGACGCGTTGTTCTTCGGGGAGACGCTGTTCAGTGTTTTTCTGTGGATTTTCTGTGGATAGTGTTTTCCTGAGGATTATGTGATGTTATTTCGTGTTCGTTTATTGGAAGTGTTCAAAAGAAGCCACGGAAGGCAGGTGGTGGATGAAATTGTGAAGGCAGCCGACAGATATTTGTTGGTTATGGTCTCGAGTTTCGCGACGGCACGCAGAGGATCTCTTTCGAAAGACAATGGTTGCGGACATCCGGCCAGTATGGTCATTGCCATAGAGGAAAGCAACGGCAAACTACCTCTTTGATAGTGCCTAGTTTATTATGATTCGCTTAAAGACTGATCATCGCAAGACAAGGACAGAGACATTAACATTAGCAACATGGAACGTTAGGACGTTAAACGACGACGGAAAATTAGAGAACATAAAACAAGAAATACAAAGAGAAAAAAATTAATATTTTAGGGATGTGAGAAATGAGATGGATTGGAACAGGCATCACGATAGATAAAGATTTTAAGATTATTTATTCTGGAGTTGAAGATCGACAAAGGGGGGGGGGGGGGGGTGGCAATAATTTTGGACCGGAAAACATCAACATCTGTTCAAGGATATTGGGCCGTGTCGGACAGAGTTCTACCGGTTAAATTGAGTGGCGGACCTTTTAGCATAAGTGTTATTCAAGTATATGCCCCAACAGGAGAGTCCAGTGAAGATAGTGTAGAGGAATTTTATAATGACATAGAGTTTGCCTTAAAGAAATGTAAAACTTCAGAAATAAACATCTCAATAGGAGACTTCAATGCAAAAGTAGGAAATCAAGGTGATAGATACACAGTAGGAAACTATGGTTTAGGAGAGAGAAATGAAAGAGGATGCAGACTCGTAAAGTGGACGAAAGAAAAGGAAATGATTGTAGGGAACACCTGGTTTAAGCAACACCTTAGAAGATTATGGACATGGAGGAGTCCTGATATCAGGATCAGAAACCAGATTGACTACATTCTGATTAGCAGAAGATTTAGAAACGCACTAACAGTAGCAAAAACAGTTCCCAGTGCTGATTGTTATAGTGACCACAGACTACTTACAGGAACATTGAGATAAAGCTGAAGAAAGTCAAGTATATAACAGGAAACACTAAATATGACATGTGTACATTGAGTAATGACAAGAAAATACAAAACAAATTCAACATAGAAGTACAGAACAGATTTGATATATTGTCTGATCTAGAATTATTCCAGGATGTGAATGATCAATGGGAAATGTTAAAGAATTCAATCAGTTTGGCTGCAGAAACAACTATTCCAAAATTAAAGAAGGTGGGTCGTAAGAAATGGATGACTGAAGAAATTTTACACCTAATGGAAACAAGAAGACTCAACAAAAATAATCCTGCCAAATATGAAGAAATTCACAGACAAGTCAGAATATTTTGTAGGAAGGCAAAAGAATCATGGCTTGAGGAAAAGTGCTTAGAAATTGAAAAACAACACAACAGTCAAAATACCAAATTAGTGCACAAAAAAGAATTCAGGAACTTACTAATAAAAGAACAAGTACGTCAACAGGCTGTCTAAAAACTAAAGATGGCAAAATCATAATAGAAAAAGATCAGATTCTACATGTATGGACAGTTTATGTGAAAAACCTGTATAATGATAACAGAGAGGGACAATATGATATTAGATTTAATAATGAAGGACCACCAGTTTTAAAGATCGAGGTTCAAAATGTTCTTAAACATATGAAAGCTGGCAAGGCCTCCAGTGCAGATAACATCACAACAGAAATGATTAAAGCTTTAGAAAAATTTGGATTAGAGCAATTCACCAGACTGCTGAACACATTGTATGATACTGAAGATATACCTTCTGAATTATGTAATTCTGTATTTATTGCAATCCCAACGAAATCAGGAACTTTAGAATGTGATCAACATAGAACAATTAGTATAATGAGTCACATCACAAAGATTTTGTTACGAATTATCATGCAAAGATTGAGGAAGAAAATACAATCTGAAATAGGGGAAGAACAATGTGGGTTTGTAGAAGGAAAGGGTAACAGTAAATGCTGTGTATATGCTGCGAACAGTTATTGAACGTGCTATAGAAGTAAACAAGGATATACATCTTTGCTTTATTGACTATACAAAGGCTTTTGATAGAGCTAGACATGTCAACACGGTGGTTATGCTTGTAGATCTACAAAGTGATGGGAAAGACATTAGACTTATAAAAAACATATATTGGAAACAACAATCTGCCATAAGGATTGATAATGAAGTGGGACAATATCAACCTATTAAGAGAGGTGTTAGGCAGGGATATGTAATGTCTCCAGATATTTTTCCCTATACAGTGAAAATATTTTCAGAAATGTAGAAGATATAAATGGAATCAGCATTGGAGGAAGAAACATCAATAACATTAGATATGCAGATGATACAGTATTTATTGCAGACAATGCATAGGATCTGCAACAATTAGTAGACGCGGTTGTTGTACAGAGTGAGCAGCTGGGGTTGGAATTAAATTGTATGAAGATACAGGTTATGGTCGTCACTAGGAAGAACGAAGTACCACAATGTAATATACAAGTAAATGGGAATATTCTTCAACAAGTGAATCGATACAATTATCTCGGAACAGTCATAACATCTGATGGGAGATGCCTTGAGGAAATTAGAACAAGAATCGCCATGGCGAAAGTAGCCTTTAGCAAGATGAAAAGCATTCTGACCAATAAAAAGATGTCAATTGAAACCAGAAAAAGAGTGTTGAGGGGGTACATAGAGCTTGTTCTTTTGTATGGATGTGAAACTTGGACAATGTGCAGTCAAGCTGAAAAACATTTGATGGCTATAAAAATGTGGTTTCTGAGGAAAATGCAAAGAGTACCATGGACAGATAGAAAAACCAATGACCAAGTACTACAGGAGACAAATGAAAATCGTAGACTGATTAGAGAAATGAGACGAAGACAGTCACAATTTTTTGGACATGTTATGAGAAGAAATGGATTGGAGAACTTATTGACAACTGGCAAGATCGAGGGGAACAGATCAAGAGGAAGACCGAGCGGAAAATACCTGGATGGCTTGGCCACGTGGCATGGACGAGACAGGAACACTGAGCTGATCCACGACTCTGGTGATCGCGTGAAATGGCGAGTCATGACCGCCCACGCTTTCCGGCATGGCACATGATTGATTGATTGAATGCGTTCTACTGCGTTAAACACTGTCTTCACATCTACTTTAAAGTTGTATACCGAGTTCCAGTCAATATTTCCTTCAATCGTATACTATGTATTCTTTATTTCTGTTTTCTGCTACGGTCTAAATTCTATAGAATATTCCATATTTAAAACTACTATCTATCTTCCAATCATTACTGTGTTGTGACGGCTGTCTTCTAATATATATTGTTGTGCATAGGTTTTGCACTCCAATCCTTGCTTGCTACATGCTTTCTCCAAGTGGTTACTGTTATCGAATTCGTATATTCCAGTCTTACTGAAAGCTACATTGTATCTTTCCATCATTACTGTGTTGTTCCCTTTGATTTCCAATCCATGTTGTTTTTCATTTTTCTATGTGGCACACCTCTTTGAGCACTTTTATCTCTTCCCACTGTATTCCCTCGTTAACAATTCTGTAACTATTCTTTACCTCCACCGATTTCTTTAACCGTTTAGTCAAGCAACCGCATCGCCAGTAAATCAACCTCCAAGCCAAGAACGTCATAAATAGACACCTCATATCGTTCTTGGCAGTCAGGCGGTAGATATTACCCGAAAGGTGTGCTCGCAGCCAGATGGATCAAGTTTGCAACAAAAACTGCTCTGCCACTTCATAGTACAGATGCGCGCACGGCTGGGGGAGTCAGGCAAGCTATATATAGATCAGGGGGTCTATATTAGTGTAAGGGAGTGTAGACTATCTTTGACAACGTATTTTGGTATAGTTTAAAGAGATGGCGGGGAAAACAACGCATCGGATAGGTAAGGTTGAAAGACACATAGACGCTGTTGTGGGTTGACGTTCAGAAACATTAAAAGACATATCAGTCTTGGGGAAATGTGTGAGGTCATTGAAATGGTATTAGAAAATATATGAATAGATATGTATGGGAGCTGATAGAAGTAAAGGGTAATGTGCACACACATATACATATATACACAAACACTCACACACACATATACACATACCCTCGCACACAAATACACACATGCACACATACACACACATACACTCATACACACATACACTAACACACACAAACACACACACATAAACACACATACACACGCATACACATACATACACATACACACTCACACAACACTCACTCACACCTGACACTCACACACACACATAATCACACACACACACACACACACACACACACACGCGCGCGCACACACTCACACACACGCACACACAAACAACAAACAATTGTAGCAAAAACCTTCTGTGGGTATGAAAAGTATTTCAGACTGTCATATTTTTTATAGGCCAGAGAGCACGGAGGGATCGGTGGTCAGTCTTTCCTTCCTGTAGCAAGCAACGAGTGCCTACGTCGAATCCCTGTTTGACAGCGCTGAGACCATTGTCAGCGTAACATTCTAACCGCCATAACAACTCGCCCGTTGTACACACTCACACAAGCATATACACACACGAACACACACACACACACACACACACACACACACATATATATATATATATATATATATATATATATATATATATATTGAGAGAGAGAGAGTAGAGAGAGAGAGAGAGAGAGAGAGAGAGAGAGAGAGAGAGAGAGAGAGAGAGAGAGAGAGAGAGAATGTGTGTTATCGTAAGTGAAGGTATGTTTTGGTATTTCGCAAATTCAACACCACTCGGAAAGACACCTGCCTGGGCAACTGTCAGCAGTTTTTTTTACATTTCAAACGCAGTCTTCCATTTTCCATAGCGGATTATCTATAACTCTCCTGTCCCTTACAAAATCACAATATATCCTTCCACATATTCAAAGATACGCGATGCTCAGTAAAGGTGTGAAAATATAATTAGCCCAAGAATATTATACTTTTGGGATACCCTGTGTATCTGGAAATCCCCATGGTAAAGCTTCTGAAACAGCAAAGCCAAGGGAGGTAAAAACTCCCCCTCCCCATCCCCCCTCAGATGGAACTGCTGATAGTGTCCCTTTACCTTTATAAATACACAGTATTATCACGTGGAGATAACTACAAGGTAAATAAAGGTCAGGAGAAAACACTTGTCATTACAGCAGAGTTGAAGATGTTCTAGTTCCCGCCTTCACGTATGTGATATACACTTAACAAAGTGTCTTCTCCTGAGATAAGACTTATCTTGTATTACTGGAGTTATTTTTGCCTAAATTAGATGACATATGCATTTTATAACGAATCGCTGTATTAGTGTTAGAATCAGCTAGAATCACTTAGGCAGAACGAACGTGGGGACCTGATGGGGCGGCTCTGGCCTATGGGGGAACTGCAAGCCCTTATAATCAAAAATAATAATAATATCCGAAATGTTTGACCGTGGTGGCGGGTTAAACCTACACCGACCAGTTGGAGTAAAACGGTTGACTTCTCGCCCTTGACTTAGGAACATAAAGTACCTCAGAAGTCGGAGTGGGTCGGCTGCTGGCAAGGGACACTGGTAATACGTAAATACGGATAGCTAATCCACAAGCGATAACACTAGTATATATATATATATATATATATATATATATATATATATATATATATATATATATATATATATATATATATATATATTAATCAGATGTTAAATATGCCATTTCGTATTGATTTTAACATACTGATGTCAAATATCGTAATGAAATTCGCCAGTTGGCTTTAAGTGTTGTTTTTTTACATGATGCATATACATTACAATAATACAAATAATGTATACATATTTAATTCTCTGGGCTGAACAGTTATTATTATACTTTAGCATGACAACAATTATGGTAAAATGGTAGCAGATATATTGTATTATATATCAAATTAAAGACGATTGCACAAGTAACACGTTGGTATTTCTACTATTAGTATAGGTTAGAAATATAATGATAATATTAGCAGATGTCGTTGAAAAAAGGAAGACGGGTGATAATTACTTGAAATCTTCACTTACCAAGGCGCTACATCTTATTCGCTGATGATAATCCAATGAAATTCACTGAATAATGATAAATACACAACTTTCCTTCACGAATATCACTAGAACTGCTCCATAACACCAATAAAACACAATTAAAACATTATATTTTTAAGTGTATCGTTGTTACACAAAATGGAAAATGTCAGGAAAAACGAGGCAGGTTGTGACCGTTTTCTACTGAGAAACAATATGTACACTACTGTTTATTTAGTTATAGTTATTATTATTTTAAATGTAATTATTTGAATATTCTTCAGCCTATTTGTGCTAGGCATAGCCAACATAGGGACACAAGAGTGGCCCATTAGTGCGAGCATAAGTCAACATGATGACGAACTTTCACGGCTAGTTTTGTTTTCCATTATTAATGGCTGCTAAATACTTTATTTTAACTGAATAACCACATTAACAACGTGCTATCAGTTTAGAATCTTTCACAAAGTCCTTTAAATCAGAATAACCATAATCTAACATGGCTTCGTGGCTTAGAGGTTATGACTTTTCTCCGTAATCTCGTATACTCTCGTCAGGTAACGTGATGACGGTTCAAATCAGCAGAGGTTCGAATCGCATCGGTAACTTACGGGGTATGTGAGCCGGCCGCTCAGAAAGCAATGGCAAACTACTGAGCGTAATCTTGCCAAGAGATCAACATACAGCTGAAAGATGCTGGTGTTGACAGCTAAGTCCTGTAAAAAGGATATGCTAAAATAAAAAAAAAAATTAAAAAAACATTGTTTAAAACTATTATCTAATGTAAATATGCGAGCCCGAAAACCAAGGCTAACCATTTCTAACATCAGAAAAGTAAGGATTTATCCACACAATTTAGATATTTTCAGTGTCTCGTTGGCTGTTTCGAAACGAAAAACCTTCTTCCGGCGTGAAACGTCATATTCATGGCATTTAGATTAAGGAAGGTACAGAAATGAAACAAACAAATGAACTGCCAAGATCTTGTCAATAAAACGGCGAAGAGGCCTCAGTGTTGAGACTATTTGTCAACCAAGTGGCGTTTGGCACTGAATCAGTAAAGTTCACATATAATGTTTTATAAAGGCACATTTGAACCATTTCCGTCGCTGCTCGAGCTCTCTTTGCTTGCTTCTTGAAGTTGCTCGGTGAGATATTTCTTGTCACAGTCCAACAGTAATCAGCAAGCATTGGGAGGCCCCAGTCGCCTTGCCACATTGTCTCTATAGCAGCAATGCCCTGGTGAAATCGTTTACTGACAGCTCTACAGTTTGACTTAAAGAAATCCAGATGATAATCCATGAAATGAATTTTCACAGACATATTGCAGCCAAGACTCTCATACTTCAGGAGGAGTTTTCCACAACGTCATTGCAATTATCAGATCTGCTGTTTCCATGACAATTGTCCACCACTGACTTAAATGCTAGTCATGCTGCCCCATGCAACATGCAAAGAAACTCGTCATCCAGAAGACGTTTTCAAATTTGCGGACCAACAAATACTCCTTCTCTTTTTTGTAGCTTCACTCATGCTTGAAAATTTTCTGATGAGGTATTTGGAAGCCTTGACATTGCTTGACAAAGTTACTCATGAGACTCAGCTTAATGTACAAAGGTGGCAACAAAACCTTGCGGGTGTAGACAAGTGGTGGGTTCTCGAGGTTCTTACTGCGAGGTTGCAATGACTGCCTGATTGACCAATGTCTTCTGGTGTAATGGTAAATTCATGCACGTCTGTTCCACTCACAGAGAAAGCAACTGTACTTGGTGTATCCTCGCTGTAGTCAAAGCACACAAGCCACCACTTGTAAGTCACCACAAACTGACCGATGATGATGATCGAAGGTTATACACTTCAGGTTTCTTTCATATGAACTGCGTGACCAACTGGAATTGACGATAACACATTACCATTATTCAACAAAACAACTTTAAGACTCGTCTTGGATTAATCAATGAGCACCCTTCACTCTTCCGATTTTGAGAGCTGCCATTATACCAGAAATGGTGTGGCACACAGAAAGGTCACCCTCTTTGAAAAGTAAAAGTTATATGCTGCTTCTGGCGGGGTACACATAAATTCAAAAATCTGCTGCCAGGATAGATATATAAATTGACCGTAATTAAATAAATATAGGTATAGACTACCTTGATAACTAGTTCCAGTCAACATTTTTATGTCATTTTCGTTTTCAGCACACCAAAGTTACTTAAGGTCAGATGTTTTCATATCCTGTACATTTTGGTTGTTGACTAATGTATTCAGCCCAGTGTACTGGAAGTAGTTGCACATGTATGAGCTACGCCTGAGTTCAAGGGGAGCGAACCTCCCTTCAGGGGTTGAATGGGGTAGAGGTAATGGAAACATGAGAGGAATTACACAGAAATGTCATCGGGATTGGTTGGCTGGTTGGTGAATCCCTTTGTCACAAATTCAGCACAACTTTGAAGACTCTGGAAGACTGGGATTTACCCCTTAAGCCCGGTGCTCTGATGTTCATGTTGTGTGAGCCCTGACACGGGCTTGTGTCTTTCAGAGTTCGGTTTATTTACAGACTTGTTTTCCCAACTCAGTACTCAAATTTATGCTACGAATAACATTTGTCTATTACCGTACCGAGATCCCAATAGAATGATAGCGTCATTCATGATCTGACTGTGTAAACTGAGGTGTAAGCTATACCTCCAAAGCTCTTATCCAGGTTTTTACACGGGTATCTTTTAGTATCTTGGCTAATACCGAGGTAGCGGGTTCAACCGCTACCCCGGTCAGTTGGACTAATTTGGTGACTTCTCGTTCTGGACTTGGGGGACGTACATTGCAAGTACACTGTACCTCTGAAGTCGGAGTAGGTTTACCTAAGGGCGAGGGACACGTAATAGGCAAAGCAAATCCACGCGCAAAATTTGGCCCAGTGCTACTATAAGTAGCTTGTATGGACTACACTTGAGTTCAAAGCGTGTGAGCGCCAAATACAAATATCTTGGAAAGAAATACGTTGACCATATCAAGCGTCACAGTGCCATAGAAAGAACAGTGATAGTATCCATCATTGCAGGAAGAAGAGGCAGCCGTCAATCAGTACGAAGATGGACACAGGCGACTGAAGCCACAGTGAGAATACAAATGCATGAGGTAGGGATTTAAGCCTATAGTGGAGAATTCCTTTCGACAGGCAGTAGCGAGAGAGGTGTTCTGCAAAGAACGAGCTACAATATGATGATGCTTTTGCATCTGCAACCTACAGACAGCATTCTCAGACTGCAGGACCAGGATTTTCACTGAAATGTTGCCCGTCTGACCTTTTCTCTAGAAGTAGCTCAGAATGTAATGTGATTATTTAACCTGTAGCTAAGATGTTGGATTCGCGAAGAACCGAGACTCTCACACTGGTAAGATTGTGTGTATATTTAGGGAGATGGGAACACCAAGCTGGCATGAAAGCACTAGGTCAGGACAACCAGCGCAAAGTAATACGTCATTCTACCGTAGCTTATCTTTAGCTTGACGTCACTGCAGTGCCGCTAAATGCTGGTCTGCTCAATACGATTATTCTTCCGGCTCTTTTTTTTTTTTTTTTTTTTTTTGAGATTTAGATGTATCTTTTCTCTGACTGAAGTTATAGAGTTTCATTTACATAGTTCTGTTTAGATGACATTTCCATAAAGTATTCAAAAGTTAGTTGAATATCCTTTACAAGATGTCGCAGTCAATACCAGCATATTTTGCTGTTGTGATCTCTTGGCAAATTTACGTTCAGTAGTTTGCCATTGCTGTCTGAATGACCGTCACACATACCATTTCTTAATAACACCAACGCAAGGCGGTCTGCTGCCAATTCGCCCGCAGCTGTGTTTCGAACTCGGGGATGCAGGATTACGAACTGTGTCCGTAACTCCTTCGCCGAGGAGCGGGCACTTTAAAGTATTACAACTAGAAATGTAAACTATAAAGTATTACAACTAAACATTTAAACTGTAAAGTATTACAACTAAACATGTAAAGTATAAAGTATTACAACTAAACATTTAAACTGTAAAGTATTACGACTAAACATTTAAACTGTAAAGTATTACAACTAAACATGTAAAGTATAAAGTATTACAACTAAACATGTAAAGTATAAAGTATTACAACTAAACATGTAAACTATAAAGTATTACAACTAAACATGTAAACTATAAAGTATTACAACTACACATTTAAACTGTATAGTATTACAATTAAACATGCAGTCTCGAACTCGTAACGCGCTATAGGCATTTGGAGTCTTAGGGCCCTCTCTCTGTGTAGGCCTGAATGTACGGAGGATGAGATGATCAGTCTTTCCCTCACTTGGCGGATGACGAATGCAAGCATCAACCCCATCCGACCGCGATCTTGACATTATAAACTCAACCTCCTAGCGATTACACTAACGCGCCCGCTCGTATAAAATTTACTCTACTATAATGTATACTCTGCACGTATATATTTACGACTTGTTCCCGTATATGAACTTGGTAAAGTGAAGCGCGCCTAGGGCAACCTTACTGAGGAATAGGGCAGTCAAGTCAAGGACCCTTTTACACACTGTCAGAAGCATCCAGCAGACAGTGCTAGACACCATATTTGTATACCAGCCGGTGCTCGGTTTGTGATGTGGCCACTACCACGTAGGCCTCCTTTATTTCCCAAGACATTTTTGGTACACAGTTTAGCCCGGGATAGACTGGTAGCCAGTTCAATTTTTAATAATCCGAATCCACTCAGCTGGGAATCGAACCCTGGCCACCAGATTAGTAAGCCAGTGCCTAGCCACTACACTATCGCGGCTGCCTGTATTTAAAATATGGTTTAAAAAAAAATGATCCCATTTTTCCATACATTGTGGGGTATTGGGGATGATGTGGTCAATATCTGGCCGGCCGCCTTTACTTCTAAGAACATCTCCTGGCATCTATGTCAGTATTATCTGGGTCGACATGGGACAGGTCCATATTTAATTTTAATTCCGGCTTGAGATTGATTTGAGGACATAACGCTCCAGGCACTGCGCCACAGCGACACTCACATCCTGTTTTATTCATTTGTTATTTGTTCGTTTGTATTGTCCTAACGTCTTCGATGCCCCTTTGTCTTTGATAATTGAACATTGTGTCGTCTTGTTTATGTTATTTAATCATTTGAACACACCCTATTTAACTCACGTGTGTTAGGTCTTAGTCGGATATGAATGAGCTACCATATAACAGTAGACGATATTACGTACCTGCTTTCTGTTAGCGCCAAATGTTGGGCGGCGCTCACCAGAACCCAACAGGCCACATTGTGCCAACGGCTTTGAACGGAGGAGTGCAATTGGGAGGGTACAAGCATTTCCCTTGTGCGAGGAAATGCGACCTAAAGACTAAATGTCATGGCAGGGCAGACCAGGCCACAAGCCTTGGTCGGCAACTGGTCTAGGATGGAAGCTCCGATAGGCAAACAGTTAGAGTATTGCTTTGCTGATCCGGAAGCTTCTGCAGGTTGTCTTGTTCCAAACGTATCGGTGTTACCTTTCCTCTGGAGTAAACTAGGCAGGCCTAGAGAGGGATCATGATGCATAGGCAACACATTATTTCTAATTTCAGCCCAGCTTTTTTGTTATGGAGAGGTGTAACTCCATTTTACAAACCATCGTCTGTCAAGATGGCAAGGTGCCAGTCAATCAATCATTTAACGCATGTGTTATTTGTTCATGATTTGTCTTAACTTCTTCAAAATCTCTTTCACTTGCTTATTGAATTCTGTATCTTCTTGCTAATGTTATATGAGCATTTGAACATATCTTATATTACACATGTACTATTAGTTCGTTATTTGTCTTAACTTCTTCAAAATCCGTTTTGCTTGTTAACTAAATTCTGTGTCTTCTGGTTTACGGTATTTACTAATGGGAATGTTGTTTGTCCATCAAGAATGATAATGACCATTCATTTCATCCAGTGGGGTTGAAAGTATGGAGCCGTGAGTTCTAAGATGGCTGATAAGGCCTATTTTGGCTCGAAATGTTCTTTGACAATGTGGACAAAGAATGCTTGACGTTTCTGGAGGAGGATTTTCTGCAGTGGTTTTTCTGTTCTGTCTTTTCTTCACAGCTCTTGCAGTCCTGGTTGCCTCACAAGTGACTGGACCCTGGCGTAATGATGTACGCCACGAATTTCGGTCTCTGGCTGCAGTCTCCCAGGTGTCATGATGAATTTCAAAAGCATTCAGTGAGATTTTCAGTGTCTTTAAAGCGTTTCCTCTGGCCGCCTTGGGAGCGTTTACCACAACGCAACTCGCCGTAAAATATTCGTTTAGGGAGCCTGTGATACTAATGGGAATTTATCATATTTAACACATGTGTTCATTGTTCGTGTATTTGTCTTAACTTCTGCAATGTCCCATGACACGTGTTCCCTTGTTTGTGTTATTTACTAATGTAAACATTTTGTTTGTAGCCAATCTTGCAGGACAAGTCTACAACCGGACGCGTTCATCTTTCAGCCATCGACCTGTGATATATTCATTGTCAGCAATTTCACATTTATAACGTGAAGACGGGAATAACTCATTTTCAAGATGGTAAAACAATTGCATCAGTTCTTGGGCTTCGTTGTTTTCTAAATTGTGTGCTTTAATTAATAGGATTTTGTTTTCTAAACAATTTACATTATGTTTCGGGCTTTTGTTTTCTAAACAACTTACATCGGTTAGCACTCTTTCTTTTCATTTTCTAGTACATTTTGCTTATGTTTTGGGCATACTGTCTTAAACACTCGCATTAGATAGTAAACTTTTGTTTTCTAAAGTATGATGCATCAATTAGTGTGATTTCTTTTCTAAACCATTTGCATCAGTTTGACTCCTTTGGTTTCTAAATCATTTGCATCAGTTAGTGATTTTTGTTTTGTAAATCAGTTGCATAAGTTAGAGGGCTTTTTTTATAAACCATTTGTATCAGTTAGTAGGCTTTGTTTTCTAAACCACTAGCATCAATTTGTGGACTTTGTTTTCTAAACCACATACATCAGTTAGTGGGCTTTGTTTACTACATCATTTGCATCAATCAGAGGGGCTTTGTTTTCTAATCATATGCATAAATTAGGGGAATTTGATTTATACATTAATTGCATCAATTAGTGGGCTTTGTTTTCTACATCATTTGCATCAGTTAGTGGGCTTTAATTTCTAAACCATTTGCATCAGGTAGTGGGCTTTGTTTTCTACATCATCTGCATCAGTTAGTGGGCTTTATTTTCTAAACCATTTGAATGAGTTAGTGGGATTTGTTTTCTACATCAGTTGCATCCGTCAGTGGGTTTTTTTTTTCTACATCATTTGCATCACCTTTTTAGATTAGCTTCTGCTGTCTAAAAGAAGCGCTTCAGCAGCCCCGACAACCTAAACCCGCTGCATTAGTACGTAGTCTTGCCTTCTCAGCTAGCTGCTTCACACCCAGGATGCTTTACTGTCTGTTTCGTTGTGTGTATTGTGAGTGTCTTTTGCTTTAGTTGGCATTATTTATGTTATATTCGTGTTGGATCAGATGACGTTTTAACGAGAGAGTGACGACGATGCAGCACAACTCACTCACAATTAGATCGAATTAACAGGTATTCAAATTGTCATCTTCTAATAACAGGCTCTGACAGTGACACGCTCTAGGACTTACAGATGATGGACGCAAGGGCTGACGGGTGACGCACTTTAGGACTGACAGATGACGCACTTTAGGACTGACAGATGACGCACTCTATGACTGACAGGTGATACATTCTAGGACTGACAGGTGACGCATGCTAGGACTGACATTTGATGCGCTCTAGAACTGACACGTGACACACTCTAGAACTGAAAGTTGACACACTCTAGGACTGACAAGTAACGCACTCTAGGACTGACAGGTGACACCCTCTAGGACTGACAGATGACACACTCTAAGACTGACGATTGACACACTCTGGGACTGACAAGTAACGCACACTAGGACTGACAGGTGATACACTCTTGGACTGACAGATGACAAACTCTATGACTGAAAAGTGACACACTCTGGGACTGACAGATGACACACTCTAGGACTGGGAGATGACACACTCTAGAACTGATAAGTGGCACACTCTACGACTGACAGGTGACGCACCGTATAACTGACATGTGACGCACTTTAGGACTGACAGATGACGCACTCTAGGACTGACATCTGACACATTCTAGGACTGACAGGTGACACATTCTGGGACTAACAAGTGACACTCTAGGACTGACAAGTGACACACTTGGACTGGCAAGTGACACACTCTAGGGCTGACAGGTGACACACTCTAGGACTGACAGGTGACACACACTAGGACTGACAGGTGACACACTCTAGGACTGACAGATGATGGACGTTAGGGCTGACGGGTGACGCACTTTAGGACTGACAGATGACGCACTCTAGGACTGACAGATAACTCAGCCTAGTACTGACAGATTACGCACTCTAGGACTGACAAGTGACACACGCTATGACTGACTGATGACGCGCTTTAGGACTGACAAATGACACACTTTAGGTCTGACAGATGACGCACTCTAGTACTGAAAGATAACTCACTCTAGGACAGACAAGTGACACACTCAAGGACAGCCAAGTGACACACTCAAGGACATACAGATGACGCGCGTTAGGACTGACAGGTGAAGCACTATATGATTGACAAATAACGCACGCTAGGACTGACAGATGACGCACTCTTAGTCTGACAAGTGACATACTCTAGGACTGGCAGGTGAAGCACTCAAGGACTTACAGGTGACGCACTCTAGGGCTGACAGATGACACAATCTAGGACTGACAAGTGACACACTTTAGGAGTGACAGGTGATGGACGCTAGGACTGACAGGTGACACACTCTAGTACTGGCAGGTGGCACACGCTAGGAATGACAGATGAGACACTCTAGAACTGACAAGTGACACACTCTAGGACTGACAAGTGACACACTCTAGGACTGACAGATGACAGACTCTAGGACTGGCAATTGACACTCTAGGACTGACAGGTGACGCACTCTATGACTGACAGGTGACACACTCTAGACTGACATATAACAAACTCTAGGACTAAAAGTGGCACATTCTAGTACTGACAGATGACACACTCTAAGACGGACAGATGACAAACTCAAGGACTGACAGGTGACACACACTAGACTGACAGATGACACAGTCTATTACTGAGAAGTGACACACTCGGATACGGACAGATGAAACACTCTAAGACTGACAGATGACACACCCTAGGTCTGACATATGACACACTCTATGACTGACAGATAACATACTCTAGGACTGACAGGTGACACACTCTAGGACTGACTGGTGACACACTCTAGGATCGACAGATGACACACTCTAGGACTGACAGATGACACACTCTAGAACTGACAGTTGACACACTCTAGGACAATAGATGACACACTCTAGGACTGACAGATGACACATTCTAGGACTGACAGATGACACACTCTAGAACTGACAGTTGACACTTTCTAGGACTAATAATTGACACAATCTAGGGTTGACAGTTGACACACTCTAGGACTGACAGATGACATATTCTAGTATTGACAGATGACACACTGTCGGACTGAAAGATGCCACACTCTAGGACTAATAGATGACAGACTCTATGACTAATAGATGACACACTCAAGGACTAATAGATGACACACTCTAGGACTAATAGATGACACTCTAGGACTGACAGATGACACTTTCTAGGACTAATAGATGACACACTCTAGGGTTGAGAGTTGACACACTCTAGGACTGACAGATGACACACTCTAGGGTTGACAGTTAACACACTCTAGGACTGACAGATGACACACTCTAGGACTAATAGATGACACACTCTAGGACTAATAGATGACACACACAAGGACTAATAGATGACACACTCTTGGACTAATAGATGACACACTCTAGGACTGACAGATGACACTTTCTAGGACTAATAGATGACACACTCTAGGACTGACAGATGACACACTCTAGAACTGACAGTTGAAACTTTCTAGGACTAATAATTGACACAATCTAGGGTTGACAGTTGACACACTCTAGGACTGACAGATGACATATTCTAGTGTTGACAGATGACACACTGTAGGACTGACAGATGACACACTCTAGGACTAATAGATGACAGACTCTATGACTAATAGATGACTCATTCTTGGACTAATAGATGACACATTCTAGGACTAATAGATGACACACTCTATGACTAATAGATGACACTCTAGGACTGACAGATGACACTTTCTAGGACTAATAGATGACACACTCTAGGGTTGAGAGTTGACACACTCTAGGACTGACAGATGACACACTCTAGGGTTGACAGTTGACACACTCTAGGACTGACAGATGACACACTCTAGGACTAATAGATGACACACTCTATTACTAATAGATGACACACTCTAGGACTAATAGATGACCCACTTTAGGACTAATAGATGACACACTCTAGGACTAACAGATTACACACTCTAGGACTAATAGATGACCCACTCTAGGACTAATAGATGACACACTCTAGGACTAACAGATTACACACTCTAGACTGACATATGACACGGTCTATTACTGACAAGTGATACACTCTAAGACGGACAGATGACACATTCTAGGACTGACAGATGACACACCCTAGATCTGACAGATTACACTCTATAACTGACAGATAACACACTCTAGGACTGACAGGTGACACACTCTAGGACTGACTGGTGACACACTCTAGGATCGACAGATGACACACTCTAGGACTGACAGATGACACACTCTAGAACTGACAGTTGACACACTCTAGGACAATAGATGACACACTCTAGGACTGACAGATGACACATTCTAGGACTGACAGATGACACACTCTAGGACTAATAGATGACACTCTAGGACTGACAGATGACACTTTCTAGGACTAATAGATGACACACTCTAGGGTTGAGAGTTGACACACTCTAGGACTGACAGATGACACACTCTAGGGTTGACAGTTGACACACTCTAGGACTGACAGATGACACACTCTAGGACTAATAGATGACACACTCTAGGACTAATAGATGACACACACAAGGACTAATAGATGACACACTCTTGGACTAATAGATGACACACTCTAGGACTGACAGATGACACTTTCTAGGACTAATAGATGACACACTCTAGGACTGACAGATGACACACTCTAGAACTGACAGTTGAAACTTTCTAGGACTAATAATTGACACAATCTAGGGTTGACAGTTGACACACTCTAGGACTGACAGATAACATATTCTAGTGTTGACAGATGACACACTGTAGGACTGACAGATGACACACTCTAGGACTAATAGATGACAGACTCTATGACTAATAGATGACTCATTCTTGGACTAATAGATGACACATTCTAGGACTAATAGATGACACACTCTAGGACTAATAGATGACACTCTAGGACTGACAGATGACACTTTCTAGGACTAATAGATGACACACTCTAGGACTAATAGATGACACACTCTAGGACTAATAGATGACACACTCTAGGACTAATAGATGACACACTCAAGGACTGACAGATGACACACTCTAGGACTGACAGATGACACACTCTAGGACTGACAGATGACACACTCTAGGACTGACAGATGACACGCTCTAGGACTGACAAGTGACACACTCTAGGACTGACAGATGACAGACTCTAGGACTGACAATTGACACTCTAGGACTGACAGGTGACGCACTCTATGACTGACAGGTGACTGACATATAACAAACTCTAGGACTAAAAGTGGCACATTCTAGTACTGACAGATGACACACTCTAAGACGGACAGATGACACACTCAAGGACTGACAGGTGACACACACTAGACTGACAGATGACACAGTCTATTACTGACAAGTGACACACTCTAAGACGGACAGATGAAACACTCTAAGACTGACAGATGACACACCCTAGGTCTGACATATGACACACTCAATGACTGACAGATAACACACTCTAGGACTGACAGGTGACACACTCTAGGACTGACTGGTGACACACTCTAGGACTGACAGATGACACACTCTAGGACTGATAGATGACACACTCTAGAACTGACAGTTGACACACTCTAGGACTAATAGATGACACACTCAAGGACTGACAGATGACACACCCTAGGACAGACAGATGACACACTCTAGAACTGACTGTTGACACTTTATAGGACTACTAGTTGACACAATCTAGTGTTGACAGTTGACACACTCTAGGACTGACACATGACACACACTAGGGTTGACAGTTGACATACTCTAGGACTGACAGATGACACACTCTAGGACTAATAGATGTCACACTCTATGACTAATAGATGACACACTCTAGGACTAATAGATGACCCACTCTAGGACTAATAGATGACACACTCTAGGACTAACAGATTACACACTCTAGACTGATAGATGACACAGTCTATTACTGACAAGTGACACACTCTAAGACGGACAGATGACACACTCTAGGACTGACAGATGACACACTTTAGGTCTGACAGATTACACTCTATGACTGACAGATAACACACTCTATGACTGACAGATAACACACTCTAGGACTGACAGGTGACATACTCTAGGACTGACTGGTGACACACTCTAGGACCGACAGATGACACACTCTAGGAGTGACAGATGACACACTCTAGAACTGACAGTTGACACACTCTAGGACTATAGATGACACACTCTAGGACTGACAAATGACACACACTAGGACTGACAGATGACACACTCTAGAACTGACAGTTGACACTTTCTAGGACTAATAATTGACACAATCTAGGGTTGACAGTTGACACACTCTAGGACTGACAGATGACATATTCTAGGGTTGACAGATGACACACTGTAGGACTGACAGATGACACACTCTAGGATTAATAGATGACAGACTCTATGACTAATAGATGACTCACTCTAGGACTAATAGATTACACACTCTAGGACTAATAGATGACACACTCTAAGACTGACAGATGACACTTTTTAGGACTAATAGATGACACACTCTAGGACTGACAGATGACACACTCTAGAACTGACAGTTGACACTTTCTAGGACTAATAGATGACACATTCTAGGGTTGAGAGTTGACACACTCTAGGACTGACAGATGACACTTTATAGGACTACTAATTGACACAATCTAGTGTTGACAGTTGACACACTCTAGGACTGACACATGACACACACTAGGGTTGACAGTTGACACACTCTAGGACTGACAGATGACACACTCTAAGACTAATAGATGTCACACTCTATGACTAATAGATGACACACTCTAGGACTAATAGATGACCCACTCTAGGACTAATAGATGACACACTCTAGGACTAACAGATTACACACTCTAGACTGACAGATGACACAGTCTATTACTGACAAGTGACACACTCTAAGACGGACAGATGACACACTCTAGGACTGACAGATGACACACTCTAGGACTGACTGGTGACACACTCTAGTACCGACAGATGACACACTCTAGGACTGACAGATGACACACTCTAGAACTGACAGTTGACACACTCTAGAACTGACAGTTGACACACTCTAGGACTGACAGTTGACACACTCTAGGACAATAGATGACACACTCTAGGACTGACAGATGACACACTCTAGGACTGACAGATGACACACTCTAGAACTGACAGTTGACACTTTCTAGGACTAATAATTGACACAATCTAGGGTTAACAGTTGACACACTCTAGGACTGACAGATGACATATTCTAGGGTTGACAGATGACACACTGTAGGACTGACAGATGACACACTCTAGGATTAATAGATGACAGACTCTATGAGTAATAGATGACTCACTCTAGGACTAATAGATGACATACTCTAGGACTAATAGATGACACACTCTAGGACTGACAGATGACACACTCTAGGACTAATAGATGACGAACTCTAGGACTGACAGATGACACACTCTAGAACTGACAGTTGACACTTTCTAAGACTAATAGATGACACATTCTAGGGTTGAGAGTTGACACACTCTAGGACTGACAGATGACACACTCTAGGGTTGACAGTTGACACACTCTAGGACTGACAGATGACACACTCTAGGACTAATAGATGACACACTCTAGGACTAATAGATGACACACTCAAGGACTAATAGATGACACACTCTTGGACTAATAGATGACACACTCTAGGACTGACATATGACACTTTCTAGGACTAATAAATGACACCCTCTAGGACTGACAGATGACACACTCTAGAACTGACAGTTGACACTTTCTAGGACTAATAGATGATACACTCTAGGGTTGACAGTTGACACACTCTAGGACTGACAGATGAAACACTCTAGGGTTGACAGTTGACACACTCTAGGACTGACAGATGACGCACTCTAGGAATAATAGATGACACACTCTAGGAATAATAGATGACACACTCTAGGACTAATAGATGACACACTCTAGGACTAATAGATGACACACTCTAGGACTAATAGATGACACACTCTAGGACTGACAGATGACACACTCTAGGACTGACAGATGACACACTCTAGGACTGACAGATGACACACTCTAGGACTGACAGATAACACACTCTAGGACTGACAAATGACACTCTAGTACTGACAGATGACACACCCTAGGACTAACAGATTACGCAATCTAGTACTGGCAGGTTGCACACTTTAGGACTGACAGGTGACGCAGTCTAGGATTAACAGGTGACAGATGTGATCCTCTTTAACAGCAATGCCCAAAGTAAACCATTATTTATGGTAACGGGAAGCGACAAATGTGACAATATCAATCAATAAAACTTAGTGCACAGATTTGCATTAAATGCTGAAGCTTTCTGAGGCGAATGTAGCGGATACCGTGTTTTGTCAGAGTAACTAACCACTAGTGCCTGAAAAGGTTACTGAATGCGGAACATTGATCACAACCATAATGAAGAGACAATCAATGTTCATTTGTAACAAAATGAGACGGGAAACATAGTAAAATATCGTAACAAAATTGTCGGTACGACTTAAAAGATCAGCGGCAGAAGACACATTCGCTGACCGAGAGAAATGCTGGATGGCCTAAGACACTCTGGCGTGGAGGAATATCATCAATAGAACTGATCCAATACACCAGGGACCGAGATCTGTTACTGTACACGGACGCCTTCGCCATCTGACAGGGCACGTGATGATGATGATTCATATGATGATGATGATGACACATTCAATCTCCTCTTGGTTATATTACCTCGGTTATATTTTGCTGTGAGGTTTGGAAGTTTGGATTTGGAAATCGCCCAGGCACTGCGGGATCGCACAGAAGATCATTAACTTAATAAAGGCAACATAGGAGGGCATCAAATGCAGAGATAAGCATAGGAAAAGACTGACAGATAATTATGAACTAGCAGCAGAAAGACCATAGGGATTCCTTGATGGTGCGCACGCATCTCTGATCGCTGGTGGTCATGTATTCGAATCACAATCCAGTCAGATTTATTTGATTGACCTCGCTATACGAAGCCCAAAGTGAGTTCCCAAAATGTCATGAGAAGTAGAGGCGGCCAGCGTCATGTTGATCACGTCTCCCATTAAATGTCGATTTGGCTATAGAAATATGAAGTTTGCACCATATACCTCAATATGTTGTTGTTAACACTGACCTTGATGATTGACTTGGAGCGTTTAGTTTCCTAAGTTAATATTAACCAGGATGATTGAGTCAGTCTTGGAGTGTTTAGTTTCATAAGTTAACAGTGACCTTGAGACCGCATCAATGAAAATGTAACCTTTTCATTCACTCTCGAACCAAAGTGACATACGTTTGTTTTTTTGTGTTCTGTACCCGTGGAATCGTCTGAATTGAAAATGTCCTCGACTAAACAAAGGGCAGCCATTACATGCTGTATTTACTGGAGAAGCTATCAACATTAAACTACACAACGGATAGAGTAATGAAGAAATCGCAAATTTGTGTGTAGCAAACCTGTCATCGGGAAATGTGGAGAACACAAACCTGGATTCTGCTGCATGAGAATCTTTCAGTCTGAAGCTGTAGCTAGTAACGCCCATGTCACTGCCCGGGAACACCCTGCGAGATAATCTCCCGACCTGGCACTCCCTTTTTTCCAATTACATTGCATGAGAAGGCACTGAAAGGAAATAAATTCACGGAAACCGTGAATGGTGTTATCATCAATGTGAAAATACAGTTAAGAGAATGCAACGACTACCATGAACAGGAAAAACCAAGGAGCAAGTCTTACAAGAAGCAGATTAAAACTGTAAACTGATCAGAGAAATCAGATGTAGGCATTCACAATTTGTTGGAAGCGTTATGAGACGAAATAAACTAGAGAACTTGGTGAAACTGGCAAGATTGAGGGGGAAAAAAAAACAAAGGGAAGGCAGAGAAGTAAAAATATATGGGTGGCTTGGCCACTTGGCATGATCGAGACAAGAACACGGAGCTGATCCACGACTCTGATGATCATGTAAGATGGCGAAACAGACCGCCCACGCTTACCGGTATGCACATGATAATAATTTAAGAGAGGACAATTCAGCCAAGAGAGGTTTAAAAGGAATGGTTCGAGAAATGGTTCATCTTCTTCTTCTTTGTTCACATTAAGACGTCATTATGAAATAATCCAAAGAATGCAGAAGTCAACTTAAGCTTGTTGATATTTTCATAAAATTTATCTTAAAATGGATCGGTTGAAGATCAAAATAGTTTTCTCTGTTATGCATTTGTTGGACACCCCTGCAATGAAATGTTTCCAACGGCTACATGAAGGTTGATAAAAGCGTGCTATTGTTGACAGGAACTGTTATGAACCAACATTAAAGCAAATGATTCTATTGTTGATTATTTGAATACAATAAAGAAATTCCGCTAACTTTTTGAGCTAACTAGGTCAACTATTTACAAAACGTAATTATTAGATAATACTCAGCCGGCCCTGTGGCGAAGGGGTTCAGAATTACATTCCTAATCCCGCTTACCTTGTTCAAAACACAACTACGGGTGATTTGGAAGCAGACCGCCTTGCGTTGGTTTCCATACAAAGGTATGAGTGCCGGTCGTTCAGAAAGCAATGACAACCTACTGATAGTAAAACTTGCCCACGAATCATAAACAGCTTTTAAAAGGCTGGATTTGACTGCTAAGTCCTGTAAAGGATATGCAACTAACTTTAACTCATTTCAACTTCCTCTGTTTTTTTTTTCCAATTGCAGCCGTCTTATGACAGGTACGGCAACCTCCCCAGTAACAGAAACTACGGATCGGTAAGTCTACACTGTTTGTGTCATTTGTAAGTGGAGAGTTAATGATGTTGTTGTTGCAATACTGTTGTTGTTATTGTTGTTATTGTTATTGCTGCTGCAGCTGCTGATGCTGGTGGTGGTGATGTTGTTGTAGTCGTCGTTGCTGTTGTTGTTGTTGTGGTTGTTGTTGTTGTTGTTGTTGTTGTGGTTGTTGTTGTTGTTGTTGTTGTTGTTCTTCTTCTTCTTCTTCTTCTTCTTCTTCTTGATGCACGAAACCAGTCGTTCCAGTTGGTCACTCTTATACAACACCAAGAACTTGGCATCGGGTGATTACTTAGTTTCAACCTTAGCAGACAAGAAGCACACACATCTCACTAAACCTCATGAAGTCTCCCAGCGCGAGTGCAAACCCGTTGCTGACTGTCATCAATGTGGGGATTTGTTTGTGTGGCCAGTGACCTCCTCACTCCTTCGGAACAGTCCCCATTTTGTTCATTATGCTCCCCAATAAATTCACAGTGTGACATTTTCAAAATTGTCATCGTCGATTTAAAGTTCTGGCTGACTCAAGTTTTGTTTCCAGACAATATTTGTATTTTAAGTTCCGAAAAATACGAGTAGTTTGACAAAATAAACTGACAACATATTTTAGACCAGTTTGCACACGATGGATGATGTAATGAATATCAAGCCGGACGCCTTTACTTCCCAGAGGTTTGGGCTGGGTCTACCGGGTATTCCCATGTCGATGCGGGAGAGGAAAGGGGAATAATCGAAGGTAATTGAAACATTAAAGGGACAATGTGCACAGTGCGGGTCAGAACATGCATACGTGTGTGTATTATAGCCAGCTTACTTTAACATACCGCGTTACTTCTTTTTTGCTATCTTGTGTGTCCTCTTTCATTGTTGTCTGATGTGTCTTCTTCCATTTTGTTATCTTGCGAGTCTTCTTCCATCTTATTATAGTTTATGTCTTCTTCCATGATATTATCGTGTATTTTTCTCTCAGTTGACTATCTTGTAAATTTTGTTGTTGTTGTTTTTTTTTTTTGTTTTTTTTTTTTTGGCTCTTACTGGCTTTGAACTCAAGATTATTCCAATCACGCTACTTCTGGTAACACTGGGCTGAATTTTGTTTGAGTATTAGCTTTCCCAATTACCAGTGTCCCTTGCCATCACACGAACCCACTCCGAATTCAGAGATACTTGTAGTTTACGTCCCCAAGTCAAAGACGAGAAATCATTATTTTAGTCAAACTGTCTGGTGTAGGGGTTGAACCCACTGCTTCAGCATCAGCACACTGGGAGTTTAAGAATGAGCGCTCTTATTCATTCGGAAAAACTGATGTTTTCTTCTGTTTGTTATCTTGTTAATTTTCTTCCATTTTGTTATCTTGTGATTTTCTTCCAGTTTGTTGTCTTGTGGATTTTCTTCCATTTTGTTATCTTGTGAATTTTCTTCCATATTTTTATCTTGTGAATTTTCTTTAATTTTGTTATCCTATATGTGCAAAAGATTAATATCATTGAAAGTAGGAACTTGGAATGTTAGAACAATGAATGCAGATGGAAAGTTGGAGGACATCAAAAAAAGAAATGGAGAGAGAGAAGATTAACATATTAGGAATATCGGAAACGAGATGGAGAGGAGCAGGGATAAGGACAGGAGAGGATTGTAAGATTATTTACTCGGGGGGAGAAGAACAGCAAAGAGGTGTAGCCATTATATTAGATAAGCAAACATCAAATTCTGTCAAAGGATATTGGGCTGTGTCAGACAGAGTTCTATTAGTAAAATTAAACGGAAGACCTTTTAAAATAAATGTAATTCAAGTATATGCCCCAACAAGTGAAAGCAGTGAAGAAAGTATAGAGGAATTTTATAATGACATGGAGTCTGCTTTGAAGAACTGTAAAAAATCAGAAATAAATATCATAATGGGTGATTTCAACGCAAAAATAGGAAAGCAAAGCGATGAATACAGTGTAGGCAACCATGGTTTGGGAGAGAGAAATGAAAGAGGTTACAGACTTGTAGAATGGGCAAAAGAACAAGAATTGGTTGTAGGAAACACCTGGTTTAAACAACATCCTAGAAGATTATGGACATGGAGGAGTCCAGACAGCAGGATTAAAAACCAGATAGATTACATCCTGATAAGCAAAAGGTTTCGAAATGCATTAACAGTTGTAAAAACAGTTCCAAATGCAGACTGTTACAGTGATCACAGATTAATTACTGGCACATTGAGGGTAAAGTTAAAGAAAGTCAAGTATACAGCAGGAAACCCTAAATATGACTTGTGCAAATTGAAAACTGACAAAGAAATACAAGATAATTTTAACATAGAAGTAAAGAACAAATTTGATTTATTGTCTGATCTAGAGATCCTATTTCAAGATGTAGATGATCAATGGGAAATGCTGAAGAATTCAATCAGTTGTGCAGCAGAAAAAACTATTCCAAAAGTAAAGAAAGTTGGCCGTAAGACATGGATGACTGAAGAAATTTTACAACTAATGGAAACAAGAAGACAGAACAAAAATAATCCTGCCAAATATGAAGAAATTCACAGAAAAGTCAGAACCTTATGTAAGGAGGCTAAAGAAACATGGCTTGAGAAAAATTGCAGAGAAATTGAAAAACAACACAACAGTAAAAATGCGAAACTAATGCACAAAAGAATTCAGGAGATTACTAATCAAAGAACATGTCCATCAGCAGGCTGCCTAAAGACAAAAGATGGAAGAGTCATAATAGAAAAAGATCAGATTTTACATGTATGGTCAGATTACGTGAAAAACCTTTATGACGATAGCAGAGACGAACAATATATTGTTCAAAATAACAATGAAGGGCCAGCAATTTTTAAGATGGAGGTTCAGAATGCTCTTAATCATATGAAATCTGGCAAAACCCCCGGTCCAGACAGCGTCACAACAGAAATGATTAATGCTTTAGAAGAATATGGAATAGATAAAGTTACCAGTCTGCTTAATACAATATATGATACTGGAAATATACCTCATGAGTTATGTAATTCTGTATTTATTGCAATCCCAAAGAAATCAGGAGCCTTGGAATGTGATCAACATCGAACAATTAGTATAATGAGTCACGTCACGAAGATTTTGCTAAGAATTATCATGCAAAGAGTTAGGAGGAAAATACAACCTGAAATAGGAGAAGAACAATGTGGGTTTGTAGTAGGCAAGGGTACAGTAAATGCTGTGTATATACTGAGAACCGTAATCGAACGTTCTATAGAAGTAAACAAAGATCTACACCTTTGCTTCATTGACTACACAAAGGCTTTTGATAAAGTGAGACATGTCAACATGATAAGGATGCTTGAAGATCTACAAATTGATGGGAAAGACCTTAGACTTATAAAAAACATATATTGGAAACAACAAGCTGCCATAAGAGTTGATAATGAAGTAAGCCAATATCAGCCTATTAAGAGAGGTGTGAGACAGGGATGTGTAATGTCTCCAGATCTGTTTTCCCTGTACAGTGAAAATATTTTCAGAAATATTGAAAATATGGAAGGAATCAACATTGGGGGACGATGCATCAATAACATTAGATATGCAGATGATACAGTCTTGATTGCAGACAATGAACAGGACCTGCAAAATTTAGTAGATGCGGTTGTTACACACAGTGAACAACAAGGGTTAGAATTAAATTGTAAAAAGACACAGATTATGGTCGTCACTAAGAAGAACGAAATACCACAGTGTAATATACAAGTAAATGGGAATATTCTTCAACAAGTGAATAGGTACAATTACCTCGGAACAGTAATAACATCTGATGGGAGATGCCTTGAAGAGATTAGAACAAGAATCGCCATGGCAAAAGTAGCCTTTAGCAAGATGAAAAACATACTGACCAATAAAAAGATGTCAATTGAAACGAGAAAAAGAGTGTTGAGATGCTACATAGAACCTGTACTTTTATATGGATGTGAAGCTTGGACAATGAGCAGCCAGGCTGAAAAACATCTGATGGCTGTAGAAATGTGGTTTCTGAGGAAAATGCAAAGAATACCATGGACAGCCAGAAAGACCAATGAACAAGTCCTTCAAGAAACAAATGAAGATCGTAAACTGATCAGAGACATTAGACGTAGACAGTCACAATTTTTTGGGCATGTTATGAGAAGAAATGATTTGGAGAACTTGGTGACAACTGGTAAGATCGAGGGGAACAGACCAAGGGGAAGACCTAGAAACAAGTATCTGGATGGCTTGGCCTTGTGGCATGGTCGAGACAGAAACACGGAACTGATCCACGACTCTGTTGATCGAGTGAGATGGCAGAACATGACCGCCCACGCTTACCGGCATGGCACATGATGGATGGATGGATATGTCCTCTTCAGTGTGTGTAATCCTGTTTGCCCTCTTCCATGTCTGTAATCCTGTTTGTCCTCTTCCATGTCTGTAATCTTGTACGCCCTCTTCCATGTCTGCAATCTTGAATGTCCTCTTTCATGTCTGTAGTCTTGAATGTCCTATTCTATGTTTGTATTCGTGTATGTCCTCTTCCATGTCTGTAATTGTGTATGTCCTCTTCCATGTCTGTAATCATGTATGCCCTCTTACATGTCTGTAATCTTGCATGTCCTCTTCCACGTCTATAACCTTGTGTCTTGAATGTCCTCTTCCGTGTCTGTTACCATGTATGTCCTCTTCTTTTTCTATCATTAATTTATCTAACATCCAAATATTTGCTTTTTCATAAGCAGTATTGAGCACCACTATAGTAGCTGATTTGCGTCTTAAATTATTAGTTTCTCAATGGGAAAAGACATAGTTTATATGTGTGTCTGTGTGTGTGTGATAGAGAGAGAGAGAGAGAGAGAGAGAGAGAGAGAGAGAGAGAGGGAGGTAGGGAGAGAGAGAGAGAGAGAGAGAGAGAGAGAGAGAGAGAGAGAGAGAGAGAGTTAAATCTAACAGGTATTTTAGATTCTCTAGCGAGGAAGCAATATAAATCGAGATTAGCAGGCGGGAAGAAATTACAGACAATCAGATGGACAGGCAGACAGATGGTTGGATAGGTAAATGGAATGTGTTGAGTGAGTAAATCGGTGCAGGAAGAAGAGCTATCTGCATGTTTGGTTGGATGGTTGGTTGGATGCATGACAGACAGACAGACAGACAGACAGACAGACAGACAGACAGACAGACAGACAGACAGACAGACAGACAGACAGACAGACAGACAGACAGACAGACAGACAGACAGACAGACGGGCGGGCGGGCGGGCGGGCGGGCGGGCGGGCAAGCAGGCAGGCAGGCAGGCAGGCAGGCAGGCAGGCAGGCAGACCGAAAATGAAAGGAAAGGAAAGGTAAGAAAATGAAATACCGGGTGACAGCGAGACAGCAAGACAACGAGAAAGAAAGAATTGCTGGTGGATACATCTTTCATATGCACATGTTATTTTTATCCACATAAACCTATGAACAAATATCTTAACAATGAAATGAGACGACTAGAGATCTGTATGGTTAGGTGCCTAGGCAGATTAATCAATGGACACGAACTAATGCTGTGGGAGGAGAAATAAACACAGATTCAAATAATTGTATTTGTTGGCAATGTTTATAAACTGGGAAATAAACCCAGGCAAATAAATAGGCCAAGGGAATTAATCTACCACAGGAACAACAAATACGCCAGGGGAAACAACCTAATAAAGTGAATACTGTGTATTTGTACAGTTTGATTTAGTTTTGATAACTTTCATTGCACATCGATACTTCCAGAAGTACTCCAGTAATCTCATATAGATCACATCAGAGGCATCTTAGGACAGTGCACGAACTCTATGACACCGGCCTGGATTCAGTTGTGTTTGTACCAGAATAACACGTGCTATAAATATTCTGATTTTTTTTTTTTTTTTTTTTGCATATCCTTGTTACAGTACATCGCTGTCAACACCAGCATGTTATTGCTGTTGTTGATGTCTTGGCAAGTTCACGTTCAGTAGTTTGCCAATGCTATCTGAACGACCGGCTCCCATAGCAACTCGTTAAAACCCAGCGCAACGTGATCTGCTGCTAAATCGGTCGCAGATGTGTTTTGTACGTGGGTAAGCGGGTTTACGAATCGCGTCCATAAGCCCTTCGCCACAGAAATCGGTATTCTGATTTTGGTGTTTCTAATTTCTAATCTCAGGAGCGGGCAAATCAGTCCCTGCTTTTCTGATTGCCTGCCTGCCTGCCTGCCAGCCAGGGATGGAGGAGAGAGAGAGAGAGAGAGAGAGAGAGAGAGAGAGAGAGAGAGAGAGAGAGAGAGAGAGAGAGAGAGAGAGAGAGAGAGAGAGAGAGACTGATGACTGATGACAATCATGCATTGTTATGCAGAATAAAATTCGGCCTTGGGTCGTACTGAGTATATTTTATAGACAAAGTGCACTGGACTGGTGATGTGGTCAACGTCATATACTTTATAGACAACGCGCACTGGAATAGTGATGTGGTCAATGTCATATACTTTATAGACAAAGCGCACTGGACTGGTGATGTGGTCAATGTTATATACTTTATAGACAATGTGCACTGGACTGGTGATGTGGTCAACGTCATTTACTTTATAGACAAAGCGCACTGGAACAGTGATGTGGTCAACGTCATATACTTTATAGACAACGCGCACTGGAATAGTGATGTGGTCAATGTCATATACTTTATAGACAAAGCGCACTGGACTGGTGATGTGGTCAATGTTATATACTTTATAGACAAAGTGCACTGGACTGGTGATGTGGTCAACGTCATTTACTTTATAGACAAAGCGCACTGGAATTGTGATGTGGTCAATGTCATATACTTTATAGACAAAGCGCACTGGACTGGTGATGTGGTCAATGTTATATACTTTATAGACAAAGCGCACTGGACTGGTGATGTGGTCAATGTTATATACTTTATAGACAAAGTGCACTCGACTGGTGATGTGGTCAATGTCATATACTTTATAGACAAAGCGCACTGGAATAGTCATGTGGTCAATGTCATATACTTTATAGACAAAGCGCACTGGACTGGTGATGTGGTCTATGCTATATACTTTATTACAAAGTGCACACGAATGGGGATGTGGTCAATGTCATATACTTTATAGACAAAGTGCACTCGTCTGGTAATGTGGTCAATGTCATATACATTATAGACAAAGTGCACTCGACTGGTGACGTGGTCAATGTCATATACTTTATAGACAAAGTGCACTCGACTGGGGATGTGGTCAGTGTCAGATACTTTATAGACAAAGTGCACTGGACTGGTGACGTGGTCAATGTCATATACTTTATAGACAAAGTGCACACGACTGGGGATGTGGTCAATGTCATACATTTTATAGACAAAGTGCACTCGACTGGGGATGTGGTCAGTGTCATATACTTTATAGAACTGGACTGGTGACGTGGTCAATGTCATATACTTTATAGACAAAGTGCACTCGACTGGGGATGTGGTCAATGTCATATACTTTATAGACAAAGTGCACTCGACTGGTGACGTGGTCAATGTCATATACTTTATAGACAAAGTGCACACGACTGGGGATGTGGTCAGTGTCATATACTTTATAGACAAAGCGCACTGGACTGGTGATGTGGTCTATGCTATATACTTTATAGACAAAGTGCACACGAATGGGGATGTGGTCAATGTCATATACTTTATAGACAAAGTGCACTCGTCTGGTGATGTGGTCAATGTCATATACTTTATAGACAAAGTGCACTCGACTGGTGATGTGGTCAATGTCATATACTTTATAGACAAAGTGCACTCGACTGGTGATGTGGTCAATGTCATATACTTTATAGACAAAGTGCACTGGATTGGTGATGTGGTCAATGTCATATACTTTATAGACAAAGTGCACTCGTCTGGTGATGTGGTCAATGTCATATACTTTATAGACAAAGTGCACTGGACTGGTGATGTGGTCAATGTCATATACTTTATAGACAAAGTGCACTCGTCTGGTGATGTGGTCAATGTCATATACTTTATAGACAAAGTGCACTGGACTGGTGATGTGGTCAATGTCATATACTTTATAGACAAAGTGCACTCGTCTGGTGATGTGGTCAATGTCATATACTTTATAGACAAAGTGCACTGGACTGGTGATGTGGTCAATGTCATATACTTTATAGACAAAGTGCACTCGACTGGTGATGTGGTCAATGTCACGTCAGTCGACTTAACTCCCCAGAACATGTCCTAGGACCCATTTCAGTCTTGGTCGACTTGGTAGTCCATAGCAATTTGTGTTACATCCTTACCTTGATAGGAATTCGAACACAAGACAATAGTGCTGGCGGGCAGGCAAACAAGCCAGCTAGCCACTGTACCACCGCGGCCTACTCATAAGGCAGGACTGGCAGACATCTTCTCTTCCTGTCTTATTCTATCTCTTTTCCCATAACTTTTTTCCATTTCTTATAGAATGCTCTAGTTTTTCGTTTCTCATCATATGGCAAACATGTCGGCTGTATTTCTAATGTTTGTAATACGTTGTCTTTGTATTATAACCTCTTTTAAACACGTGCGAAAATATTATGAATTGTGGCTGTCTAAGCAATTTTAATAATTGTTAGTGCCCATTACTACATAATAATAATATTCATTGCAAGGAGAAATTATATGCTTAAACGTTAACATGAAAGTGAATGGAAACGTACTGAAACAAGACAACTAATGGTACCTGTGCCAACGATAGTTTGAAACATTGTACTTCAGAAAGGCATAATAATTATAACCAGGCGATAGCACAAAGTCTGGACAGAAATGTAAAGACCATGTGTTGAACATGCAGCATGATCCCTCTCTCGGTCTGCCTAGTTTACTCCAGAAGAAAGGTAACACCAATACATCTGGAACAAGACAAGCTGAAGAAGCTGGCGGCTCACCAAAGCAATGCTATGACCGTACGCCTGTCAGAGCTTCGATCCTAGACCAGGTGTTGACCAAGGCTTTGAGCCTGTTCTGCGATGTCATGACATTTAATCTTAGACTGCATTTTCTCGCACCAAGATAAGGCTTGTACCCTCCCAATTGCAATCCTCCGTCCGAAGCCGTTGGCACAATGTGGGGTGTTTGGTGGGTGCCGCCCAACATTTGGCGTTAACAGAAAGCAGGTAGTACCGTCTACTGTCATACGGTAACTCAGTCATATCTGACAAGACCTGACACATGAAACAAGTAAATTTATTTAAGTATCTGGGTACTGTAGCAAATCCCAAACAAAGACATTGCCCAAGATTAAGAATATATTATCTGCAATTTATCTGTGTCAATTCAGGTGAGGAGAATACTTCTTAATAGCTATATTGAGCCAATCCTTATGTATGGAAGTAATCATGGACAATTAGCAGACAAATTAGGAATGATGTGGAAACTGCGGAGATGTAGTTCCATCGAAGTTTGATGAGAACATCGTGGGCGGAGAGAAAGTATATATCTTGAAAGACGTTAACTCACATTTAAAATGGGCACTGGCTGCAGAAGAAGATAGTCCACATTTTTTGGGCATGTCATGAGAAGAGGAAAGTTCGAGTATGTCGCCACAAAAGAAGGTTGGAAGGAAATAGAGACAGGAAGAGACTAAGAGAGAAGAGTCTGGACAGTTTGATATCATGGCATGGAGAAACATCGATATCAGAAATGACTGGCAGCACATGAGACGAAACGCTGTCGACAGACATGATCACCTACGCCATACGGCACGGACTATAGGAAGAAGAATAGTAAGGAATGTTCACTGCTCTTCAGTAAAAACACATCACTTTGGCTTCAAGGCAGTTATACTTGATAAATTCAAAGCAATGTATTCCCATGGTGAATTTAAATACAGAAGTCACAAACAATAAGTTGCACGATTTATTGCCTGGCATATTTAGCTGTATCTCGTCTGGTGCATACTGCAGTGATATATCATATTAAGTTAATAAATGAATAATTCTTAACCTGAAACAATTAAAACACAGTCACGGGTATTGTTTGCATTTGGAGCATATGTGTGTGTGTGTGTGTGTGTGTGTGTGTGTGTGTGTGTGTGTTGTGTGTGTGTGTGGGGTGTGTTGTGTGTGTGTGTGTGTGGGGTGTGTTGTGTGTGTGTGTGTGTGGGGTGTGTTGTGTGTGTGTGTGTGGGGTGTGTTGTGTGTGTGTGTGGGTGGGTGGGTGAGTGAGTGAGTGAGTGAGTGAGTGAGTGAGTGAGTGACAGACAGTCAGATCTACGTCCTCTATCTTTAATATAATTTCCTAATCTCCCTATGCCGGTCTCTCTGGCTGTGGGGTTACAACACTTTCTCTCTGTAATCCCGTTTATCACGCAGAGTCTCGTTGCGGAGCGAGAGCTGAGGCGGTTCGACCCCCGCTCGTGACTTGCGGGATACTGAGCCGGCCGCTCAGAAAGCAATGGCAAACTACTGAGCGTAATCTTGCCAAGAGATCAACATACAGCTGAAAGATGCTGGTGTTGACAGCTAAGTCCTGTAAAGGATATGCTAAAAAAAAAAAAAAAATCTCCCTATATCCAACCGTCGGCTGAATCTCCCCGCGGAAGACAGACAGCCCACGATCCTCCCGAAAACAACATTCATTAACTCAAAACTACCCATCTAAAGCCCCTACCAGCCGCTTTCCTACCCCGAGCCCCATTCTATATACATCTGAATGTACTAGTCCCTCAATCTCATGGGGAAAATTGTTATCCGCCCATTACTATTTCCTCAATCTTGATGGGAAAATTGTTATTCGCCCATCTAGAAGCGTGATGTAGACACACACACTCATCCACGTGCCACGCCTATGATTTATATGTCCATGCAATAATAATAAAATACAATCTGGGAATTATCTGACAGATGTCACAGGGTGATACATGTGTTGGTAGATTCACGATGGCTATTTACTCACACGTGGGGACCTGTGGCTTGGGAAAACAAACTTGAAATCTTAGATAAGGTTTCGTGTAGGTAAAAGTTTGTGAGTGAAAAGACAGACAGACAGACAGACAGACAGACAGACAGACAGACAGACAGACAGACAGACAGACAGACAGACAGACAGACAGACAGACAGACAGACAGACAGACAGACAGACAGACAGACAGACAGACAGACAGACAGACAGACAGACAGACAGACAGACAGACAGACAGACAGACAGACAGACAGACAGACAGACAGACAGACAGACAGACAGACAGACAGACAGACAGACAGACAGACAGACAGACAGACAGACAGACAGACAGACAGACAGACAGACAGACAGACAGACAGACAGACAGACAGACAGACAGACAGACAGACAGACAGACAGACAGACAGACAGACAGACAGACAGACAGACAGACAGACAGACAGACAGACAGACAGACAGACAGGCAGGCAGGCAGGCAGGCAGGCAGGCAGGCAGGCAGGCAGGCAGGCAGGCAGGCAGGCAGGCAGGCAGGCAGGCAGGCAGGCAGGCAGGCAGGCAGGCAGGCAGGCAGGCAGGCAGGCAGGCAGGCAGGCAGGCAGGCAGGCAGGCAGGCAGGCAGGCAGGCAGGCAGGCAGGCAGGCAGGCAGGCAGGCAGGCAGGCAGGCAGGCAGGCAGGCAGGCAGGCAGGCAGGCAGGCAGGCAGGCAGGCAGGCAGGCAGGCAGGCAGGCAGGCAGGCAGGCAGGCAGGCAGGCAGGCAGGCAGGCAGGCAGGCAGGCAGGCAGGCAGGCAGACAGACAGACAGACAGACAGACAGACAGACAGACAGACAGACAGACAGACAGACAGACAGACAGACAGACAGACAGACAGACAGACAGACAGACAGACAGACAGACAGACAGACAGACAGACAGACAGACAGACAGACAGACAGACAGACAGACAGACAGACAGACAGACAGACAGACAGACAGACAGACAGACAGACAGACAGACAGACAGACAGACAGACAGACAGACAGACAGACAGACAGACAGACAGACAGACAGACAGACAGACAGACAGACAGACAGACAGACAGACAGACAGACAGACAGACAGACAGACAGACAGACAGACAGACAGACAGACAGACAGACAGACAGACAGACAGACAGACAGACAGACAGACAGACAGACAGACAGACAGACAGACAGACAGACAGACAGACAGACAGACAGACAGACAGACAGACAGACAGACAGACAGACAGACAGACAGACAGACAGACAGACAGACAGACAGACAGACAGACAGAGAAAGGAAAGGAAAGGAAAGGAAAGGAAAGGAAAGGAAAGGAAAGGAAAGGAAAGGAAAGGAAAGGAAAGGAAAGGAAAGGAAAGGAAAGGAAAGGAAAGGAAAGGAAAGGAAAGGAAAGGAAAGGAAAGGAAAGGAAAGGAAAGGAAAGGAAAGGAAAGGAAAGGAAAGGAAAGGAAAGGAAGGAAAGAAAGAAAGAAAGAAAGAAAACCATCCGTTTTTTCAAACTGTCTCAATCAAAATTACGATTGACTCGAATAGTTTTGTTAATTAACATTGTGATTGATTCGAGTAGTTTTATCAATTAATATTCCCACTGGTTCATGTAGTTTTATCAAAATGTCCACTGGCTCGTGCAGTGTTATCAATCAAAACTCCCATTGACAAGAGGATACCGGGCTGACAGATGAAGGTCTAAACACTAAGAATCAGTCTGGGCTTCTCAACGAGAAAAGGGACACCACGCACATGTTCAACTGTCGGATTTACCAGAATCCACTTTGTGCAGCACTCTAAAGGTGCAGCTAAACCATGTTGCGCAAAAGGAACCTTGCACAATAAACCAAAAATAAAAAAAAAAACATCCTTTTAAATTCAAAGTAAAAGAAATTATGCGTAAATTAACATTATGTTCTATCTTACTGCAAGGTTTGTTTCATTTCGAAAAAACAAAAAACAAAAAAAAATAATTTACCGTTTATTATTCTTTATATTTTGAATTAGATTCATATAAAGACACCAAAACGGGCACCAAAAGTACTTAGAACCTCAGCAGGTTTCAGTTAAGACCTGCATAAATGGACTTTGGGTAGGAGGCACTACTGTTAAGAATGTATCGCATCGCTTTTATTTATCTCCATTTCACATCGTTGCTTTACATACATATCTCTGTTTTCTCCATGTATTGTTACAAATTTGTAAATCTATTTTCTCCGTTTCGAATTGCTTTTCATGTATGTGTAAAGATCTGTTTTCTGTCTCCGTTTCGTTTTGCTTTACATGTATTAAGTCCATATATCTGTTTTTGTTTTCTGTCTCTCATTACATTTTTTGGTCTATATTAATTTTCTCGTTTGTTTATCTCTACGGCATTTCATTTATTAATTGTCGCGTTGTTTTTGTTTTTGGACACTGTTATCTTGTCTTCTGTGTCATTTAGCATATGAAGATTATGTTATGATGTGTGTTTTCTGCTGTTGCGATATAATTTTTAAGTTAGTTTATTCTTTTCTCTTTCGGTTACATTTATAAAAATATAATCCAACTAAAGTTATTGGATATTTCTTCCTATGTCATTTTCTTACTATCGTCTGTCTATTTGTATATCTAATACACTTGCTTATGTTTGCATATTTAATTTAGTTTGATTTGTCTTTTCACGTTCATTCCCTGCTCAATTTTGTGTGTAATTTACACATTGTGTGATGTACACATTGTGTGGCATAGTTGTCGAAACAGTGGCCACTTAAACAAATACTGCATGTCCTTTGCAGGACGTTGCGAAACAACCCCAACCCCAAGTCGATCTTGTAGGCAAATTTACCTTCAGTAGTTTGCCATTGATTTCTGAACGAGAAGTCAACGTTACAGTCAAAAATAACCTGTGTAAGGGTTGAACCCGCTATTCCGCCGACAGTACACTGGACGTAAAATTGCCTAGTAAATGACGAATATGAACTCGGTCGGACGCGGCTTTGACGCATGGCCTCGTCACTTGCCACAGTGAGGGAAAGAGTAGCGCCTCTTCCTCCTTACAAAGAACAAGTGAAAACAAAGTGTGACTTATCCAAGATCAGAAACAATCAATAAATATATAATAAAGAAATAATACAATTTTTTTTACAAAAAAATAAGTATTATAGGACATAAAGGACGGCCGACGTTTTGATTCTAATAATCTTTGTCAAGGACAGTGAGGGAAAGTGTAGCGCCTCTTCCTCCTTGATCTCGTCACTTGTTAGAGTGAGGGAAAGTGTAGCAAGGACATAAAGGACGGCCGACGTTTTGATTCTAGTAATCTTTGTCAAGGACAGGACAACACAAATAGATAATAAACGGGAAAAAAACGCAACATAAAATAAACACAACTACTTGGTTCCTGTGTGGGAGCAGAAAATGGTGATCTTGTCAATTGTCACAGTGAGGGAAAGTGTAGCGCCTCTTCCTCCTTGATCTCGTTACTTGTTACAGTGAGGGAAAGTGTAGCACCTCTTCCTCCTTGATCTCGTCACTTGCCACAGTGAGGGAAAGTGTAGCACCTCTTCCTCCTTGAACTCGTCACTTGCCACAGTGAGGAAAAGTGTAGCACCTCTTCCTCCTTGATCTCGTCACTTGTTACAGTGAGGGAAAGTGTAGCGCCTCTTCCTCCTTGATCTCGTCACTTGTTACAGTGAGGGAAAGAGTAGCGCTTCATCCTCCTTGATCTCGTCACTTGTCACAGTGAGGGAAAGTGTAGCGCCTCTTCCTCCTTGATCTCGTCACTTGCCACAGTGAGGGAAAGTGTAGCACCTCTTCCTCCTTGATCTTGTCACTTCTTACAGTGAGGGAAAGTGTAGCACCTCTTCCTCCTTGATCTCGTCACTTGCCACAGTGAGGGAATGTGTAGCGCCTCTTCCTCCTTGATCTCGTCACTTGCCACGTGAGGTAAAGATTAGTGTCTCTTCCTCATTGATCTCGTCACTTGCCACGGTGAGGGAAGCGTAACACCTCTTCATCTTTGGTCTCGGCCTAGGAAATGTGATGGTGTTATCAAATGACAGACCCATAACAGGAAACTGATTCGGAATCAAGTTTTAAAATATGTCACGAATAGCCAGTACAGGCTGGGGTTTTAACGTGTTGGTATGGAAGCCGGTCGTTCAGAAAGCAATGGCAAACTACTGAACGCAAACTTGCCAAGACATCCACAACGGCAGTGCTGGTGTTGACAGCGATGTCCTGTAAATAGAATATGCAAAAAAAAAAAAAACATCTCAACTGGTTACATTAATAAGGTTTAGGCCCTTATAAATTCTACACCAAGTCATGGGGACATGGGTCGACCAGTTCCCTTTTTGGCCTCTGTCTTTCCCAAACAAGTATCATAAATTTATGTCAATTTTCTGATGTCCATTATGTGACGCGAGTTGACCCCGGCGCCCTACTGGTCGTCAACAAAAAGAAAAATACATAATCCAGCCATCTCTAGGGTTTGAACCCGTATCACTAACCTACAAACTACTGCAGAATGTATAACCATGACTAGGAAAAAGTGCATAAAAATACATTTATTTTGGAGGTCAGCATGGCCGAATGGATAAGAGCGCACGTGCTTAAACTTCCGGTGTGATGATGCTTGTTTAAATCCCTACACCGTTCAGCTGGACTAAAATGTTGACTTCTTGTCCTTGACTTTATGATGTAAATTACAAGTACCTCTGATGTCGGAGTGGGTTAGCCTGACGGCGAGGGACACTGGTATTATGGAAAGCTAATCCACATGCAAAAATCAGTCCAGTGCATTAGAAGTAGTAGCACGTGTTTGGAGAACGCTTGAGTTAAAAGAAAACGAATGTCAAAGAAACAATGTAGCTTGAGCAATGGAAACGGTTAAAATATACAACTTAAAATACAACATAAGTTTCTTACATGAAGTCAACCTCATCTCATCATCTCATCTCATCATGTTCCTCTTGTACCTTGCGGTGTCGAGGTGAAGTATAAACAGCGGGAGAGTGCCCGATTATGGGCTTCATATATCGATATTCCCATGGAATCTGCTATTCCTTCCGTCCAATGTTTACGTGGTAGGTCTCTTCCTCTGTTTTCATCTGGTCTGTACATCATTGCTTGTTGTGGCATGCTGTTAACTGGTAACCTAATTGCATGGCCAAACTATTTGTCTTGCTGCTTTCTAATAAAATCTAGTGCAGCTTTAACCCCCACTTTAGTCCTGATTTCTTCATTTCTGATCTTATCTCTTCTTGATAAGTTGAGTATTCTTCTCAGGAACCTGATTTCTGTTGTTGTGATTTTTCTTTTCTCTTTTTATTGTCATTGTCCAGGTTTGGCATTGGTAGCATAGAGTTGGTAGGAAGATTGTGTTGTAAAGTGCTTTCTTAGTAGTTATTGATACATGTTTGTTCTTTAGTATTGGTATCATCTGTCCAATGAGTTGATTTGCCTTATTGCACCTATTTTCGATCTCGTCTTCTGATCTGCCATTTGATGATATTATACGTCCTAGGTACTTGAAACTCTTTATTTGTTTCAAGGGATGTTCGTTTAGGTGAATTGTTGTTGTTTGTTCATTGTGCCTATTTTTTGAGTCGCTGATCTATCTAGTAGTCCATTAACATTGCCGGGTCGATATCCGTTTGGGTCAGTCCGTTTACACTTCTTAGTTTTTCTACGAGCAGTATGAATATCCCCTGCCGGCTTGCTTGGCCAGTCGCAGGTTTAGGACACTAATCTGACCACAGGGAGTCCATCCCCTGTGGCAAACCATAGCCCCGTTAGCCCATGCCCTTACGGTCATGGTTGCCCAGTCTGCACCGCGTGGAGGTGGGGGTTGTCTTGTGTAGTCTGCGGGTCATCGGCATTCTACTAATTTCTATTCTTCACCCCTCCTGGGATAGGCGAGCCGATCCTAACCCTGCTGAAGTCAAACTCATATCTGGATAAAAGACACTATCAATTTGGGA
>OY992889.1:50775382-50890382 GCA_963921405.1 Cepaea hortensis | reverse complement strand
CATTCAAATAATAACAAAATAAATGTTATTAACAACCAAGTAAAACCTTTCCACATTAACTGATACAGTGCCATGGGATAATTAATTGTCTTAAGCGAATTCCAATTTCTGACATAGGCTTATATACAGTTGTTTTCCTTCTTTACTTGTATATATAATATACCATATATTCTACCATATTAACAACTTTTAAGTCATATCTGTTAGTTAGTTAGTAAATCAGTCGGTCAGTCAGTCAGTCAGTCGGTCGGTCGGTCGGTCGGTCAGTCAGTCAGTCAGTCAGTCAGTCAGTCAGTCAGTCAGTCAGTCAGTCAGTCAGCCAGTTAGTTAGTTAGTTAGTAGACAGATCATCATCATTGCTCATCGAACCATTCAGTCCATAAGTGCTCGGAAATCCATCCTCAGCAAATCCCGCAGCATTTTCGCGTGTATCGACCTTCATGTTGGAACACTTGTTCGACCAAAAAAAAAAAAAAAAAATGCTCCCTTCCATTGATAACACCATTCTGTTTAGAGTGCAAAGAATTACTCCAGCAGATGACAGCCATTCGCTACATATTGCTTCACGATGGACTGAGGGGCACATTTTTAATGACGTCATGTACTTCATTTTTCAATATTGTTCTACGTAAAAAGTGTAGTGAGATTTTATAAACATCCTGAAACATCCTGCTCCTCAGAACGGGACACAGTCGACACCTCAGCTACTTGTGATTTCATAAATCATTTACGTATAAATGTAAACTGACGCCTCAGATGTTTATGAAACAATTATGGTAATCCACTTTGTATTCTTTGCAAGTGCAGAAATACAGATATCTAGGCACATGGATGCATCACTGAGATAAAGAGCAGAATAGGACAAGCAACAACTGCATTCTATCAAATGAAAAACGTTTTGTGCAATAAGTCACTGTCCTTTGAAAGTCAGGAAAAGAGTTCTTGTATGTTACATAGAACCAGTTTTAACATACGGCTGCGAGTCCTGGACGATTAGTAAACAGGCGAAAAAAATCCACGGAAGCCTTGGAGATATGGTTTTATGGAAGGATGCTGAAAATTAGTTGGACAGCCAAAATGAGCAATCAAGATGTTTTAAGGGAAGCTGAGTCACAAAGACAACTTATCACAAACATCAGAAGAAAAAAATCAGTCGTAGTTTTTTGGCCACGATATGAGAAGACAAAAACTGGAACATGTAGTGGCAACTGGAAAGATTTGTGGAATGAGACAGAGGAAGATAGCGTGAAAAGATTATTGACAGTCTTGTATCATGGTACGGAAGTGAGTCACCACACGAATTGATCCATGACGTCGGAGATCGTAATTTGTGGAGAGGCATGATCGCCTACGCCAGCCGGCAAGGCACTGGGTGATGATGATTCTTTGCACTTCTCAAAAGTGGTTCGCGCATTGCAGATACGATCCTTCGTACCACTGGCCTGTTTGGCACTTGCTGTACTTTTTGCAATTCATATTCTATCCTCTTCACGTATGATTCACAAGAGGATGTTGCTGTACGGCCTATTAGTATAATAGTCAGTGCACAATGTTTAATGTCCTTTCTTTGGGATTTGGACCAAACAACACAATTCCAGCTCGTCACACATAGTACACGATAGACACGGACGGCGAATTATTTCGATATATTGTTTGGGAGTCACAGATTTTTGACTTCCAATTCTTCAGATTGTATATAGTTGGCTGAAGTCACCCTAATAATTATTCTAGGTCTCTGGCTAATTTTGAGGCACCACAAGCAGTGCAGTCAACCCCAACTGTGGATATGGTGAAGTGGGGATGACAAAATCTGTGAAATAAATGTCAAGAAATGAACATGCTAATAGAACCAGAACAGTTCATAGATATTCCTGGCCGCTATATGAAGTATAGATTTCAAAACCTACCAATGGAGTGGTTGAAACGAAGCAGTTTTACCCATACAGCCAAACGAAACTGCAGACAAACCACTAACCTGCCTGCAGTTGATAGCCGCGTGAAAACTATGGCAGAAAAAGTCCTTTAGAGCGACAAACGTAGACTGCCCGTACACGTCCACAGTTGGATTTTAGCCTGTGTAGAGGTCATTGTGTCCTTCCCACGAGGTAGCAGGATCAAAACCTACATCAGTCAGTTGGGTTTCAATTTTGACTTCTTGTTCAGAAGGCAACGAAAAATTACGGAACGTAAATTTGCTTAGAAAATCAACCTGCATTTGGGGTTGATCGCATTGTCCTAATAAGGAACACGTTTTCCGTGGCCAAAGGCTTGCGAACGCGGTTCGTGAGCCGCTTACCAGACGTTCGAAACGCAGCGCGACCGATTTGTGCAGCAGACCGTGTCGCGTTGTGTTATAACGTGTTGGTATGGGAGCCGGACGTTCAGAAAGCAATGGCAAACTACTGAACGTAAAATTTGCCTAGTACATCAACAAAAGCTGAAAAATGCTGGTATTGGCTGCAACGTCCTGCAAGGGATATGCAACATAAAAAAACATGCCTTTGTAGTTGTTGCTTCATTCACGAGCATAGAGTAGTAAAGGCAGTTTATCACATCCTAAATCTAGCTTGTTTACTTCCATTCTCAGAAATATTATTATCCAATTGGATGCTGTACGTGCTTAAACTATTATGTATATCTTTGTATTCTTTTTTTTTTTTTTTTTTTGCATGCGTTATTATGAACGGCCAATGAAACTGGAGACTAATGCCTGCATTGTTTGTCTAAGACAAGTGTTTCAAGATTGGCTTAATGCTGTGTTTTGTTTCGCTGGGTATTGTTTCATGTGTTTTGTCACATTGCCTTCGATAGTTGGCTTTCTTGTTTTGTTTTCCGCCTGTTGTGTGTAAGCTACGTCTGCTGGTAAGTAACAATTAATCGTGTCGCATTTCCTGGTTTCCATGTGATGAGTTTAGCAGTGCAGAGTCGTTGGTAGCGTGTGTTGGGGTGTGAGATGGGTGAATGGTTTGCTTTGTTCCTTTGTAACTTTGGCAGCCGGCTCTGTGGCGAAGTGTATTTAGCAATGCTGCGGCACCGTGGCGAAGGGTGTTTAGCAATGTAGCGTCGTTGGTAGCGTGTGCTGGGGTGTGATTTGCTTTATTCCTTTGTAACTTTGGTAGCCTGCTCCGTGGCTCAGGGGCCGTGGCATTGGCTCCTATAAAGGATATGCTACTAACTAACATATACACAGCATTTACTGTACCCTTTCCTTCTACAAACCCATATTGTTCTTCCCCTATTTCAGGTTGTATTTTCTTCCTCACTCTTTGCATGATAATTCGTAGCAAAATCTTTGTGATGTGACTCATTATACTAATTGTTCTATGTTGATCACATTCTAAGGTTCCTGATTTCTTTGGGATTGCAATAAATACAGAGTTACATAATTCAGAAGGTATATCTCCATATCTTACCAGACCCATGTTTGTATAGCCCATTCTGCTCTCGGGGGGTGGCAGGGTCATCATCATAAAGGCCGTGTTTGCTTCCCACGACATTACTAGGTACCCATTTTAGGCGAAGTCAACTTAAAAATCCAAGTCAGTTGCACACAATTTAATCCGCCCCTAAGAGGCTCGAACCCAAGACAAACTGGTCGACAGGCGGGCATCTAGCCACTACACCACCGCGGCCACCAAAGTATGTTAGTATTTATATTTGTATTGTTCTATATTGCACCCTTTAGGTAACATGGTTTATATATTCACATTTTGTGAGGAAAGCGAAAAATAAAACCTAGTGCGCAAGCTAAGCTACACAAACAAGGGCGGCGTCTGTATATTTGAGTGGGAGCGCGTGGCCATGTGCGTGCGCGCCGGTGATTTATTTGAAATTTGTCAGCACTAGAAAGTAGGCGTTTATATATAATACTGAAACATAAGTAGGTAAATCTGCCCCATATATTTACACATCCAGCAGACGGCGACGCGCTATCGCAATTAGTTGCTTTACGTCGGGAATAAAACCCGCCTATTGACTTGTAAGAGAGCCCCGGTGGCATCCTGGATTTCAAGCTTGCCTGCCCACCCAAATGACATGGGTTTGAATCCCTTGGAGAGATGGTTTCTGCTCACTGATCTGGGCGTCCAAGTTGACCCAAATAGTTACCAGGAAATGTAGGTCTCCTCTTAGTCTTCTTCTTCTTTTCTTCCACTTCTTCTTCTTAGACTATATCCTCTTCTTCTTCTTCTTCTTCTTCTTCTTCTTCTTCTTCTTCTTCTTCTTCTTCTTCTTCTTCTTCTTCTTCTCTTCTTCTTCTTCTTCTTCTTCTTCTCATTTTTATTATTATTATTATTATTATTATTATTATTATTATTATTATTATTATTATTATTTCTTCTGCTTCTTCTAATCTCTTCTTCTTCATTACTCTGACCCTGATATGGTTTTCACGTTTTTTGTTTTTGTTTTGTTTTTGTTTGTTTTTTTGTTTGTTTTTTTTTTTTTTTTTTTTTTTTTGTGTTGTTGTTTTTCGTTTTGTTTTTTTAAGGGGGGGGGGGGGGGGGTCGTTTTGCTGTATGTCTGCCATCTGTCTGGACTACGCATCTATCGCAAAATAATCAAACTGTGCACCTAAGAACAATATACATTAATCTCACACAGACGGCAAACCTAAGTGTGTTTTCTGGGGGTCTTTTGATACATATGTGTGTGAGCCCGTCGACACACCCGAACCACTCACACCGTTGATTCTGGGTTGTTCTTCGTACCACCGGCGAGAACAAGCCTGGAATAAAAACATCATCCCTGTAGTGATTGGATTTCGCTTACATCGTAGTAGCTTCAACCTTAACTCCTTGTCGCTGGAGTTTATCACGGGAAGCAACTCTCTCATTCCAACATTAATTTTCGTGTTGTGACGGTGGTCGGTTCCCGGTTCCAGAATTGTCTACCTTTTCGCGGTGAGTAAAATCTTGTGATTAAATTGTTGATGAATTTCTGTAAAGGGTTTTTGTGCTTCATGTCAAGAGACTAAACTGTTGATTGATTACGTGGTAGAAACTGCTTTTATTAATGTTAGTTCTTTGTTACTTTTCCATTCTTTTTCTTTATATTGAAAGAATCTCACAACCATTAATCAACGTACACTTGTATGTTCATTTCACGTTTCTTTTCTTTCTTTATCTACAGTTGTAGCCTTATTGTTACATTCTCTCTCTCTCTCTCTCTCTCTCTCTCTCTCTCTCTCTCTCTCTCTCTCTCTCTCTCTATGAATGATTGATGAAAGAGTGGATAATTTAGTGTGCTTAAGATTGTGAGTGGGTGTGTGAGTGTGTGTATATGGAAGTGTGTATAGGGGGATTTATGTGTGGATGTGTAACTGTGAGGATATATGACTATGTGAGTATTTGTGTATTTGTGTGTATGAAAGTGTGTAGCATGTCCTTTGCAGAACCTCGCTCCCATAACAACCTTCCGGAAAGCTTCTCGATCACAAGCAAGATGTCCCGCGTCTGATACACCCATCTGGAGATCATCCGCCACATCCTGCACCCATCTTCTCTTTGGCCTTCCGCTTCCCCTTTTCCCAGGCATATACCCTTCCATTATTCTTCTCTCCAAACTTTCGTGACGTTTCAAGTGACCAAAATATTTCAATTTTCTTTGATTTATCGTCTTTAATAGCCAGCCTTCTTCAATATTCAGCTCCTGAAGTATGGATGCATTTGTTCTTTTCTTTACTCAAGATATTCTTAGAACTCGTCTATAACATTTATATTCAAAGGCATTTGTGCGCTGTTCAGCTTGTTTAGTAAGTGTCCAGGTCTCACAGGCGTATGTTGCAATGTGAAAGATGCATGCTCTTAAAAATCTAATTTTTGTAGTTCTGTCTGTCCCACTCCATAATTGATTCAGTTGTTTTAGTCTCTGAAGAGCAATTGATACTCGTCGTTTAATTTCTTTCATTGTATCCCCGTGATGGTAATCAATGACCCAAGATATTCAAAATTGTCCACCATCTCCAATTTTTCCTCATTAACATATATTTCTTTCTCCATAGTAGTTTTATCTGTATGCATTATCTTTGTCTTTGCTATGTTATGATATAAGTTGTGATTTTCACTATTCAATTGGGTTGAGGCTATTAGGTTTTCTATACCATTCTGTGTTGTGGATAGCAATACTGTATCATCAGCATACCGAATCTCTGGTATGTCATGACCACCAATATGTAGGGCATCATAAAGCTCATTGTTTATATCATCTCTTACATTTCTCATTATATTTTCGGCGTACAGGTTAAACAAATAGGGGGACAGCACACATCCCTGACGGACTCCTTGCTTGATGTCAAACCAATCTGATGTCTTGCCATCTATTCTAACCGCTGCTTGATGGTCTAGATAGAGCATTCTTATGAGTTGTATTATATGTGATGGAAAGCCCATATTCCTCATGATTTCCCAAAGTTTCTGATGTTTTACACAGTCAAATGCCTTTGAATAATCCACAACACAAGAGAATAGGTTTACATTACATTCTCTGCACTTCTCAATTATTAAACGCATGTTGAGAATGTGATCTCTTGTTCCTCTTCCTTGTCTAAATCCAGCTTGAACCACGTTAATTTCTTCTTCCATTTTCTTACGAAGTCTTCCCATTATGATTTTAGTAGAATTTTACTTGCATGACTGATCAGGGCAACCGTTCTATAGTTAATGAATAATTTCAGGTTGCCCTTTTTTCATATTGGAATGACGATAGTTCTCTTCCAATCTTTTGGCCATATACCATATTTCCATATCTTTTTACATAATGTGTGATATATTCGTATGCTTTCTTCTCCTCCCGCTTTAATTAGTTCAGTTGGTATCTCATCACATCCAGGTGATTTACCATTCTTCAGGTTCTTTATTGCCCATGCAATTTCATCTAATGAGGGTTCAGGTTTTGTCTCTGCTGTCATTGGCTCATGTATCTCATGCATATCCTCATAGTCATATCATGCATTCCACTGCAGTACTCCTGCCATCTTTCTAGAATTTGTCTAGATTATGTTAAGGTATTTCCGATCTTATCACAGATAACACTCAATTGAGGTTGAACATTTCTTGTCAATAACTTCATTTCTTTCAACATTTCGTAATCTTTTCCATTCGGATGATATTGCTCTATTCTGGTACAGCAATCTTGTATATATTGATTTTTGTCCTTCTTGTGTTCTTTCTTATTTCTCGAGTTAAAGATGTACACTTCATCTTGCTGTTATCGGATTCACCTCCTTTATGTTTTAGTTCCCTTCGTTGTTTTATTAATTCTAATGTGTCTGATGTAATCCATGGCTTAAGTTGCTTTTTCTTGGTCGGAATTAAATCTTTGGCTGCAGTTATCAAGATATCTCTAGCTTGTACTGCCAGTAAATCAGGTGTCATTTCCTCTAGTACAGACATCAAGACCCCAAAACGATTCCTAACTTCTACTTTAAATGCATCTGTATTTTTGTGAGATCAAAAGGAAGTGGCCTTGGTCCTCGGGTAAGCTTTCTGAGTTTTAATTTAAGATCTGCTTCTAATTACTGATGATCTGTATCACAGTCTGCACTTCGTAGGGTTTTTGCAGATGTTATGCTTGATCTCCATCTTCTATGTATTAAAATGTAATCTATCTGATTTATGGTAATACTGTCCGGGAACTTCCATGTGAAGTCTTCTTCGGTGTTGTTTAAAAAGTGTGTTGGCTATCGTTAACTCATTTTCTGTGCAAAATTCAATTAATTTGTCACCTGCATCATTTCTATTTCCCAATCCAAATTTTCCTAAAACCTTTGAGAACAAAATTTTAAGACGCATCTTTGGACCCATTAGGGATACACAAAGTGGAGAGTGGAAAAGAAGAAGTAACAAAGACATTTATGATCTGTTTAAGTCCCCGCTAATCACTGGTATCATGAACGCTAATAGACTACAATGGCTGGGGCATATAGAAAGAATGGTAGATAATATGGAAACAAAACTCACTTACACTCAGGAAATAAATGACCGTAGACCCCGAGGTAGACAAAGAAGACGGTGGAGAGATAATACATGTACAGACCTACAAGCACTTGGAATCCCCAAGGAGTGGGGAGGAGAATATTGTGTGTGTGTGTGTTTGCATATCCTTTACAGGACATTGCTGTCAACATCAGCATCTTTCAGCTGATTGTTGATTTCTTGGCAAGATTACGCTCAGTAGTTCGCCATTGCTTTCTGAGGGCCGGCTCACATACCCCGTAAGTTACCGACGCGATTTGAACCACTGCTGATTCTCACCATCGTCACGTTACTTACGAGAGTATACGAGATTACGGAGAAAAGTCGCTAACCTCTAGGCCAGGAAGCCGGCTAGGAGAATATTAGATGACTAGAATTACGTATACGCAGGAACAACTAGTCGGGGCAAATTACCTTCCTGACAATCTCCCATCCGTGGTTAATATGACAACACCACTTTAAGTAAACAAGTGAACATACACAATTACACTTTGAAAATGCTGAGATAGAAAGAACTATGAGTTAAACAAACTACCGCCGTATTTATTTGTTTTCCAGGCCTTTATAACTACATCAATAAATCAATCAGGATATCGCGATAATATGATTGTTTGTGGTGTGATGATAGTGAACCGGTGATTTCGAGACACAAGACCTGCACACATGCTAGGTAGTGATGTGAAATGATGGTCGCATGGAATGTTGTAAAACAATAATAGGACTTCACATCAACATATAAATAGGACACAATACGTAACTTAAAGTGTTACTTGACAAAGAGGATGATAGGTCTGAGCGTGATGTTTCGGCTTGGGTAAGCTGAGATAGTGTTCTTTGCAAATGTGAAGTCATTTCTCCACGGGTAAGCACCTCGTCTGAATGATGGGGATACTAGCAACCATGCACACCGTTGAGACCTAGAAATAGAGAATATGTAGTTTTAAGAATCTACACATAGCAAATGCTACCTATACATATATCAACCTACACATACACACATATTGCTATAATGTCTGGCAGTGTCTCTCATCTAGCTTCACTGCTTTTATTCCCCTCTCTCTCTCTCTCTCTCTCTCTCTCTCTCTCTCTCTCTCTCTCTCTCTCTCTCTCTCTCTCATTCTCTCTCTCTCATTCTTTCTCTCTCTCTCTCTGTCTCTCTCTCATTCTCTCTTTCTCTCTCTCATTCTCTCTTTCTCTCTCTCTCATTCTCTCTCTCTCATTCTCTCTTTATCTCTCTCATTCTCTCTCTCATTCTCTCTTTCTCTCTCTCTCATTCTTTCTCTCTCTCAATTTCTCTTTCTCTCTCTCATTCTCTTTCTCTCTCTCTCATTCTCTCTCTCATTCTTTCTCTCTCTCTCAATCTCTCTTTTTCTCTCTCTCTCATTCTCTCTTTCTCTCTTTCTCTCATTCTCTCTTTCTCTCTCTCATTCTCTCTTTCTCTCTCTCTCATTCTCTCCCTCTCTCAATCTCTCTCTCATTCTTTCTCTATCTCAATCTCTCTTTCTCTCTCTCTCTCATTCTCTCTTTCTCTCTCTCTCTCATTCTCTCTCTCTCATTCTTTCTCTCTCTCTGTCTCTCTCTCATTCTCTCTTTCTCTCTCTCTCATATTCTCTCTTTTTCTCTCTCATTCTCTCTTTCTCTCTCTCATTATCTCTTTCTCTCTCTCTCTCATTCTCTCTTTCTCTCTCTCTCATTCTCTCTCTCATTCTCTCTTCTCTCTCTCTCATTCTCTCTTTCTCTCTCTCTCATACTCTCTCTCATTCTCTCTTTCTCTCTCTCATTCTCTCTCATTCTTTCTCTATCTCTCTCATTCTCTCTTTCTCACTCTCTCTCTCTCATTCTCTCTCTCTCATTCTCTCCCTCTCATTCTCTCTCTCATTCTCTCTCATTCTCTCTCATTCTCTCTCTCTCTCTCATTCTCTCTCTCTCTCTCATTCTCTCTCTCTCTCGCTCTGTCACTCTGTTGAGTCGGAAGGCCTTTTCCATAGTGGAACAGGTCCAGTCGTTTCCTTCTCTGCCTTCAATGTGTATATGTGTGTGTGTGTAGGTGTGTGTGTGTATGTGTGTGTATGTTCGTGTATGTATGTGTATATGTTTGTGTGGGTATGTGTGCATGCATGCAGTGTATGCAAGGGAGTGTGTATTTGTATGTTATTGAGTGTGTGCATAACTGTGAGAGTTTGTGCAAATGATGTAAGTATGTATGCAGGTATGTATGAGTGCGTGTGTGTTTATGAATGTGCGAGTGTACCTGTGTCTGCCTGTCTCATAACATGGTAATATGCATTGCTTATGTTTACAAAATCCATTTGACAATTTTTTTCCCCCTATGTGAATGTAACATGCGCAATTAATGAATGACAGACGAGTGATTGGAAGGGCCGAATGTAAGACGGGATTGCGTGCCCAATTTGATACCCTTTGAAAATAAATATCGTTCGTTCGTTCATTCAATCATATCGGCCCTGTTATGATAAATGGAGTGTTCTACAATCGATGTCCTTCATGAAGACAAAATATAGAGCACGAATACTATGTTACCCACAATTATCTTCATCATGCCGACACAGAGTCTAGTGCAGCCAGTCCTCTACTAAAGTCGGCTCAGCAGATTAAGTGTCATAACCATGCCAATATAAAAGCACCTGATTTCCGAGCTTATCTGCAGTTGATCAGTCTACTTTGTGTCAGTCTCGCATGAGTTTAGATAAACGCACTTTCATTACGCACATGTAAAGGCTACGCACATCATTTACCCCTCACATAGTTTGGGCAATGTGTACACCATAACACTTATGCTTCATACACAACCACAATGGCATCGTATACCATTGACCATGGGGTACCATATTACAATTGAAGCATATTGCGAAAGCAGAAAATATGAACATGGAACGCTACTTATAATAATATCAAACCAGAACGTTTAGCCTGGTGTATTAAACTATCATTAACATCTTATATACAATGCGTATAGCAATTTTATTGATTTTTTTTAAATATGCATGGAAAATACAGAAAGCATTACATGATATTATCACTTTTGTGATAAGAATAACAGAAGCATAGTAGCACAACTATATATAACAATAGGAAAATGAAGCTCTCATCGAAGTGACAAACATCGGACTGACGAAATTACAGTCCCCGGATTTAGAGACTGAAATCAGCTGAACAGTTAATATGAAATCAAATCAGTATCAAATTCTAGACATCTAAGAATCAAGACTCTAAACGACGTATGATATATAACGACGTGTGATACATAATTGCGTATTATTTATACATATAAAAATCGATTGTTATGTGATTCTTACCCGCTGACAGTCTAATTAGTAAACTCATGTTCGGCAATATTTGTCAAATTGATAACCATAGCGACCCCGTCCTATGATTATATTTGGTAAATGGAAATCTCACGCAATTCCGTCTGGAAATGTTGAAAGGTGGCATGCCTTTTCACACTCTCCTGGCTGATTTGCTCTGCCTTGACCGCAGCAAGTGTCAGAACTGTTTACTGCATCCAATTAGGTTATGTCGTAATTGCGTCAACGCTGCAATCCTTGACCGTCACCCATCTTGCTCATCCATCTGAGAGTATTCAAAGGTGGCATTGTTGCAACTTTTCAGTGGCAATCACCTTTACCTTTCGCTCCGGTGGTCATGATTCGAATCCCCACTGAGACGGGTATATTTTAAAAATTGACCTGGGCTTGCTCCCAGGTGGGCGCAACATAAATGGGTGCAAGAAAATGCTTTCGGAAGTAAATTAGGCCTGAGTGATATTGGCCACATCATGTATCGAGTACCGACTGGTATAACATCACATAGTCCTAGGACCACATATCCATTAGCCGCGGTAACGTAGTGGCTGGACACTCGTCTGTCGGTCCCGTGGTCAAGACTTCGATCCACATCGGTCCGGGTTTTGATTTTTTAAACTGACCTGGGCGTCCTAACATGCCTAACATGCACACTAACAATTCCTGGGAAGTAAAGTCGGCCTGTTTAATACTGACCACATCATCCTCCGGGTGCCGATTGGGTCTAAACACATAATGGGGCTAGCACCGTCTGTCCAATAGGCTTTATGGTGTATACAAAGAGTCCTTTACTGACCACATATCCATTAAGTCTTATGGTGTGGGGAAATAGTCCTTTACATTACCTTCCTAGCAACTAAAGCAGTTCCTTTGATAAATAGCATCAACAATGGCAGCTCCTAGGCCAGTAAGTGCACCAACAAACACGGTACCAGGCGATTCGTCCCATGTCCAGTCACTCCAGTGCACACGTGGATTAACAGACCAGATGGGCGAATATATCCTTCGGGACTGTCTGCCATTGGTGTGTTCTGTCAAGTGTAGCCCGATCATTGGCCCACAGAGACACACATCTACATAAATCTATTTTGGGGTCTCGATTTACTGCAACACAGCCTACTGACCTCTTGGGGAGTGAGATCGGATATACTGTCTTCTCAGATAAGGGTGAAAACAATAAATCCCGTGTGCAAGCTATGCACGTTAAAATCTTACGGCAGTTGGAAATCGCAAAGCGTAGGCCATAAGGCCCTCCCACCCACCTTACACAATTGTTAAAAATGAAAACCAAGCCACTGGTAGGTAGATTGGGACCGTTACCATGGATGGACATTGTCTACATAAATACGAGGCCGATGACTGGCATAATGACCTCTGAGATATGGCGCGCTTTGCTAGAATCAGGCACGAAAAAGAAGAGTACGGATTGTATACATGTTGCTGTAATTCTTCCTCTAGAGATTTCTAGATCTACAGTGAACGAGAAGAGGGGAAGAGGGAGGAAGAAGAACAATTAGCATTCTAATTTTTGGGCGATAAAGTAATGTACTTAAATCGGATCTATCTATAATAAGTAAATAATTAATCTTCCCCTGAAGGTCACATCTGATAGTCAGGATTTATAATTACTTCCGACAATAGTGTTCTCGCCTCTCACAATTGATGACTTATAAAATTAGGAATTACTCGTTAGCGGTTGCCGGATTGTTCGATTTATTTCAGCTTTGCTTCCAGCAATACCCATATGTTGATATAAACACCAACATTTTTTTTTCCACTCGCTTTTAACTCGAGTGTCGTCCACAATGCTACTAGTAGTGAGTGCACTGGACTTATTTTTACACGAGGGATAGCTTTCTCTGGCCAGCGAAATCCACTCCGACTTCTGAGATACTTGTAATTTACGTCCCTAAGTCAAGGACCAGAAGTCAACATTTCATTCCACCTTACCGGTATATGAAACGAACCCGATACGCCGCCGTCAGCAGAGAACGGTACAGCCCATTAAACCTCTCAGCTACGCAGGCTTTCAATTCCAATAATAATTAATCAACAGTTATATTATTACAGTTAGAATACAAACAGTTCTTTAACAAATGAATAAGAAATAAACATCACAATAAACGGGAAATACTGAAACAACCAAGCGACAAGTTTCACTCATTTTTGTCATATTTGGAGATCAGTTCAATTTATCTAGCAAAGTTACCCGAGAAAAATGTTCAGACATGGCACTAAATTAAATTTCTAGACATCTGCGGCAAAAATCTGGAACTAGGTCCAGATAAGACGTGTTTACTGTCAACATATGGAGCCCCACAGACGCCTTCGCAGAGGCACAGGAACGCAGGCTCGCTGGGACGGACACAACAATCACAGTGTTTGTTTGTTATCTTTTGATACAGCGATTGAATTTATGGTTAGAGGGACGACCTTTCAGGTGTTGTTTAGTTTCCGCCGCAAGATATCTCTTGACATAGTTTTTATATTTACAGGTAGACATGACCTTTGCGGTTTCGTTTAGTTTTAAACACAAGGTATCATTTGATTACAATGAGGGTCTCGGTAGCGAAGTGGTCACGCCGCCTTTCTCATGTGACGACGGTTATAGATTCCTTATCGAATTACGTCATTCGATTCACGGATGCATTTTTTTTTGGGGGGGGGGGGGTGTTGGGTTGGGGAGGGGGCGCCTGGGGGTAGTAGCAGATGCCTCTAAAGCAGGTTCGACTCTTTCAACGGATCGCTATGCCTACCAACAACCGAGATTTATGGGATAGAACACGGTGCAATTACGTCGATACTTTTGTTTTTACCCGCATTCAATATCCCCACCTTATATTACAGTTATATATGGTTTTAGAATACCACGGACAGACTGAAAAGCCATTGCGCAAGTCCTACAAGGAGCAAATAAAAACCTTCAACTGATTAGAGAAATTAGACATTCAAAATTTTTTGGGCAAGGTTATGAAAAGAAATATGCTGGAGAACTTGGTGAAAACTGGCAAGATTGAGATTAAAACAACCAGGGGAAAACAGAGGTGAATCTATAGATGGCTTAGCCACGTGGCTTGATCGAGATAAGGACACAGAACTGATCCACGACACTTGTGTGATTTGGCGAAATAAGACCGCCCACGCCGATTGGCATGGCATATGATGGTGATGATAGTGTGTGAGTTTTTGCGAAATATTCTACATAACTTATTATTTGAAATATCATTTTTAATGTACGTGCAATTGCATCCTTTGTTGAATTGCGTGGAGCTAGATAAGTACGAGGGGAAGTCAATAAATAAGTCACAAATGGCTGTTGAAAAATAACTAAATATGATAACAACTTGAAATCTGTATATTTTTATACATACATTGTCCCTTTATTTCTTAACATAATTTCCACCAACATTGATGTACTTATTCAATCGTTTTATCAGTCTTCCCAAACCGGCTGCATAGAGCTGCGTGCTCTGTTTTCTAAACCACGTTTTCACTGCACATTCAACTTCGGCGTCATTCGCATAATGTCTCCCGCTAAGGTGGATTTTCAGTGGACCAAAAAGGTGGAAATCGCTAGGGGCTAAGTCGGGGCTGTAAGGTGGATGTTCCAGAACGTCCCATTTTAGTTGATTAATTTTCTCCTGAGTTAATCGAGCCGTATGTGGTCTGGCATTTTCATGAAGCAGCAACACTCCTCTAGTCAGCAGTCCTATGATGTTTTCTTCGAATTGCATCATGAAGCATCGATAGAACTTCACAGTACGATTCAGAATTCACATTGTCACCTTTCTTCTTGAAATTGGTTATTGACAATCATGTCAGCATAACCTTCCCTGCTGATGGCGTAACCTTGAATTATTGGACACAAGGCGATGAAGGCTGTATCAATTGCATTGAAGCACGCTTTGAATCGGGCTGGTAGTCAGCATAAATAGGAAGCATTTCCTTATGAATGTCCTTTGCGGGCAGTCTTTTTGCCCACAAAGCAACGCACAACAGCACGTTGCTCTTTGGTTGTACATTCAGTAAGTACAGTGGCCATTTTGTTTATGCTCTGCGCATGCGCATAAGACATCTAGCGCCGCCTGACGAACGGGAATATAAAGTTCGATGTTGCTGGCACCTAATGACACCTGTAGAAAACACCAGCTACATATACCTGCCATCCCAAAGAACTGTGTGACTTACTTATTGACTCGTCCTCGTGGAATGCGTTCTCTCTCGTTTTTTCATAGACTGACTAGATAGCTGAGCAAGTCGAGGAACATCTGAGGTCATCACATTTACGAGTTTTAGACTTGATAGGACCACAGCTTTAAGTTATTATTTTGTCTTAAATGCCTTCTGATATCTATTTCTTTGGTTTTCTTAGCTCTAATAAATATTTATTTAATTAATTTTGTTTTAGTTAGTAGCATATTCTTTACAGGACGACGCAGTCAACTTCAGCATTTTTTTATTTTTGGCTGTTCGTGATTTCTTGGCAAGTTTACGTTCAGTAGTTTACCATTACTTTCTGAACGACCAGCACCCATACCTATGTATGGAAAAATGGTCGTCTGCTTCCAAATCTCCAGCAGCCGTGTTTCGAACGCGGTATGTGGGATTATGAATTGCATCCATAACCCCATCGGCATAAATTTACCATAATTAAACAACTGGAATATCACACAACCATCTACTTTCATCCAGTTCCATTGACCTGTATTTATATTGATTAGATATTATTTGACGCCCCCTCCCCAACCTTACTGCTCCATATTGTATAGACCTGTGATTAGATAACTGGGAATACCCACTGATTCTTGCCCTCACATTTCGTATCTCCGACTCGTCGATTAGCTCACTATTTTGCCCCGCCATAAAATTATAACAGAACTCATACTATCATGTCGCCATCATCATCATGTGTCATGACGACAGGTAATGGGCGGTCGTGGTTCGCCATATCACACTCTAGCTAGGGTTTTGAATCATGTCCCTGCTCTTGTCCCGATTATGCCATGTGGCAGTGCCATCCAGGTAGCTCTTTGTCCAACCCTTGCTATTTTCCAATTAATTTTGCAAGCTGTCATTTAGTTTTCGGATGCATTTCTCCTCCTAATGTGCCACAAAAATCTTGACTGTCTATATCTCATTACATTTGTCTTGTTTGGTTCTCTGTCCATCAATGGTAATTTTTACAATTGCTTCATAAACCATATGTTCACAACGATTATGTTTCTCAGCGTGTCTGATTAGTGTCCATGGTTCACACCCTCAGTCACGACGACAAGTAACAGAGTCCATCTTGTCAAACTTCTGTCACAAATACAATGTGATACATTTTATGTTTCCTTCCAGTGTTGGTTTCTGAAACTTGCTTAGTCTGTTGTTGTATTTAAAAATAAAACCGTTTAAAAGATTCAGTGCCAAACAAAATATAGCTTTGGACCAAATAAAAATGGATGGCGAAAATGGAAAGTAAGAGTGTGCCACAGTTATGTTGTTGTTACTATGGTAGCAGACGTATTGTATTATATATCGAATTAAAGGGGGTTGCATAAGGAAAACAACTATATATATAAGCCCATGGCAGAAACGGGTTGTCATTTAAGACGATTAATCATCCCATGGCACTCAAACAGTTAAGATTCCCTGTCCATGTTATATGGCACAATGGGAATATGGCACGAGGTCCATATTTTAAGACCATTTATTTATTGGTGGGCCATTTGTCAATAACACGCCGGTTGCTTTGAGTTACCAGAACATTAACTGGGGTCCATTTATCTGAGGCGGGGTCGACCCAGGAGCTGTGTGCATTAAGTAAAGGCTGAGGACCGATTTTCAGTCTATGGAACATAGTGGGTATGTGATGAATTTTTTTTATTTACATTTAGTGATTGACAATACAGTAGAACAGTTTATGTGCAATATTTTACCCCCTCTTTCTGGCATTTCTTTGGTTGCCATGTTACAAAGAGATGGGGAAAAACACGGCTAAGCGAGATAATTCCTGATCTAAACACCAGAGAGTTACTCCTCTGTTTCAAACATTGTGGCTGTTTTAAATTCTCTTCCTGCATGCTAGATCAGTACACATGGCCAAAAGCTTTTGAAAAGCTGAGCACATGAGCCATGATTCCTAACTGTGCTTTTTCCAAGTCTACGATATTCTCAACATTCTCCTCAGAAAATACATCTTCACTGCTTTTTGCTCACACATCGTTTCGTTTCTCTTTTCCCGGCGCTGTCATTAACAGAGAAGAAAAGGTCAAACACATTTTTTCAGTAAACAAATTCTTGCTTGTCTTGATATTCCTCGTTGTCATGAGGTTACTTATTTTGTTAATTGAAACATTGGGACTGGCAATACTGTTCTTTATCCCTGTGTCACATCTGCCATCGGATGTCATTGTGTGGCCGAAATATTTAAGAATATTAACTTGTTTAAATATCATCATTATCACGTGCCTTGCCAGAAGTCGTGGGTGTTCATTTATCTTCAGATATCTAGGTACTTGGTGTTATGGATCAACCTTGTTGATGATATTCCTTCATACCAACGTCTCAGTCTTTACAGCATCATTTCTTTTAGTCTGCCTCTGCCACTTGTCCCACTGATCTTTCCGGCTGCCACCGTGTTCTGCAACGCCTGTCTTCTTATCACATCTTTATTAAAGTTGTATATAATGTTCTAGCTTCATTAGCCTCTTCCAGACAATCATTGTTAGTTACTTTGGCAGTTCAAGGTATTTGCGAAATTCGTCTCAGGAACTCCATCTCCGTTGATTCTAAGTTCTTCCTAATTTGTTCATTCACGCTCTAATATTCACTGTCATACAACAAAACTAGTTCCATATAGGATTTCAGCATTCTATTCCTTACGTACAACAATCACAACCTTTATAGTAGGTAAGGACTAGCGGTAACGCAGTAACTAGTACTCTTGAATGCCGGGCGGCGCAATGATTATGTGTTAGAATCCCTCTCTCGAGAGGGGATGGGGGAGGGCAATGGTGATGTTTAATTGGTCTGGGGTACAGGTCAATTCGGCCTTAAAAAATAGGTCCAGGAAGTTTCCAGGAAGGTAAACGCGGCCAGTGAGATATTGACCACATCACCCATTAAATGCTCGATTGGTCTACAAAATATGGGACTGGCTCCATGTCCCCAACACGGATCATGACAAGAAATTGAGGTCTCTACTTGTGTTACTTAATATACAGGGTGTATATTTTATGACTGTGTTGTGTTTTAAAATATTGCCGGTCCAAGTTTTATATTTGCATGAACTTTACTGAGGGTGAATACAAACCTTGGACCGGCAATATTTTCAAACACTGCACAGTCATTAAAATTACACCCTATAGGTGCATCATATTAGCATTTCTTTTTTCTTAAAAATAACCGACCATTTAACGGCTGAATGAAACAGTGCACTCCTTCTTAAACTGCCGGTGGGCTGACAGTGGGATAGCGGGATAGTTTCCTAGACCGGTCAGTTGGACTTAAACTGCCGGTGGGCTGACAGTGGGATAGCGGGATAGTTTCCTAGACCGGTCAGTTGGACTTCAACGTTAACTTCTCGTTCAGAAAGCAATGGCAAACTTGCAAATGAAAGAAAGATAGGAAGGAAAGAAAGATAGGAAGGAAGGAAAGAAAGAAAGATAGGAAGGAAGGAAGGAAGGAAGGAAGGAAGGAAGGAAGGGAGGGAGGGAGGGAAGGAGGGAGGGGAGGGAGGAAGGGAGGGAGGGAGGGAGGAAGGAAGGAAGGAAGGAAGGAAGGAAGGAAGGAAGGAAGGAAGGAAGGAAGGAAGGAAGGAAATATAGGAAGGACAGAACGGAGAAAAGATAGGGAGGGGAAGGAAGGGAGGAAGGGGAAGGAAGGAAGGGAGGGAGGGACGGAGGGAGGGAGGGAGAGAGACAGGCAGGCAGGCAGGCAGGAAGGAAGGAAGGAAGGAAGGAAGGAAGGAAGTAAGGAAGGAAGGAAGACAGGCAGGCAGGTAGGCAGGCAGGCAGCCAGGCGGGCGGGCGGGCGGGAAGGAAGGAAGGAAGGAAGGCAGGAAGGAAGGAGGGAGGGAAGGAAGGAAGGAAGACAGTTAAGAAGGAAAGGAAGAAAGACAGGAAGTAAGGATTGTAAGAAAGATAGGAAGGAAGGAAAGGAGGAAATGTAGGAAGGTAGGAAAGGAGGAAAGATAGGAAGGTAGGAAAGGAAGAAAGATAGGAAGGAAGGAAAGGAAAAAAGGCAAGAAAGGAAGGAAAGGAAGAAAGGAAGGAATGAAATAAACAAAGAAATCTGCAGAGGGTATGTGGAGTAGCTTGACCCTCATATTTGTAGGCCCGAGTGCACGGAGGAAGATGTAGTCAGTCCTTCCCTCGCGTAGTAAACGGCGAGTGCAGGCATGGAACCCTCGTCCGACCGCGCTCATACTATTTTCAGCGTTGCGCTCTAACCGTTACACAAACCCAACCTCCGCCAATTTACCAAATGTTGTTTGTCCATCAAGAATGATGATGACCATTCATTTCATCCAGTGGGGTTAAAAGTATGGAGTCGTGAGTTCTAAGATGGCTGATAAGGCCTATTTTGGCTCGAAATGTTCTTTGACAATGTGGGCAAAGAATGCTTGACGTTTCTGGAGGAGGTTTTCTGCAGTGGTTTTTCTGTCCTGCCTTTTCTTCACAGCTCTTGCAGTCCTGGTTGCCTCACAAGCGACTGCACCCTTGCGTAATGATGTACGCCACGAATTATATCAAGACCATTTTAATAAAGTATCAAGACCATTTTAATAAAGTTTCAAGAACATTTTACTAAAGTATCAAAACCATTTTAATAAAGTATCAAGACCATTTTAATAAAGTATGAAGACCAGTTCAATAAAGTATCAAACCCATTTTAATCAAGTATAAATAAACTTGCATGAGCCGATGCTGTCGGCCGTGTTACGTCATCCGCAACAGCTGCATGTTGCACGCACGGCCCCGTGACTAGGATCAAAGCATTTGATTGGGCCGGAGATTTGCTTCAGATTTCTTGTGAAATCATATTCACTGTGACGGGGTCTGCTACCTGTTGCCATGGCAACGGGTCTACCTGTATACGCCGGTAAGGGACCGGAATGTTCTTCACCATGTACCAGTCACTTGTTTATTTATTGCAGATTGGCGTGCCGGTCGGTACATTCTGCAGATGTTCGCGAACACAACTGTATGCTGCAGCAACCTCCGACAGCCCAGAGCTGCCATAACCGTCTGTTTACTTCATATGGTTCGCCGTCTTGCAATTTTTACTATAATCTCTATTGTATCGTCGTCTGCTTCTTTGATTTCTCTTTATTTTTCTTCTTTTATTTTTTTCCTCAGCCTCCTTCTTCTTCTTCTTCTTCTTCTTCTTCTTCTTCTTCTTCTTCTTCTTCTTCTTCTTCTTCTTCTTCTTCTTCTTCTTCTTCTTCTTATTATTATTATTATTATTATTATTATTATTATTATTATTATTATTATTATTATTACCGGCTCCCTGGTCGAGGGGTTAGCAGCTTTCTCCGTAATCCCGAATACTCTCGTGGTTGACGTGAGTGCACGAGAATTGGAAGCGGTTCGAGTCGCACCAGTGACTTATGAGAGTATGGAGCCGGTCGCTCAGAAAGTCGTGGCGTGCTTATGAGCGTAATCTAGCCTAGGAATCAACATACAGCTGAAAGATGCAACAGGATGGAAACGCGGGAAAAAAAATTATTATTATTATTATTATTCTCTCCCTCCTTTTTTTTTTTCTTTTCCAACTGCTTAAGCAGAGAGGAAGCAGGTGCAATTTTCTGTGTTTCGCTTGTCTTGTTGCTTGTACTAACGTCATATATGATGTTTGCAATGTCTTTTTTTAACACTATCTAACTAACTGTATTCCTTCACTTCACACAGTTGTTACTGTACTCATTTACTTCACACAGTTCTTACTGTAGTCCTACACATTAGACAGTGATACTGTAGTCCTACATATTAGACAGTGTTACTGTAGTCCTACACATTAGACAGTGTTACTATAGTCCTACACATTAGACAGTGTTACTGTAGTCCTAAACATTAGACAGTGTTACTGTAGTCCTACACATTAGACAGTGTTACTGTAGTCCTACACATTAGACAGTGTTACTGTACGTATTCACTTCACACAGTTCTTACTGTAGTCCTACACATTAGACAGTGTTACTGTAGTCCTACACATTAGACAGTGTTACTGTACTCATTCACTTCACACAGTTCTTACTGTAGTCCTACACATTAGACAGTGTTACTGTAGTCCTACACATTAGACAGTGTTACTGTACTCATTCACTTCACACAGTTCTTACTGTAGTCCTACACATTAGACAGTGTTACTGTAGTCCTACACATTAGACAGTGTTACTGTAGTCCTACACATTAGACAGTGTTACTGTAGTCCTACACATTAGACAGTGTTACTGTAGTCCTACACATTAGACAGCTGTTACTGTAGTCCTACACATTAAACAACTGCTACTGTAGTCCTACACATTAGACAGCTGTTACTGTACTCATTCACTTCCCTCGTTCTTGCCTCCGTCGGATAGAAATGTAAATAATTACTGTATGAGCTACTGTAGAAATCTAGATGGCGTTTAGGCATAATTACTCACTAACACACACACACACACACACACACATACACACACCGACACACACATTTATATATATATATATATATATATATATATATATATATATATATATATATATATACACACACACACACATATACATACGCACACATACATACACAAGCACATGCTAACCAACATACACTCTCTCACTCACATACAAACTTGCACATTCTCTCTCTCTCTCTCATTCTCTCTCTCATTCTCTCTCTCAGGATTGCCTGAACTACGTTCGGTAAACTACGTGCTATTCGACTGCCACCATTGCAAGCGGGTACCCTATCACAAATATCCCATATCTCTTCCCTATAGAAGTATAGGTAATTACTTTAATAGCTTCTGCCGCCGACAGACTTGACTGGCTTGAAGTGGTCATATCGGAGCGGCTCACGGAGCACATCTCTCAGATACCCGCTCCAATCCCCCAGTCTTCTGATAAGTCATATTTTCAAGGTTCTTGGTGAGCTCAGGCTTGTGCGTGCGCACGTGTGTCTCTGTAAAGGCAATCGCGTGCGAACCTGCTGTAGGTCACCTTGAATCGCAGGTACCTTCTAGCAGGGATGGAACGGTAGAAGAGCGATGGCAAGCCACTCCTGAGCGGTGAAAACCCCCCATGCTCTGTTTTGACAAACCGTCTGCCGTAACCAAATTACCGCCATTAGAGCGTTGATGATGGTGGGGGTAATTTTCGGCTGGAACTTGAGATAAACACATAGAACAATTCTGAACTTCATTAGAAGAGAGTGTTCTGAATGTAAAGGTACAACTTTTTCAAATACTGGCGTAGGGATATAGAGTGACAGGCACAAATTATGGCGTAGGGTTGTAAAAAGGCACAAATTCTGGCGTAGGAATATAGAGAGGCACAAATCTTGGCGTAGAAATATAGAGTGACAGGCTCAAATCTTAGCGTAGAAATATAGAGTGACAGGCACAAATGCTGGCGTAGGAATATAGAGTGACAGGCTCAAATCCTGGCTTAGGAATATAGAGTGACAGGCACAAATCCTGGCGGAGGTTGTAAAGAAGGACAAATCCTGGTGTTAGTTAGTTAGTTAGTTAGTCGACAGATCATCCTCATTGCACATCGAACCATTCAGTCCATAAGTGCTCGGATCCCCTCCTCAGCAAATCCCGCAACGTGTAGCGGCTAACGACGCCAGTTCTGTGTTGGTTTATAAATCTTCTTTGGCTTCCTGCGTAGTGTTCTTGTTTGGCTACCCCTCTTTTAATTTGCTGCTCTCGCAGTCTGGCCATTGTTGTAAATCCTGGTGTAGAAATATAGAGTGACAGGCACAAATCCTGGCGTAGGAATATAGAGTTTTTTTTTTTTAAAAACTGTCATTTACTGCCAATATAGTGCCTTACGGTGTATGATAGAGGGGTCTTTGAGCCTGAGGAATTAAGACCGCCTGGCTAGTGCAGTCGCCACGAACTGTGCAGGTTAGGAATTTCTTTTTGCCCCGGACAGAAAAAAAAATCCCACACCTTATCGAGGGATCGGACCAGGGTCTCCCGAAGGAGAGTCCGGCGTTCTAGCCACTCGGCCAGCTGCTTAGGAATATAGAGTGGCATGCACAAAATATGGCGTAGAAATATAGAGTGACAGGCACAAATCTTGGCGTATGGATACAGAGTGACAGGCACCAATTCTGGCGTTGGGTTGTGAAGTGACAGGCATAAATCCTGGCGTAGGGATATAGAGCGACAGGCACACATTCTGGCGTAGGGATATAGAGCGACAGGCACACATTCTGGCGTAGGGATATAGAGCGACAGGCACACATTATGGCGTATGGATATAGAGCGACAGGCACACATTCTGGCGTAGGGATATAGAGCGACAGGCACACATTATGGCGTATGGATATAGAGCGACAGGCACAAATGCTGGCGTGGGAATATAGAGTGGCAGGCACACATTCTGGCGTAGGGTTCTAAAGATGCACAAATCCAGGCGTGGGGATGTAGAATAACAGGCATACATTCTGGCGAAGGAATACTGAGTGACGGGCCCAAATTCTGGCGTAAGGTCGTGAAGTAGTAATAGGTCTCTTTCAGTCCTGAAGGACTATAGAGTTATGCCGCTGGGGAGGTTCCTGACAGCTCCGCTGGTGACTGTATAGTCCAATGCGAGAGTGACAATCTCTGTTACAGTTTCCGCATCTGTAAGGCGAGACAGGTCCTTTAGTAAGTGACTGCATTTTATGCCTGTGAAGTAACAGGCACAGATCCTAGCATAGGAATATAGAGGTCTGGCAATCTACCAACCACGTGTCACTATGTCCGAACATTGTGAAATTTGGTTGCCGGCTCTTTTCCTCAATGCCTTCCCGTCCAATAGATATTTCTTTTATCGTTTTTATGGGGATAATAAACACACCACGCGAGTGGGACAAAGTGGTAGAATATGATTGAAACAGGCTATTGCATTTGCATATGAATGTGTGGACTAATAAATGTAACGGATGCAAGGTTCTCAATATATACTATTTCCCCATGTATACCTGCCCTGTAAATCAATAAGTAAAGGACCCTGTCACTCACCTTAAGCCGGCTCTGAGAACTCAATTCTTAATCCCGCATACCGCGTTCGAAACACAGCCACAGAAGATTTAGAAGCACGCCGCCTTGCGCTAGTTTTCATAAAATGGTGTGAGTGCCGGTCGTTCAAAAGCTCAGGCAAACTACTGAATATACATGTGCCAAGAAATCACAAAATCAGAAATGCTGGGGTTGACTGCAACCACCTGTGCATGATATGCAACTAAATTAACTCACCTTAAGGCGCACTGGGCAGATTCTGGGGCCTTAATTTTATGACCCAGTCAGCACTGGGTGTATGCTGTGGTCACTATCACGCATGATAAAAGCCTGGCACTTGTATATAAAATTAACCCACTTTATACCAATCAATTCATCATGTGCCATGCCGATAAGCGTGGGCGGTCATGTTTCGAAATCGCACACCATCACCAGAATTCTGGATCAGCTCTGTGTTCTTCACTCGACCATGCCATGTGACCCAGACATCTAGGTATTTACTTCTCTGCCTTCCCCGTGTTATTTTCCCCTTCAGTCTTGCCAGTTGTCATCACATTTCCCAGTTTATTTCTTCTCAGAACATGCCCAAAGTAATCTTAACTGTCTACGTCCAATTTCTCTAATCATTTTACGATTTTCACTTGTTCTTGTAGGACTTGCTCATCGGTTTGTCTGTGTCTCCATGGTTTTCTTTGCATTTTCCTCTGAAACCATATTTCCGCGGCCATTATTTCTTTTCCAGATGGCTTGTTACCTTCACCTTTGACGGTAATTCCCGGCTGTCTTGACAAAAGACTGTCCTTCACTTTCGTGTGAAGAGTTAGTTGTCCACATATTCCAGAGAGTGTTCGAACCCCGTCATCTACCACTTGGAGCTGCTGCTAGGAGCTTCCCGTCATTAAATCTGAGCCTGCGAAGGCATTTCTCATAAGCTCCAACGCTTTATAAGACTTATGACACTCTAAATCTTACATTTAATCACCCTTTGTTACACTGCCATTCCTCTTATACATTATTGCTCTCTCCACACAAAACTGGGTGTTAGTCTTCCTGGGAAGATGCCAAGCGTGTTATACTAAATAATCCTGAAACACTCTTCGGTATACCAGTCGCATATACTCGCTATGCCCATTCCACAAGAGAATATGATGTTATTAGTCTTCAGTTGCGTTACCTCACTCTATACCAGCTAATTAATAAATTAACTACTTTATATACACCAATAGGCAAACTAACCCAGCATACATCAGTCAAGACATAAATTAACCTACTCTATACAATTCAATTGATAAACTATCCCACTCAATGTACATCAATAGATAAATTAACCTTCTCTGTACACATCAATTGATAAATTAACCCACGCTGTACACATCAGTTGATAAATTAACTTACTCTGCACCAATCAATTAAAAAATTGACTTACTTTATATACATCAGTTGATAAATTAACCCACTTTATACCAACGAACTGTTAAATTTACCCACTCTGTCCAACTCAATTGATAAATTATTCCACTCTATCACACCCAATTAATAAATTAACCCACTCTATCCTGGTCATATGAAGCAAGACACTCTATACCAATTAACTGATAAATTCACCCGGTCTGCATCAGTCAATACATTGTCGAATAGATAAATTAACCCATTCTGTACCGTGAAAATACACGGGGCGAGCCAGAGAAACTGATCAGGGATGGAGAATCTTTTCTGTGTTATGCGATGAAAGCCACTTTATAGAAAGGACTTGATTAAGAAGCTGACAAGAAAAGAATACATTGCAAGCTTCATGATATAAGAGAGGCCATATTTATAAAAGCGTTTGCTCTTAAATTCCCGATGCACTGACGTCGGAGTAGCGGGATAATTTCCCACACTGGTCATTTTAACTTAACCGCTGGCTTCTCGTTCAGAAAGCAACGGCAAACTACTCAACGTAAAATGTTCTAGTCTATCACCTGGAATTCTGGTTGATCGCAACGTTCTGTAAAGGATCCCCAGCATTTAGATTTGAGAGGCGGGTGTGTGTTTCTCTGCTGGATGAGTTTATGAAGTTTTAAAGATGATGAATCGCCCCCGTGTATCAAAATATTGTTGTTTAAAATAGAAGATGACTAATTGGCAATGTAGAAGGATGTTAAAGCCATCATGTTGATAATGTGATTAGATATACATTTGGTATTCCCCACAAAAACACAGTATCTGCTCTTGAGAATGTTTACCTGTGGGATAGATCTGCAGATATCTACCTATCTGGATCAACCATAGCCAGGGAGCAGCCTGCGCCTGTTTTCATTACCCCTGTGCTGTCTCTTTCTCCCCCTCTTCCTGTCTGGCTCACTATGACGTTTTCACTTCTGCTTGGTTAAAACAAAGCAGGAGTCGTTTCTGTTCTTCTTGTTCGCCATGGAGGCAAGGAGTACGTGAACCGGAAATTAGTGTCTACGCATGACACGACGAAGTGTGTCGGTTGTGTGCTAGACAAAGTGTGTAGGGAACTTGTACTTGTACCAGCCGTTAGCTCTGTGTGCATTGTCTGTGCTTAGCTGCGCCGTGTGTTAGGTCAAACGTGCTATGTACTGCTTGCTTTACACGAACTGCTGTTTGTGCAATACCCGGTGCTTTTTATTGCTTTGTGTGCTGTTGTAAATTCTAGCTCTATAATAGCCACATTCGCAGATATACAGTGTTTATGTTGTGATGTCATTTCTTTAGTATAGTTCCTTATTCTTCATTGCAGTATTAGTCTAGACGTGTTCTTGTAACGCTGAAACATCTAGAAGCAGCAGGAATCAATGTGCTTAGTGTGTTCAGCTTGTTATTACCGCAGTAGGTACACTCATTATCTCAACTAAAATCAGTCATCAGAAAGAGCTATTGCTGCGTCTTACATACATGGTCTGGCCAGAGGTTTTTAGACTCTGGAGCTTAAACTTCACATACCCTGATGCGGGGTAGTGGGTTCATTCTACACACCGGTCAGCTGGATTTCAGTGTCGACTTCTCATTCAGAAAGCAGTATCAAATTACAGAACATGCAGTTGCCTATAAAATCAGTCAGAGTTTGATTACAACGCCCAGCAAAACGCATGCAACATTATAACATACATGATTACCAAACCCAAGACTTGTTTCACACAGACATCATTCAACCAGGGATCATTCCGTGCTTCATCTCACAAATTTTATACCTCCTTGGTAAACATGTATATCAACACAACAAACAATCATCCCCCTAGTTTATAAAGCTAGGCATCCCATCATATCGTGGACATACTTAAACTGGACCATGAGTGGACAATAACAACAGTAACTGACCCAAACCTCCAGGCCTGCCTACATCTTCTACAACTGACCGATTAGCCGGTCCATAGTTTAACAACATGCAGGCTGTTGCTGGATACTTCAAGCGAATCATCAACACAATCACCCAGTCTCGCGTGGGCAATGGAAGTCCTCGTGACAAGAAGCACAAGAAGGGGGCGACACCACTCCGCCAGTCTGAAAACACTGAACGACAACATGTAAATACAATTGAGGATGAAGACAGCGAAGAAGAATCCCCAGAAGTGTTTCACGTTGTTTATACAAACGAAGCGAGAAATAACGATATCGATGACAAGCAGAAAGGAGAACACCTGAAAATTCTCGCTTCTAAATTTACTGACATGCATGGAGACGAACTGGAAACACCACTAAGGCAGCCTCAATGGAGAGAAGATAGGGAAGGCATCTGTTTTGAGGTGCCCACCTATAGAAAGGTTAGCATAGTGTCAGTTACACCTTCTGAAGCATCAGATGCATCCCTTATTGATGTGGGTCAATATGGCTTTTCCATAAGAAAAGCCAGCCAAGTATCGGTAGGATCATCTTTGGACTTCCCTTTTGCTGATGCCTTGTCAGATAATTATGATTCTGATTCGGATTTCACCTGTGAGCAGGTTATTTATGATGATTACCAGACTGCTGTTGAAGCTAGGATGGCAGGAATATATAGTGTGCAGTCACCTGCTGTTACGCCGACAATGTGTCGGGCTGTAGTTGAAAATGTGTCATCACCTTCTGTAACACCAACAATGTCACGAGCTACAATAGAACAAGTGTCATCACCTTCTGTAACACCAACATTGTCACGAGCTACAATAGAACAAGTGTCATCAGCTTCTGTAACACCAACAATGTCACGAGCTACAATAGAACAAGTGTCATCAGCTTCTGTAACACCTACAATGTCACGAGCTACAATAGAACAAGTGTCATCAGCTTCTGTAACACCAACATTGTCACGAGCTACAATAGAACAAGTGTCATCAGCTTCTGTAACACCAACAATGTCACGAGCTACAATAGAACAAGTGTCATCAGCTTCTGTAACACCAACAATGCCACGAGCTACAATAGAACAAGTGTCATCAGCTTCTGTAACACCAACAATGTCACGAGCTACAATAGAACAAGTGTCATCACCTTCTGTAACACCAACATTCGGACACATGTCATCACCTTCTGTAACACCAACAATGCCACGAGCTACAATAGAACAAGTGTCATCACCTTCTGTAACACCAACAATGCCACGAGCTACAATAGAACAACTGTCATCACCTTCTGTAACACCAACATTCGGACACATGTCATCACCTGCTGTAACACTAACAGTCGGACACATGTCATCAAATGCTGTAACACCAACAGTCGGAAACATGTCATCACATGCTATAACACCAACAGTCAGACACATGTCATCACCTGATGTAGCATCAACAACAGTCGGACACATGACATCACCTTCTGTACCACCAATAGTCGGACACATGTCATCACCTGCTGTAGCACCAACAGTCGGACACATGTCATCACCTGCAGTAGCACCAACAGTCGGACACATGTCATCGCCTACTGTAACACCAACAATGACACATGCAACATCAGAGCACCAGTGTCTCTCAGCGGTAGCACCATGCACATTCAACGAGGAAACCTGTGCATCAGCACACCCTCGTAACTGTCAGTCAGTTGTGCCCTCACATTGTCAAGCAACCACAACTCTCAGAGTCTACACCGACACATCATCTACACATGAAACAAGTGAAACGCAGAAGTTGCTAACTCCAGTTGCCAAATTACTGCATGATTCTTTTAAGATTGTAACATTACATCCTGATGCTGTTGACGCTAGTAAACATATGCCACCCTTGTGGGAAACTAATTCATTGCATGAACAAAAACCTGGCTGCAGCCAGATCAGAGAGAAGGCTGGAGATATGATCCCAGCAGATCTCCCCAACACAGATTTAGACCAGGACATTTTACCCATTAGCCATGTAGCGGAGAAATCCAAACCGTTAGATTCCAGTCAACGAGAACTTAGAAGTTCTTCTGAACTACTAGATAGTGAGACACAAACAGTCGTCTCTTTAGACACCAGAACTTCCATATCAGCTCATTCATCACAGGGAGTATTACCAGGCTCGCCTCAGCTCAGGAAAATGTTTGACCAAAGCACACATTGCCAACCACTTTCACCATCTCCAGGTTCCCCATCTTGTCATACTGACTCTAGATATTATAACTGCAACTCACTTGACAATAACATGCCCATTGATACTGGTATATGTGCCTCGTGGGTTTCTGAATCAAATAACACACTAGAATATCATAATCATGAACATGTGGGTGACATCTGTTCAGGTGTATGCAGTGAGTGTTTGGTGCAGGAATCCGTCCCCTCTGTTATTGATAAATGTCTCCCAGATGAGTGTTCCCCCAAGATCAACTTCTGCCCTGAAATCCCAGAACCATTCCCACTGCCCCTGACCAAACCCATACCTGTTGCGGGTGACCAGTTGAATGGACCAGCAGACTCAACTTTCGAATGTAAGAATGCAAGCAATCAAGTTAACCCCAGACTCTATTTACCATATGCAGAGATATCGCCTCCGTGTGATCCCATTGTGACGTTTGATAACAGCGATACTATATGTGAAGAGACTCTTCAGCTAGACAAGATGTTACATAATGAAAACATGCTGTTGGGTGATGCTGGCCGAGTCCCTGCTGGCCGAGTCCCTGGAAACCTTCAGCACAATCAAGCTTCACCTGATGGCTACTTATCAGCTGGTAACATTAATTCTGTGTGTCAAACACAACTTGAGCAAACACACACGTTTCAGAAAGAAATCTCAACACATCATGGTGTTGATTGTGAGAATGACAACGCACTGCAGAAAGAGAACAATTTGCATATGCAAAACACGCCCTCTACAAGTATGGACTGTGCCGCAGGAAGAGAACTTCAGAAAGAGGACAACTTACCGGAGGACAGTTTGCCTTCTGGTAATATCGACGGCATCGATGAAAACGCACTTCAGAAAGAGAACAATTTGCATATCGAAAACTTACTATTGGATAACATCGATTGTGTTGAAGAAAGAGCACTTCAAGAAGGGCAGAGTTTATATAAAGAAATCTTTCCTTCAGAAAATATGCATTGTGTTGGTGACAGTTTATGTGGAAAGCAAGAATTTATAGATATTAATAGATTAACTCCAAGCGCAACTAACTGTGAAAAGACACATCAGCAACCAAAAATAGTGTGTGATAACAGCCTTCCTCGTGATAACAAAGACCATGTCAGTGATACATCTTATCAACAACCTTTACACGATTCAAACTTCACCGCTGACAACACTGGTTCGGTGTGTAAATCAACACTGCAACAGACTCATTTACCGAAAGAAAATTTACAATCGGGTAATATGGCTGGTGTTTTTGAAGCAAGTGTTGAAACATTGGAAAGTTTACACAAAGAAAACACACTGTCAGATGACACGGTTTGTGTTTCAGATATCACGGTTTGCGTCTCAGAAAACACGGTGTGTGACTCAGATGACACGGTTTGTGTCCGCAAAACAACTTTCCATACAAAGGACAGTTCACGCCAAGTAGACTCGGATAACGGTGAAGTTAACGGATCTCTTGAATCACAGTGTCATCAACAAGACGAACGTGTCCACTCAGGTAACACTGATAGCGTGTGTGAAACACCCTGTCAGCAACACACTTTACATCAAGAAGACATACTCTCGGATGACAGTGCTGGTGTCAGAAACGAAGAAGAACATGTACAAACTCCAACGCCAACAGAACACTTCAAATCGCATGAAACTGCTTCCGTCATGGGAACATCGCATATTGATGAGCAGACAGTACATCATACAACATTAGTCTCTGACAATAGCGACTGTACCTGTGGAATAACATCAAAACAACAGCAAATAACACATGTTGAAAACAATGATAACGTTATGTCTTCATCTACTGAGTCAGATATGTCAGCTTTCGATCAAGCTGACCATCCATCTATAGAAATCCTCAAACTAGACCCCAGAATTCCACAGCTACCAACATCACATTCACATGAAGACTGCATTTGTACAATCCAACAACATATAGAACTGGGAATTATAGAGAATTATATAAACAAGCAAATGTTTTCTAACAAATATCAAGATTCCAAAAGCAAAGACTCATGTATGGAAGAACAACGTGCAAGCACTTTCCCAGGAAATTGTGCCCTAACTTCCCAAGAATGTCCAGACTTGATTTCCCACACATTTGAGGGTCAACGTTCGGACTCAACAGTAGACATATGGGTCAACATGAATGTGGATTCCCCAGAAGTTGATCATTCAGACACAGAAGCCTACCCTACAAGTATAGACAGCTACTACACGTTGGCCATCCCAGTCTGTAATGAAGAGGAGCATACAGAGAGTTGCAGCTGCACTGCAGAAAGCACTACATGTCATTACAGTGCAATTATAGATGACGACGACGACGATGATGATAATGATGATGATGATGGCGAAAGTGATGTCGATGAAGATGATACCAGCTCAGACAGCAGCGATGACTCCTCTGAAGAGGAGTTTATAAATGTCATGAAGAATTCTAGATTTAGGGTACTTCCGGTGATCTATGAGGTCGATGAGCGGGGTGACAACGACATCTACCATGATTGCAGACATGAGGAGTGCCCTGATGCTCTCGACTATAGCTCTCAAGTTATCAGCTCTACTTCTGATTTCTTCAAAGAGTATCTACTAAACAAGCTTCATTGGCGAGTTATTGATACCAGCTACTGTGAAGACATTGACAACCAGATAAATGGTAGTTCCTCGGGCAGTGAAGTTTCATCAAGAGACAACACACCAAAACCTGATGTCTGCTGCATCTCACACACATCTGCCGCAGAAGATCAACAGTATAAGGACATCCTGAGGTTGCTGTGCAAACTTGGATGCTCTAGAAGCTACTACAGCCATTTCTCTTTGCCGTGTCTCAAGGAAGTGCTCATGACAGTCTGTGCCAGCCTGGGTCTGCACAAAGGCAAGAACTTGACACCTGACGCTGGTCGTATTCTCTTGACCTCTTCACTTCGTCATGTGGTCAATATCCTGCAGCAGGTACTGGACAACGCGTGCTGTGTGCTTCCCATCTATTTTATTTTATAACAATAGAGCCCTGTTTTGAGTTTTCCCGTATTTCTCCCTTCTCTTTATTTTCATGCTAGTAACACTTTCTTTATTTGCTTTCCGATATTTCATGTTACTTTTATTTAAACTGTTTGCAAACTTTCTTATTTAAAAAAAAAAAAACACCAACTAAGAATGGTAAACACCAAAAGAAGCATTCACTCTTTTTATTCCTAATTTGGCAAATAAAAAATGTCCAAAAACGGAACAGAGTATAATAAAAATGTTCAAGAGGCAATAGCTCCTATCTTTTTTTCTGACGTGTCTAATAAAGAATTCACAAATAAAGCAAAAAATGAGGAAGATAACAACTGTAGGATGTGTTAACCCTTTCTTCTATTCTTTTCTGATTTGACGCATAACAATGTTCCAAACATTCAATAAACTAAGAATGACAAAAACTAAAAGAAGTAGTAACCTCTCTTCTTGTATAATTTGACAGATAACAAAGTTCCAAACAATCAAAAAACTAATAATGGTAAGATTTTCAAGAAGTATTAACCCCTATTTTCCTCTAATGTGACAAATAACAAAGTCCCAAACAATCAAAAAACTAAGAACGGTAAAATTTTCAAGAAGTATTAACCCCTACTTTCCTCTAATGTGACAAATAACAAAGTTCCAAAGATCAACCTAAGAATGGAGGAGGTGAGCATGGCCGATTGGATTAGAGAGCTCGTTCTTAAACTTCCGATGTGCTGGTGCTGAGGTATGGGGTTCGATCCCTACACCGGTCAGTTGGACCAAAATGTTGACTTCTCGTCCTTGACTTTGGGACGTAATTTACAAGTACCTCTGAAGATGGAGTGGCATGGGGTAAGGTCTTTTGCTTACTTGACTAACTAAGACACGGATTCTACTCGAGAGAGAACTTGGGAATTGTCCCACATCTAGAGGTCACAATGATCATTCTCGGTGCTTTATGTTTTTATCCCAGTACAAATTTTACAATTTACAACATGAACAATTAACAGACAAGAAGACAAATACCTAATGGCAGAAGCAATGTGGTTTTTGAGACAAATGCAAAGAATACCATGGACGGACAGAAAATCAAATGAAACAGTCCTTCAAAAGACAAATGAAATACGGAGATTGATTGGAAAAATTATAGGCAGACAGTCAAAATTCTTTGGGCATGTTATGGAGAGAAATGGTCTTGAAAGTTTAGTAACAACTGGCAAGCTTGGTGGGAATAGAGCAAGATGAAGACAATGGGATAAATACCTTAATGGTTTAGCAACATGGCATGGTTATGACAAGAATACATACTTGATTCGAGACTCTGCTGGCCATGTCAGATGGCGAACCTGAATCGCCCACGCCTGTCGGCATGGCACTTTATGATGATGATCAATTTTACGAAGCTGGCTCTATTCGGAAGTCACGTGTTTTCCAAACAAACACTCCACCTGCAGAGGGATTTGAACCTAGAACCATGAGACTGACAGTACATACACTACCCCACACGCTTCTGATATATACTAGTTAAAACACATTTAACAATATTATATGTTTTGTGGGCCATGTTTGTAGCTGCATGCTGGTTTTTAACTTGCTGTTAATTAACATATTGATGACTTGGCTTTTTTTTTTACAATCCGTCCTGTCCCTATGACGGTCTCCGTTCGAGTGACCTTTTTAAGATTATTCTCAACGTTTCTCACTCAACGCATGCTGCACGATGAAAACTGCCATGAGCTCACGACGTTCCTGTCAGAAGCCAGGCTCCTGCATGTGCCAAAGAGGATCTTATTTAGTGTCTTAGCTCTGTAAGCTCCAGTATTTCTATCTGTTCATGTAGCATATGTTAACACTCTGACGAGGTGGCGCAATGGTCGTTTCTCTGTCACTTGATGTTAACTGATTAAATGCCTTGGGATGGCCGGCTCCGTGACCAAGGTGTTTCAGACGCAGTTAGTAATTCCGCATACCCGCGGTCGAAACATAGCTGCGGGCGATTTGGCAGCAGACCACCTTACGTTGGTTTTTTATTACATAGTACCTGTGTCGGTCGTTTAGAAAGCAATGGCAAACTACTGAACGTAAACTTGCCCAGGAATAATGAACTGCCAAACAATGTTGGGGTTGACTGCTACGTCCTGTAAAGGATATGCAACGACTTTTTATTGCCATGGGATGATTAATCGTCTGACTTCCCATATATCGCTTGGGCTTATATACAGTAGTTCTCCCTATGCAACCCCCTTTAATTTGATATATAATACAACGTGCCTGCTGCCATATTAACCACTTTTAAGTCATAACTGTGACACACTCCCACTTCCCATTTTCCACCATACATTTTTGTTTGGTCAAAACCTACTTTTTAATTTGGTACTGAATCACGTAAATAACTATGACATGTCAAGTGCAGTCATATCCATCACCAGTCAGTTTGTTCAGTGACAACGACGGAGCTGCGAGTACAGTTACATGACTGTCGAATAGCTTGGTTAAACGACAGTCGTATGGTGAGAGTTGTCATATCTTTGTTACACAACTATAAGAATCTAAATACTGTCACTTTAGTACTCAGTAATTTTGTTGCATTACAGCGATGGTTTTTTTTAGCACTGTTACATTATAGTGTTTAATAACGATACTAAACACATATTATGTTATAAGCACTGTCACATCTTTGTTAAACAACGATGGCGCACTAAATAATGTCACGGTAGTACCAAGTAATGTTGTTAAACAACGATGACATTGTAATACTGTCATCGAGTAATGTGTTAAACAGCAATGACATTGTAATACTGTCATCATGTAATGTTGTTAAACAACGATGACATGGTGATACTGTCATCATGTAATGTGTTAAACAACGATGACATTGTGATACTGTCATCGAGTAATGTGTTAAACAACGATGACATTGTAATGCTGCCATCGAGTAATGTTGTTAAACAACGATGACATTGTGATACTGTCATCGAGTAATGTGTTAAACAACGCTGACATTGTAATGCTGCCATCGAGTAATGTGTTAAACAACGATGACATTGTGATGCTGCCATCGAGTAATGTGTTAAACAACGCTGACATTGTAATGCTGGCATCGAGTAATGTGTTAAACAACGATGACATTGTGATGCTGCCATCGAGTAATGTGTTAAACAACGCTGACATTGTAATGCTGGCATCGAGTAATGTGTTAAACAACGATGACATTGTAATGCTGCCATCGAGTAATGTGTTAAACAACGCTGACATTGTAATGCTGGCATCGAGTAATGTGTTAAACAGCAATGACATTGTAATACTGTCATCATGTAATGTTGTTAAACAACGATGACATTGTGATACTGTCATCATGTAATGTGTTAAACAACGATGACATTGTGATACTGTCATCGAGTAATGTGTTAAACAACGATGACATTGTGATACTGTCATCGAGTAATGTGTTAAACAACGATGACATTGTGATACTGTCACCGAGTAATGTGTTAAACAATGATGACATTGTGATACTGTCACCGAGTAATTTGTTAAACAGCAATGACATTGTAATACTGTCATCGAGTAATGTGTTAAACAGCGATGACATTGTAATACTGTCATCGAGTAATGTGTTAAACAGCGATGACATTGTAATACTGTGATCGAGCAATGTGTTAAACAGCGATGACATTGTAATACTGTCACCGTGTAATGTTGTTAAACAATGATGACATTGTGATACTGTCACCGTGTAATGTTGTTAAACAATGATGACATTGTGATACTGTCACCGTGTAATGTTGTTAAACAATGATGACATTGTAATACTGTCACCAGTTAATCTTGCTAAACAGAGATGACATTGTAATAGTGTCACCGTGTAATGTTGTTAAACAATGATGACATTGTGATAATGTCACCGTGTAATGTTGTTAAACAATAATGACATTGTAATACTGTCACCGAGTAATGTGTTAAACAGCGATGACATTGTAATACTGTCATCAAGTAATGTGTTAAACAGCGATGACATTGTAATACTGTCATCGAGTAATGTGTTAAACAGCGATGACATTGTAATACTGTCATCGAGTAATGTTGTTAAACAGCGATGACATTGTGATACTGTCACCGTGTAATGTTGTTAAACAGCGATTGCATTGTAATACCGTCACCGAGTAATGTTGTTAAACAGCGATTGCATTGTAATACCGTCATCGAGTAATGTGTTAAACAGCGATGACATTGTAATACTGTCACCGTGTAATGTTGTTAAACAGCGATGACATTGTAATACTGTCACCGAGTAATTTTGTTAAACAGCGATTGCATTGTAATACCGTCACCGTGTAATGTTGTTAAACAGCGATTGCATTGTAATACCGTCACCGAGTAATGTTGTTAAACAATGATGACATTGTGATACTGTCACCGTGTAATGTTGTTAAACAGCGATGACATTGTGATACTGTCACCGTGTAATGTTGTTAAACAGCGATGACATTGTAATACTGTCACCGAGTAATTTTGTTAAACAGCGATGACATTGTAATAGGGGCTTGATCGCAACGTCCTGCAAAATGCACACAGTTGTTAGCGAGTACTGTGTTGTGGATTAAACTTGAGAGAAGCAGACAGGCAGTTGCTGGCCATGGCTTAGGTTCGCGATGGGAGGCAGAGGAAATCTTTGTAGAGACAACGAGTATGGTCAGAGAGCAGTGAGGTCATTATGAGACAGTAAAGCAATAAGAGACTATTCTTTACCTGTGGCGAGCGCAGTCAAAGAAACAGACAGATCTCTCCGACAAGAAATCAATATTTAACTGATTTAGTGCCATGGAATGAGTAAACGTCGTAAGAGACTTCCCGTTTCTGCCAAGGGCTTATTATTCATCGCCGAAATGTTGTCATTGCGATATAATACAACATAACTGCTACCATATTAACAACTGTTAAGTAATTACTGTGACGCATCCCTACTTCCTGTCTTCCCTCATTCATTTTTATTTGATCCAAACCTACATATTTGTTTGGCTCATAATCTGTCAATAAGATTTCTTATTAAGACAAATAAAATGGAGGAGAATGAACAATTGTGAGCGTTAAAAGGGCATGAATGTCTGTAAAAGATACTATGGAGGTAGTGTGACGAGGAAGCGGGGAAGAGGAAGGTCACAATATGGAAGTCAGATAGCGATGGACACTGGTTATAATAGGGAAAGTTAACCCTCAGGCAAACATCAGCCTTGTGTACTGTAAGTAGTAGCACGTGTATGGACTACGTTTGAGTTTAAAGAAAATGAATTCATGATGTGGCAGATACGTTACACATGACAGCGAAGAGACAGGGCATAATGTGACAGATAAGTTACACATGACAGCGAAGAGACAGGGCATAATGTGACAGATACGTTACAAATGACAGCGAAGAGACAGGGCATAATGTGACAGATACGTTACACATGACAGCGAAGAGGTAGGGAATGATGTGACAGATACGTTACACATGACAGCGAAGAGACAGGGCATAATGTGACAGATACGTTACACAAGACAGCGAAGAGGTAGGGCATGATGTGACAGATACGTTACACATGACAGCGAAGAGGTAGGGCATGATGTGACAGATACGTTACACATGACAGCGAAGAGGTAGGACATGATGTGACAGATACATTACACATGACAGCGAAGAGACAGGGCACAGGGCTGATGATAGAGAGAAATGTGGGCGGTGGAGGAGGGGGGGTTGAGTGGTCTCGAGTTGTGATGTCCGCCTCAGGTGCTGGAGGTCCAGGGTTCAAGCCCCGTTAATTTTTCATGTGAACTTCTAGTAACGAAAATTTTCCCTGGTATTTGGGTAGTGAGACCGTGTGTATTATTGCGCACGTAAGAAATCCCTTGGCAGTTGTAAATGGAATAAGAGTAGCCTAACGGCGCTGCCCGGACAAAATTTCGAGTTAAAAATCTACCCAAAGTATTTCATGATCCTCGCCGGTGCTACGGAGTTCGTGTACTGAGCTGAGATTATCCGGACTCCGGCTTGAGTTAGAAGTAGAACGGAGCACTTACTGGTTACACCCGTGTGCCGTGATGTTGCTCGTCGACTAAACTAAAATCTAAACTAGAGAGAAATTTGCAAACACGGTTGTGGAGCAAAAGTTGTTCCCAGTACAAGCGACTGCATGATGAGGTAGTTTGTTACGCGTCTTTTTTAACATGACGTCACAATCAACCCTAGTTTGTATTAGCTGTTTGTGACTTACAATGCAATGTTACGTATAGTAGTTTACCTGTTGCTTTCTGTGCGGCCGATGCCTCATACCATCTAAATCAACGCAAAGCCATCAGCTTTTAAACCATCCGGGGCTGATTTTGAACCATGAACTCGGTATGTCGGGGACTTGTTAAACTGCACTTCACTAACCTCCTAAACCAAACTCATCATCATCAAGTGCCGTGCCGGCTGGCGTAGGCGTTCATGGCTCTCCACAGATCTCGTAAAATCGCGTAGTAAATCATGAACAGCCTTTAAAGGCTGCGGATGAATGCAATGTCCTGTAAATGGACATGCAATATTGTGTGTGTGTGTCTTCTCATCTCTGTTTCTTTCCGCTACTTCTATGAGCGCCAATAAATACTTGCGAATAAATATAGACACGCGCAGTTATCACTTGTAGTCATTACTGTTCGCTAACTATTTTTTTTAAATTATTTTATAAGAGCGTGCGGTTCCCTAGGTGCAAACGCCTTTCCATGAGGCTCCACATCCCCGTGCTGTCATTGAGATGACCGCTTCTGCTAGGAACCATGGCCAGATTAAGTGTAGCTACTACACTCTGATCTTAGCCAAACAGTTCTACACAGAACTCAGATGGTGCGATGTGCTGTCTCATCAGTATTTATCTATGTACCCGCCATTTCCCGATGAAGCGAATCAGACTCCCCACGATCCCTGTGCTTAGGGAATATCATAACTCATCCCTTGTTCCTCAGACACTCCCAGAGCCCCACGCGCGTCTCCACTCTCTCTCTCTCTCTCTCTCTCTCTCTCTCTCTCTCTCTCTCTCTCTTCTCTCTCTCTCTCTCTCTCTCTCTCTCTCTCTCTCTCTCACACACACACACACACACACAAAAGTATACACGTTCTGCAGTTGTAGATGAAAAATGTCAAAGCAGCGAAACCACTCTGGTGACGTCAGCAGGTGCATGTGTTTGAGCTTTTACCTGAGCATATGTGAACATAATGTGAATACATCAGCTAACATCATCATACTGTTTCTGCATCGGATAGGCTTTTCTCTTTTTCTGGTCTTCGTCCAAAAGCTACCGTTGCTACCTTGGTGTGTTGTCAATATGCGTGTATCCTGCGTGCTTGTCTCGTATGAAGGGCATTACATCCTGCCGATCTTCCTGACCCATGTCTTCCTCTTCTTCTTCATTCACCTTCAGACGTCATTACGAATAAACGGAAAGACAGCGGCAGTCAACTTATGTGATTAAGTGCGATGGGATGATTAATGGTCTTAAGCCACTTCCTGTATCTACCGTGGGTTTATATAGCGCCGAAACGTTGTCACTGCGTTATAATACAACATGTCAACTACTTCCCATTTTCCGCCATACATTTTTGTTTTGTCCAGACTTACTTTTTGTTTGGCACGGAATCGGTTAAGCTTGTCCACTCCACCACCTAGTTTATTCTCAAGTGGAGCGGGCGTACACCAAAATACTTTTCTCTGATCTGCATATGCTGGCAGTGGCGGGCAGAGGTTCTTTGATGCCCGGGGCCAACCCCTTGATTGGATGCCCCTAAATTTTTCTTTCCCTAATTCATTCCCCCTCCCCTCCCACTGCACTGCGCTGCCCCCTCTCCCTAACTGGATGCCCCCCTCCCGGCTGGATTCCCGGAGCCGTCGCACCCCCCCCCCCGCACCCCCCTCTGCACGCCTCTGTATGCTGGACACTCAGCAAATGTTTAGCTGGCAATATACCAGTTCCACAGTTACATACATCAGTATCTCCTAACTGTAGTTTATGAAACGTGTACTCTTTTAGCCTGGTGTGGCCTGTACCTAGTCTGAAGATTGCAGCTTGTTTTTATTTCGGTTTAGTTATTATATGTATCATCTCTCTGAGGGAATGCACCTCTTGGTGGTAGATTATCTATGGACAGGGGTGGGGGGTAGTTGTACGCCTGTGGGACCAGGTGGAGAAGGCGAGGAAACAGATTGGTAACCCGTATGTGGAAAGGATGAGATTGCGGGGGATCAGCAGGGGTTCTGCAAGAATCTCAAAACTAAGAGGGAAGACCAGAAGAACTTTCAATCAGATAGCTGTGGGAACGATTAGTAGTACGACTCTTCGCTGGCTGTTGAATGAAGAGACAGAGTACGCATGGCGATGTCCTGGGTGAAGTGATGTCGGTTCTTAGCTCAAATCAACTCAACTCAACTCCACTCAACTCAACTCCGCCCAATCTCTCTGGTAACCTGGATGTTCTGATTTCCACATGGTTCTTGCACATTTAGTTGTAAAAGTTTCTTGCACACTTAGCAGTAAAAGAAACTGACTCATTAGCAAGCCTTAAGGTGCACTGGGTACATAGTGCCAACACCATAACTCATCGACCAATGGACGCTCCATGAGTGACGTGGTCGATATCATGCCAGGACATTTCCTGGGCCGACCTGGGAACCATGTCAATTTTTAAATGCCGTCCCGAAGGGGATTCGAATACATGGCCACTGGGCAGGACAGCAAGCGTGCTAACAACTGTGCCACAGCAAAACCCATACATGTACGGCCCGTGTTATTGTAAATATGCTACTTTTAACTTCCATCAATCCATACTTTCTGTATCTTGCGTTCGTCTCACGTGTGCCTTGAGTTTGTCTTACGTCCGAATATACTGTTACTCGTCTATCTCTTTATATTATCCTTCCACTTCTTCTGATGTCTGTCTCGACTTCACAGCAAAAGTAAACGATCCCGAAGTTAGTTAGTCGCGGTTCCAAATTCACGAGAAAGGGTCGCGCCATTATCCCCCTTTCCCGTGCCAGTGAATTTCACACACAATGCTCCGCACTGTCCCATGTCTAAAGTGTAACAAACAGGAGACTCCACAAACCAACAGCCCGAACAGGTTCCCTTTACACGCATTTGTGTCTACCGGGCATATAGTACTAGTCCGAAAGTTTTGCTGATCAATCGGCATTCGGTTGTAATGTATTAAATGGCACACCGGCCGCCTTTAGATCCCAGAAAATGTTCTGACAGCAGCCGATTTAGGCTGGGTCGACCTGGAAATCCTGGTACACTTTGTAAATATCCGCTTTGATGGGGTTTGAACCCATCACTACTGGACAGGCATTGTAGCTGGAGTGTCAGTGTTAAATAAATAATACAAACGTGCCCCGAAGTAGTCTGCGTCAATTGGTCTGTGATGTGGTAGTGCCATCACACTGTGTAGACCGATGTGGTAGCGCCATCACACTGTGTAGGCCGATGTGGTAGCGCCATCACACTGTGTAGACCGATGTGGTAGCGCCATCACACTGTGTAGACCGATGTGGTAGCGCCATCACACTGTGTAGACCGATGTGGTAGCGCCATCACACTGTGTAGACCGATGTGGTAGTGCCATCACACTGTGTAGGCCGATGTGGTAGCGCCATCACACTGTGTAGGCCGATGTGGTAGCGCCATCACACTGTGTAGACCGATGTGGTAGCGCCATCACACTGTGTAGACCGATGTGGTAGCGCCATCACACTGTGTAAACCGATGTGGTAGCGCCATCACACTGTGTAGACCGATGTGGTAGCGCCATCACACTGTGTAGGCCGATGTGGTAGCGCCATCGCACTGTGTAGGCCGATGTGGTAGCGCCATCACACTGTGTAGGCCGGGAGCAAGGGAGAACAGCTGGCCAATCTTGCCCTGACTTTGACCAACACATATTCTAGACCTCGACATAATTGCGTGTGGCGGCCACTTCCTTACCTCCTTTCTAGGAGGCGAGTCGATCTCAGAGCTTTACTGGTCAATCAAAGCATTCAGCTTCTGCTGGGGATTGACCACACACCATTCTCTTCCCATGCTAGCGCACTAATCAGTATGCCACCGCGGCATCGCCCTCCTACTTCATTTTATTTAAAGCCTCATATTTTTTTATTGGGGCTTGCTTCGCTTCGGAGGTCACGGGTGACAAGCATCGCCTGGATCTTTTCTCCGGGGCATGCCGGTGTGCTGGGAAATGAACAGGCGGCCAGACTGGCTGGCTCTGCAGAGCTTGGTGGAGTATTGATACATGATAAGGCAGACGTGGTTGCGGCCTTGTGGGAGCACGTGCACACCTCGGTGGAGCAAATGGATTACCATGGTCTGGCAAGAATGAGACAACGAGGAGTGACGAAGGGATCTGGCCGACGCTCAACGCTCAGAGGAAAGGCGAGACGGACGTATAATCAGATTGCTACTGGTACTATTAGTGTTGTAACTCTTCGCTGGCTGCTGAGGATCGGGTCGGAGCACTTATGGGAATGCCCCGAATGCTGTGATGTCGATTCCTAAATCAATCAATCAATCAATCAATCATTTTTTTATTGGGATAAAAATATGACTTGTCTCTTTTTATTTCTTGTATCAGCTCCATTGTAAACCATAGCTTTTCTAGTATGTGTTTTTCCTTGCATCTATTTTAATGAAATGCCACATATTCTTCTCTAAATGTACATTTCTAGTTTCTGTATGTATTGGACTGTTTGCTTATCCGCATCCATGCTTCTTGTCTATACAGTAGTGTTGAGTAAATATAACACGTGACTTATCTCGTTTTCCAGTTGTGTATCTCTTTACATTGAACAAATAGGGTTAGAATTAAATTGTAAGAAGTCACAGATTATGGTCGTCACTAGGAAGAACGAAATACCACAATGTAATTATACAAGTACTTGGGAATATTCTTAAACAAGTGAATCGGTACAACTATCTCGGACATGTCATAACATCTGATGGGAGATGCCTTGAAGAGATTAGAACAAGAATCGCCATGGTGGTGGTAGCCTTTTGCTAGATGAAATATATACTGACCAATAAAAAGATGTCCTTTGCAACGAGAAAAAGAGTGTTGAGGTGCTACAAAGAACCTGTGCTTTTGTATGGATGTGAAGTGTGGACAATGAGCAAACAGGCTGAAAAACAACTAATGGCTGTGAAAATATGGCGTCTGAGGAAAATGCAAAGAATGCCATGGACATGCAGAACAACCAATGACGACGTCCTACAAGAAATAAATGAAAATCGTAAAGTGATTAGATAAATTAGACGTAGACTGTCAACATTTTTGGTCATATTATGAGAAGAAATAAATTGGAGAACTTGGTGAAAACTGGCAAAATCGAGGGGAAGACAACTAGGGGAAGCCAGAGAAGTAAATACCCGGATGGCTTGCCCACGTGGCATAGTCGAGACAAGTACACTGAGCTAATCCACGACTATGGTGATCGAGTGTGATTGCGAAACAAGACCGCCCACGCTTATCGGCATGGCACATGATGATGATGGTGATGATGATGATGATGATGATGATGATGATGATGATCTCTTTAGAAGTGAAAATATGTCTCGTATGGTTCAGTATTAAAAGTTGTTGCATGTTCGTAGCAGTCAACCCTAGCATTTGTTTTTTTTTTTTTTTTTTGGCTGTTCGTGACTCCTAGGCAACTTTGCCATTGGTTTCGGTTCAGTTTATCTTCAGATAAATATTTATATTCTCTTTATCATGTTTGTAACGCTTATACCATCGTCTCTCATTACACGCTCAAGATACGGGTAGCATGTATTTTACACACACACATACACACACAATCTCTCTCTCTCTGTCTCTCTCTCTCTCTCTCTCTCTCTCTCTCTCTCTCTCTCTCTCTCTCTCTCTCTCTCTCTCTCTCTCTCTCTCTCCAGTCTTATTTACTACCAACTATTCCACACTTCTATCATATAATACCCTCCTTCGGTCATTTCAGGCTATTTGTTGGTGTGCCCTATGACCCGGCCGCATAGCTTAGTGTTCTTTTTTGACGGTTTCTTTTTGCCTCTCTGGCTCTGCGGCGAAGGAGTTACGAATGCAATTCGTAATCCCGCATACCGCGTTCGAAACACAGCTGACAGCAGGCCGCCTTGCGTTGGTTTCCATACAATAGTATGAATGCCTGGTCGTTCAGAAACCAGTGGCAAACTACTTAACGTAAACATGCGCAGGAATCACAAACAGCCCCCGAAAAATGCCTGAGTTAACTGCTACGTCCTGCATGCAACTAACTAACCTCTGCTTGTTGTAGTTGTCTTCTTTCGCCTATATAAGGATGATTCTTTACAGAGAAACTCCATGTGTTACAGCCGCTGGCCTTCTCCCTCCAGTCTGTAGTATCTGTCTTCAACATTGTAATGTCTCGCTTGCGCTTATCTTTGAATATCTGTTCACGATTAGTTGTTCAGCCACCGTTTGGCAGCTGCTCATAGGCAATATCCTTATAAATGCGTCCATCTAGCGTGCCACAAGCATGATCCATTCACCGCCTAGTGTGCTGTCTAAGACTCTTCTGCCTGGTCAGGTGACCAGTGTGTGTGAGCACGTCAGCATTAGTTACGTTGTCCTTCCCCCAGGGACCAGTAGGTCGTGGGTTCGATCCGCAGCTGGGCGATTTCGAATTTTTGGAAAACCAGGTCATGGTTGACCTAGCCTAAAATGGTAGCAGGAATGTCTTGGGAAGTAAAGGCGGCCGGTTTGATACTGACCTCATCACGTACCGAGTGCCCATTGGTCTATGCACATCTGGGTCTAGCACCGTATCTTAGGGTGGTAAAAGTGTCATTTACTTACTTTACTTACTTATCCTTCCAAAGTAGATCTTCACCTCCGGTAAATACTGTGCTGATTAGCCACGACCACTTGCATGGCCGAAAGAATAAGCCATTTGTTCTTACAATTCAGGTGCGCTGATGATGGGGTAGGAGGTTAAATATCTACACCGACATTAAGTTTTACTTGATCGTTGACTTCTTGCCCGGCAGAATGGATCAGAGTGTACGCTCTCAAACATCCGGTGTGTCAATGCCGAGGTAGAGGATTCACCTCCTACACCGGACAACTGGACTAAAATGTTATCTCACCCTTGCCTTGGGACGAACGAACGAACGAAAGATCGAACGAACGAACAATCTTTATTTTTAAAGGGTTAAGAATTGGGCACGCAGGCCCGTCTGACATTCTGCCCTTCTTCTCGAATTCCTCTCATACATTATTTCATTCAACATCACTTATGACGACGCAAATTACAAATACCTCAGAAGTCGGCGTTGGTTTTTTCTGATGGCGTGGGATACTGGTAATAGGAAACATTAATCCACACACAAATATCAATCCAGTGCACTAGAGATAGTAGCACGTATATGTACTACGCTTGAGTTCAGAAGCGAGCGGAAATTAAATTCTGCAGTCTTGGTGTACATTAGGTTAACCAACTTCCCAGGCTAATTAATTCTGTAGGGGGCAGAAAGTTTAATCAATCATTGTGTCGGCTTTGGCTGAATTTCTGAACCAGGTTCTTTCACACTTTAGGCTAGCTCAGTGTAAGACTGGCAACGAATGGCTAAGTACATGATCTTTTGAAAAACTAATTAGTTGAAGCGGTAGGATATTTGGCTTACGTATACTGGGTTTTGGTTTCTTATATATAAATATATATATATATATATATATATATATATATATATATATATATATATATATATATATATATATATATATACATATATATATATATATATATATATATATATATATATAGAGAGAGAGAGAGAGAGAGAGAGAGAGAGAGAGAGAGAGATTGGATGCTCGGTTGCTTGATTACTTGGTTGCTTGGTTGCTTGGTTGGTTCCTTGCTTGGTTGTTTGGTTGTTTGGTTGCTTGGTTGATTGTGAATCTCTGGGCGACTTTGAGTTTTAACTCCTAAGTGTCATGTATTGACGTAAAGCTCGCATGAGCCCCTAAAAGTCCTTGCATCTACGGGACTGAGGCTCGTATAGAGACTTTACTCCCGACCCACTACCAAAGTACCATCCCCATGATGACCGTGTTGGAGACCTTCCACTCCCCTCTCCAATATATTAGGAAGCAACCAAGTCATGACTCACCACAGCATACGTGCACAAGCTGGGATTACAGTTAAGTGTGTAATGTTTCATCCCCAGGCTTGCTATTTTATTTTTAACATACTCCGATCCTATGCCCAGGAAACTGGGATAGTTGGTTCACTACATATAATTATGTTGAAAGCGCCAAGAATAATCACCTTAAATTAAGTTATTCTTTAGCCATGACAGATTTGGACAGGAAGTAAACATCCCAGCAGTTTTTGGATTCAGCTGACAGCCAGGAAGAGAACTCTTACTTGTGGGGAAACAACTTTCATCTTGTTGCAAGCACTCTTTGACATTGAAGTGTAGGTTATCCGTAATATGTCTGCAATATGATCATAGTAATCAGCGACCATCTGCTGCTGGGTTCACTGACGTGGAGGAGGGTGACAAGAAGAAAGGGGGAGGTGAAGGATGAGAAAAAGAAAGGGTGAAGCGGAGAACGATGAGGAAGAAGACGAAAGAAAGAAAGAAAGAAAGATAGCAAGAAAGCAAGAAAGAAAGAAAGAAAGAAAGAAAGAAAGGCAAAGAGGGAGGGAGAAGACGACAGACAGACAGACAGACAGACAGACAGGCAGGCAGGCAGGCAGAAAGAAAGAAAGAAAGAAAGAAAGAAAGAAAGAAAGAAAGAAAGAAAGAAAGAAAGAAAGAAAGAAAGAAAGAAAGAAAGAAAGAAAGAAAGGGAAGAAAGAAAGAAAGTCTCTTGTATAGCGATATATCATCCTTCTGCCCAAATGGGGGGTGGGGGTGGGGAGTCACACACTGGGGAATCACATGTAGCGATATATTATCCTTCGACCCTGAATCAGTTAAGACAAGAACAATTGAGGACAATGAACTATCTCGGACATGTCACAAGTCATGCATGTCTGGACAAGATAATTGTAGAGGGAAGTGGGCAGGAGAAGACAGACACAGGGGACCAAAATGTAGATGGGTTCAAGAGGTGGTAGATAATTTACACATGACCGCAATAGAAGCAAGGTATCTGGCTTATAGTAGAGAGAAATGCCCACAGAGTGCTATGAGTGCAACGTTCTGCACAGGACAAGCCACTGAATGATGATGATGATGATAATGAAGATGATGATGATGATGAGATGATGATGATGATCATCATCATCGTCGTCATCATCATCATCATCATGATTCCTCACATAAGGCCAGGTGTAAACAGGTAATATGAGACAGCAATCCGTACTTTGCATTAAATGTCACAAACTCCGAGACGTCTATTTTCGTCTTGTACCTGCTGGGATCTGGACTACAGAGTCAGTGTGGCGAGTGCATCTTGCCAAGTTGTCTGCTTACTTACCCTTGGATTGGACTTGTAGATCTGTCAACGTGGCACACAATGTCTTTATGGTTCATATATACATTGGCACCTTGCTCCTTGCCGTCTTGACAGACGATAGTTTGTGCTTTAAAAAGGCATAATAACTTTTAACTATGGCGGTAGCGAGTGTGACTGATAAGGCCAATTTGCGCTGTAAATGTCCGTTCACAGTGGGTGCATGTGAACACGTGGTCATTTCCACCATCATGCACCATCTTACGTCTCAAACGCTTGGTGTGTGACTTTTCTGCAATAATTTTCTCCTTTGACTTTATTCCATTTCTGATATTTGCCCTCCATGCAACACGTTCAGCGGCGACTTGCTCCCAATGTGCATTATCAATGCCTGTATCAATCATGTCCCGCTTACACACATCTTTGTATCGTAGTAGAGGCCGACCCTGAGATCTCTTACCCATCTGTAATTCACCAAAAAAGATATCCTTTGGTATTCTACCATCATCCATCCGCCTAAGATGTCCTATCCATCTAAGTCTACGAAGACTGAGCATGGAATAAACTGTCACACAACCTGATCTTTCCAATACTTCAGTATTTGTGATTTTGTCTTGCCACTTAATACCAAGAATTCTTCGCAGACACCGCATATGAAAGCTGTTTAAATTGTTCTCTTGGTGTGAGTAAGTTGTCCAGGTTTCACTGCCATAGAGAAGAGTACTAAGGACACAGGCTTGATAGACAAGGACTTTTGTTTTGGCAGTAAGCTTCCTGTTCTCCCAGACTCTTTTTCTTAACCTGTTCATTGTTGTTGCTGCCTTACCAATCCGGATGTTGATTTCCTGATCTAGGGATAATTTGCTATTTACCACCGATCCTAGATATGTAAAATTGTCTACTATCTCTAGTTCGGCGTCGTCAATAAAGATTGATGGTACCCCATGTGCACCTTGTGACATAATCTGTGTCTTCTTTTTGCTAATTGTTAAACCAAATTCAGAACAAGCATTGGAGAATGCAGATAGTAGACATTGCAATTCTTCCTCAGAGTGGGTCGTAACTGCAGCATCATCTGCAAAAAGCAACTCTCTGATCAGTACCCTCCTAATTTTGGTCTTAGCCTTCAATCTCTGCGCATTGTAGAGGCCGCCATCTGAGCGTGAGTGAATGTATATACCACCATCCTGATCACGAAATGCATATTTCAGTAGAAGTGAAAAGTATATTCCAAAGAGGGTGGGAGCTAGTACACATCCTTGCTTAACTCCACTCTTGATTTCAAATTCTTCAGAAGTTGCACCATCAAACTTGATTATACCCTTCATGCCTGTGTGGAACGATTCCACAATGGACAGAAGAGTTGGTGGGCAGCCAATCTTCTTTAGTGCCTTGAACAGACCCTCACGACTGACCAAATCAAATGCCTTTGTGAGGTCGATGAAGGCAATAAACAGTGGTTGATTCTGTTCACGGCATTTTTCTTGCATTTGTCGCAATGAGAATATCATATCAGTGGTAGACCGGTTCTGTCGAAAGCCACACTGTGATTCGGGGTAGACTTGATCTCCTAGGACTTGAAGTCTGCGCAGAACAATTCTGGCAAATACCTTTCCAACAATACACAGAAGTGAGATACCCCTATAGTTGTTGCAGTCGCTCCGATCGCCCTTGTTCTTTGTACAGTGTTACGATGCTTGAATCTTTGAAATCCTGTGGGACTTGTCCTTCACGCCAGCATAGCTCTATTAGCTGGTGGATCTGTATAGTGAGTGTGTCTTGCCCACTCCTGATAACCTCTATTGGAATCCCATCCTTACCTGGAGCCTTGCCAGATGCAAGTTCATTTATAGCACACTTAACTTCTGTTATGGTGGGAAGTGTGTCCAGGTGGTCAAGAGTTGGTAGTGCCTCTATGGCGTTGAGGGCATTATCCGCTAGTTTGGTCTCACTTGAGTAAAGCTCCAAATAGTGCTCTACCAATCTGTCCATCTGCTGTTTCTTATCAGTGATGACTTCTCCAGTCAAGGTTTTCAATGGTGCACTTCTTTTGATCACTGGACCACAGGCTTTCTTTATTCCTTCATACATGCTTCTTATGTCTCCCTTATCACTTGCGATTTGAATGGACTCACATAACTTGATCCAATAATCATTTGCACACTGCCTGGCAGCCTTTTGCACATCCTTCCTAGCTTGCCTTAGCTCACTCAGAGTGTTACGCGTTGGTCTTTCCTTGTTTCTTAAGAGAGCTTTCTTCTTCTTATCAATCAAGGGCTGCAGAGTCTCGCTGTTGGCCGCAAACCAGTCCTGCCTCTTATGATCCACAGTGCCGTAAACCTTTACGGCAGTTTTACAAAGAGTTTCCTTAAGTTTATTCCATTTATCATTTACTGTACAATTTTCTGGTGTATCAGTGAAAGCGTCTTCAAGTTGCTGTTGAAACTGAAAGCACTTTTCAGGATCATGAGTGTTAATAATATTAATCCTGGGGCTAGATTTGTGTTTAGCTGTGTAGATTCTCTTTGGTCTCAGCCTAACCCTTGCAACAACCAAAGAATGATCCGTATCACAGTCAGCACTGTGGTAACTACGAGTCAATGATATATGGTTCAGATGTTGTCTCCGTGTGATGATGAAGTCCAGCTGGTGCCAATGGCCGGATCTTGGATGTTTCCATGTGACCTTATGCATCTCTTTTGTTTTAAAAAAGAGTTTGTAATACATAGGTCATTACTGGTGCAATGCTCCAGCAGCCTTTGCCCATTTTCATTCATGCGACCGATGTTGTATTTTCCAAGGCACACTGGCCATGAACTCGAGTCCTTGCCCACACGAGCATTGAAATCACCGAGCATATAAATGTAGTCGGATTTTGGAACTGCCTTGATCTCAGAGTCTAACTCCTCATAGAACAAATCCTTCACATCATCAGAGGAATCGAGTGTCGGTGCATATGCAGTAATAATGGTGGCAAACCCACAAGAGGTTGCCAAGCGCAGGGATAATAGTCTTTCATTTCCTCCTGCTGGAATTTCAATCATTCCCAGTAGCGAATTCTTCACTGCAAAGCCCACACCGTGTTGCCTTTTTTCTGCCTGCCCTTTACCCTTCCAGAAAAAGGTGTAGTTGTTTTCCCTGAGTGACCCTTCCTCAGCGAGGCGAGTCTCCTGCAGGCCAGCAATATCAATGCTAAGACGATTGAGTTCGGCATCAATCACAGCCGTTTTTCTCACATCGTCAATATTGGTCAAGTCAGTGGAAAATCCTGGACACATGGTTCTCACGTTCCAGGTTGCAAGCCGTAGCTTGAGGTTTCTATTTATATTTTTGTTTGTACCTGGTGCATTGGTTTTACAGCCTGCGATTCAGATTTTGTCCTAGCCCCAAGCACCCATTGAAGCAGGCAGGCTGTGGCGGATCAGCACCCAATTGGCTGGGGGCTGCCCAGCTTGAGGCGGGCGGTAGCTGATCAGTGACACCTATAGGTGTCTCCCACCGTCAGAGGCAACGCGTGGCGCCCCATGTCTACGCCAACTGACAAGGACTTATAACCCGTAACAGTTGCCTCTCGCTTTGATTCCGAGACCAGTTAAGACCAGGGATGGAGTTATTGCCTCTCCATAGCACAAAGCCTGGGCTAAAATATAGAGATCATGTGTTGCCCATGCAGCATGATCCCTCTCTCGGCCTGCCTAGTTCACTCCAGAGGAAAGGTAACACCCCTACATCTGGAACAAGACAAGCTGCAGAAGCTGCCGGATCAGCAAAGCAATGCTCTAACTGTCCGCCTGTCGGAGCTTCGATCATATATATATATATATATATATATATATATATATATATATATATATATATATATATATATGTCTGTGTGTGTGTGTGTGTGCGTGCGTGTGTATGTGTGTGTGTGTCTTCTCTGGCTGTATGTCTGTCAGTCTGCCTCTCTGCCTGCCTGCCTCTCTGCCTGCCTGCCTCTCTGCCTGCCTGTCTGTCTGTCTGTTTGTACATGTGTGTGTTTTCGACAATACGTCAGCCCGACTGTTAGTATGGTTTATTTGATGTCTATCTATTCACCCATTCATGTATTCCATCCATTCACCCATCCATCCATCCATCCATCCATCCATCCATCCATCAACCCATCCATCCGTCTGTTTGTCTGTCTATTTATCTTCTGACGGTTGCATGTCTTTCTGTCCATAAACCCGTGTAACCGTTCATTTGTCTGTCTCTATGACATATTTTCTGTCTATTTATATGTCTAAAATTGTGTTTATTATTGTAGCTCTCCATGGTACAGTACATTCTACTTGTATGTATGACTGTCTGTATTATATCTACGTAACACCATTCTTACTATGTATCTCTTGTTTCTGCCTGTTTGCCCAGTATTCAAATTGATTTCACCTTATCTGTTTGTCTTCGTTCCTTTTCTGTCCACTTCACATGTTGTCTATCTGACAAGCCAGTTGTCATCCTTCTGTTTTGAGTCCCTGTTTTCATAGTGGTTCCTCCTCTTCTTCTTCTTCTTCTTCTTCTTCTTCTTCTTCTTCTTCTTCTTCTTCTTCTTCTTCTTCTTCTTCTTCTTCTTCTTCTTCTTCTTCTTCTTCTTCTTCTTCTTCTTCTTCTTCTTCTTCTTCTCACTATCCTTCTCCTCCTTCGCCTCCTTCTTCTTGATCTATATCTTCTTCTTGGTATACTTTTATGTTTCCAATGCAATACTATAAGCTCTTTGAGACCTTATTCAGTTTTGCGTTAGTTTGTTCTGAACTCAAGTGTTGCCCATACACATTTTGCTACTTCTAATAGCTGCCACAACTGGTTAGTGTATTGGACTCATTTTGCTTGTGGCTTAGCCTTCCTTATTACCAGTGTCCACTCCAACATCTGAGGTAATTATAATTTAGATCCCCAAGACAAGGACAAGAAATCAACATCTTAGTGCAACTTATTCATTATTGGGTATATTTTGCAGCTAAAGTTGTTTACGTGATAAGGTAGTCAGTCTCACGTCAACCATCTTTAGACGCCTCTTACAACACATGTGGTAGTTTACAGTACTGCTGTTCTTTGCTTCCCTCTTGGGAATTGTCATTTACTTCCCTTTTTACTAATTCTGGGACTTACCTGGGTCAGTAGAAATCTCTACAATATTTAATCATCATCAAGTGCTATGCCAGCTGGTGTAGGCGTTCATGACTCTCCACAGATTTATGTCTTTGGTTTTCCGGATCAACTCCGCTGTTAATATTCCTCCATGCCACAATCTCTCAATCCATTCAGCATCATTTCTCTTGGTCTGCATTTGCCTCTCTTCCCCTCGATCTTTCCAGTTGTCACGCTGTTCTCCAATGCCTCTCTTCTCATCACATGACCTAAAGATGCTGTTTGCCTCTTTCTTATTGTTGTATATAATGTTCTAGTTTCATTAGCCTGTTTCAGGCAGTCATTGTTAGTTCCTTTGGCAGTCCAAGGAATTCGCAACATTCGTCTCAGGAACCACATCTCTGTTGCTTCCAATTTCTCCCTAATTTGTTCATTTACATTCCAAGATTCACAGCCATACAGCAAAACAGGTTCTATATAGCATTTCTGCACTCACTCTCTTTCTTACATTCAATGATAGCGACTTATTTCAGAAGATGCTCTTCATTTTATGAAATGCAGCCTTTGCTTGCTCTATTCTGCTCTTAATCTCTGTTGTGCATCTTCCACCTGATGTTATAAATACCCCTAGGTATTTAAAACTATCCACTTTGTGAAGAATTCTTCCCTCTATCTCTATTTCACATTTGGGTGTCACCTTTTTCTTTGATATCACCATTGTAACTGTTTTCTTGATATTCAAGGAGAGTCCTTTTTTTTTTTTGCACTCTCTGTTACTACAATGTCCAACAAATGTTGTAGATATTTTGCATTATTCGCCATCAATACTGTGCCATCTGCATAGCGTATATTGTTTATATTATAACCTCTGAATATAGTCTAGAATAAAACATAGCAAAGGATACCATCACACGCTGGTATATCCGGTAATAAGCAAACTCATCAGCTTACGAAGCAAGGACAGTTCATAAATAAATATACATGTATTGTTTGTCTCTTATAGAAGTAAAAGAAGGAAGTACGACGCATGACCAACTAGACAAATTCACCTGATTTGTGCAAAAAAAAAAAAAAAGGACTCTCCTTGAATATCAAGAAAAGAGTAACAATGGTGATTTTTTTTTGTTTGTTTGTTTTTTTTTTGTTTAATTCGCATATCCTTTACAGGACATCGCTGTCAACAGCAGCATCTTTCAGCTGTCTGTTTATTTCTTGGCAAGATTACGCTCAGTAGTTTGCCATTGCTTTCTGAGCGGCCGGCTCAGTTATCCCGCAAGTCACCAGCGGGGGTCGAACCGCCTCCAGCTCTAGCCCGCTACGAGACTCTGCGTTATAAACGGGATTACGGAGAAAGTGGTGTAACCCCTCGGCCAGAGAGACCGGCAACAGTGGTGATATCAACTACAAATTTGCAGAGCACGCGCCTACCTCAGAGTTAACGCAAACACACAACATCCACTGCATAGTGAAATTATGAAGGTGAAGGGCAGCAGGTTAAAAAGAGGACGGTCGTGGATGGGTCAAGCCGAAGACATTCTTCAGCAGGTGTGTTCACTGGAGGACTTAGAACCTGGCGAGGAGTGGGTACAAGTGCCAACAGATTTATGTACATCGTTTTCAGTTTGTATCCAACTCGACAGAAAATGCAGACAAGAAAATCCGGCTGCTGTGGAGGCGGAAGTACAAGCGTTAATTTTCTAGAATTCTTTAGACGGTGATGCTGTCATCTACACAGATAGGTCGGTCGTCCGACATGTGAGAAGCTCATGGGCCTTTACAGCTCGGGCCGGAGGGAGAATTGTGAAGGAGGGCTCTGGTGCTTTTGTTGAGACCACAAGTAGCCTGACTATGGAAGTCGTGGCAGTAAGTAAAGCAATAACATGGCTCGAGACACAGACATTCCATAAGGCATGTTTCCTTAGCGACTCAATGAGCATGCTCAAGAGGATAGAGACGTGGTGGATCCGAAGACAGTGGTTGCTGTCTCTGGAGCGGTCTCGGCTGACAAAGATTATTTTCATCTTCGTGCCAGGGCATGCTGGAGTACAAGAAAATGAGCGGGCTGACAAGCTCGCAGGTGAGGCTACGATGGAGGGCGGACGCGCCATGGACCAGGCTGACATTATGAATGCTCTACGAGAAGTAAGACTTTTGCGTGAACCAAGTGATGACTGCGAATCTACAACCATGGTCAGACTGCGAGAACAGCAAATTAAAAGAGGTGTGGCCAAACAAGAACACTACGCAGGAAGCCAAAGAAGATTGATAAACCAGCACAGAACTGGCGTCGTTAGCCGCTACACGTTGCAGGATTTGCTAAGGAGGAAATCCGAGCACTTATGGACTGAATGGTTCGATGTGCAATGAGGATGATCTGTCGACTAACTAACTAACTAACCAACTAGACAACCCTAACAAAGGTGTCTTCTAAGCATACCTGTTTCTTCAGCGAAGCACTGTCGTCATATGGAGGTGACAGGTTCGAATCCCGGTCGGTACCTATACTTTTCAATGTCTTTTTGTCTAGCGCGACCTCTTGATTCTACTTGTTTCTTCTACTCTAATAGCGTCAAACAATACATGTATGTTTATTTATGAGCTATCTTAGTGGCCTCAAAGGGTTCCCCAATTGATATGTATGTGTAATACAAAGCAAGTTGCTTCTTTCTCGTCTTCTTTTCGTTCGTTGAACTAGCCTACACCTGCAATTGTGTTTCCTGCATGAACTGCACTGTCTGAAGCAGATCTTGCAGGCTTCTTAGAGTTTACCAATTAGAGTTGTTTCGTATAAACTTCCATGTAGATCCTATGTCTAGTCCGAAAGGAAGAAGCTAATCAAGAACACTAACACTTGTATTTCAGTTATTTGTCAACGAGATCGGAAATGTTAACAATTGTTAAGGAAAGATGGTAGGAAAAGACCCAAAATCGTTTGAAAATGACATTTGGTATTACCTGAAGCGACTCTAAAAGTAGTGCCCTTTACGATGAGAACAGGTGACAGCGGGTTTGTGGTTTATTCGTTTCATATGTTGCCAATTAGAACTTTTGTTTTTAAACAGAAACATTAGAAGATACCTGCTGTAGGTATGCGAAGTACTGGGATTATTACATTTTCTAAGCCTGAGTTGACGGAGGCAGAGACGGACAGTCTTTCTCTACCGCAGCGAATGTCAAGAGTTGGCACTGAACCTTTGTCCAACCACCCTCAAACCTTTGTTTGGGTAACGTACTGACTACTACAGGTCAGGAACAAATCTTCCGTTTGATACGAGTGTGAACTTTTCGTAGTGATAGGGAAAGACAAATCTGGCATACATTAATGCGTAGAAACGTTTTCATGCTTACTTCCCTTTGAAGAAAATAAACACGTCAATAAAGGTAATTTATCCATTTTATGTCGGCATTCTAAGAGTCATGGAATATAAAGGGAAACAAACCATAGAGGTCAGCGTGGCCGAATGGATAAAAGCGTTCACTTTTACACTTCCGGTGTGCTGATGCCGAGGTAGCGGATTCAACCCGAGCATTGGTTAGACTAAGATGTTGATTTCTCGTTCTTGACTTGGGGACATAAATATTACAAGTACCTTAGCAGCCGGAGTGAGTTCGTTTTATGGCGAGGGACACTGGAAATAAGGAAAGCTAATCCACACGCAAAATCAGTCCAGTACACTAGAATTAGTAGCACATGTATGGACTACGGTTGAGGTCAAAGCGAGGGAACGCAAACATTTTTAAAAAGCTATCCGTTTACTACAATGGCTGGGGCATATAGAAAGAATGGAAGATAATAGGGAAACAAAACTCGCTTACACTCAGGAAATAAATGACCGTAGACCCCGAGGTAGACCAAGAAGACGGTGGAGAGATAATACATGTACAGACCTACAAGCACTTGGAATCAACGACTGGCAAGAGAAGGTCCACCAGAGAGACGAATGGAGACGGATTGTATTTGCAGCAAAGAACCTCAATGGCTCCGAACGCTGAAGAAGAAGAAGAATTAGTTTACTGCATTTCGTATACATCGTCTTCATTCAGTGTTATCTTCGTTTGTAAAATGTCTTCAAAGGTCTATTCCGGTTCTTTATAATACGGCCATATACGACAAACATCGACCAGCCATATTTTGATGTTTTCCACTCAGTCGCCGACATGGCCGAACGGATTGAGTGCTATAGCTGTTAAACTACCGGTGTGCTAATGACGGGGTAGTGGGATCAACGCCTACACCTACTAGTGTCCTCCGAAGGACACGGATGTAGCGTGTGTAAAAATGAAATACACGAATGTGGCGTATGCAAAAGTAATTTACACAAACGAAGTGTATATCAATCAATCAATCAATCAGGTGCCGTCTCCACAATGAAAGTTGGCTGCAATAGATCTCAAACACTGTCTGTCTCTTGCTCTGACTGTACATTCTGTCAGGCTGATATTCGTCGATCTCTTGATGTTATCTTCCCACTTCTATCGTTGTCTACCTCTTGCTCGCTTACCCCTAACCTTGCCTTCCAGTATGGTTTTTATAAGAGTATTATGTCTTTTAACGTGGCCGAAAATTTCACTTTCTCTTTTTTAAATCTTTCATCAACTCTCTTTTCATTCTCAGTTTTTCTAGAACCTCTGTATTTAATTGTTTTTGTTTTCATGAAATACGAGATATTTGTCTGTGTGTCCACATCTCCAGGGCCTCTATTCAAGTGTATATAAATGTATATAAAAGTAAAATACACAGTTGCAACGTGTTTAAAGGAGACACACGTATTTAACTGATGTGCCGCGTAACAGAGGCTGCAGATTTTTCTGTTACCTGATCGCTCTGCTTATCGTTAGAGCTGGCTTCCTTTTACCTGGTTTCCATGGCAACCCAGATAAGCATCTGCTAATAAAGTAGAAATAGAGATAGCATTTCCCTCCCCTGGTCTGCCTAATGGGCAGGAAGGATGTGTTAAAAACACACACGTACGCATCGGAGTTATTATCATTATCATTTATGTTGTTTGTCTTCTTCTTTCTTCTTTTGTCCTTCTGCTTTTGCCGTGGAGCGTTGAAGAGAGGAGGTTCATTGAGTCCTTTGCAGAACTTAGCTCCCATAACAACCTTCCTGAAATCTTCTCGGTCATAAGCAAGATGTCCCGCGTCCGATACACCCATCTGAAGATCATTTGCCAAATCCTGCATCCATCTTCTATATTTCCTTCCTCTTCCTCTCTTCCCGGGCATATACACCTCCATTATTGTTCTCTCCAAACTTTCATGACGTTTCAAGTGACCAAAATATTTCAAATTTCTTTGTTTTACTATCTTTAGTAACCAACCTTCTTCAGTATTAAGTTTTTGTCGTATGGATGCTTTTTTTTCTGTATCCAAGCTATTCTTAGAACCCGTCTATGACAATTCTATTAAAAGGCATTTATGCGCTGTTCAGCTTGTTTAACAAGTGTCCGGGTCCCACAGGCGTATGTTGCAATGGGACAGATGCGTGCTCTTAAAAATCAAATCTTTGTAGTTCTAATTGTCCCACTCCACAATTTATTCAGTTGTTTTAGATTTTGAAGAGCAATAGATATTCGTCTTTTTTTTTTTTCCAATGTGTCACCATTGTTGGTAATAAATGACCCAAGATATTCGAAATTTTTCACCACCTCCAACATTTCCTCATTAACATATATTTATTTCTCCAAAGTAGTAAAAGTAACAATTATCTATCTATCTATCTGTCTGCCTGCCTGCCTGCCTGCCTGCCTGCCTGCCTGTCTGTCTGTCTGTCCGTCCGTCCGTCCGTCTGTCTGTCTGTCTGTCTGTCTGTCTGTCTGTCTGTCTGTCTGTTCGTCTGTCTGTCTGTCTATCTCTATCTGCACCTCCGTAAACCTGCATTCCTGTATGTCTCTCTATCTCTATCTCTCCCCCCTCTCTCTCCTCCCATCTCTCCCCCGTCTCCCTCTCTCTTTCTCTGCCTGTCTCTCCTTCTACCCTTCCTGATGGATGAACAGCTCCCGACCACAACTAAAGATGAAACCAGCGTACCCAAAATTTTAAGCCCAAAACTCTAACCTCATGGCCACACACACAGTGAAAAGTCTACACAAACACGCACACAGCTACTCGGAAGCTGAATGTACTATAAGCTGTGTTTGGCGTGCCGACACAGAACTGGGTCGCATATATTTTGTGAGTTTGTCTGTTTACTGGCTGATAATTGTGTTTTGCTGTCTTGTGAGTGGAAAACACGCGCTATCTCGTTACCCCTGTGCTGACACTCAGCTGTTGTTTCTCTGACATGTTTTGTTTCCCCTTTTGTTTTTACGCTTTCTTTGTTCTGCTTTTCTAAATCCTTAACTGGTGTCATTTCATTCATAGTCCTCCTAGCATTTTCTTACAGATGACTGGACCATCATGATTCGTCAATTCACCAACTGTAAATTGATTGGTGAAATTAGACTTAGAGAGTCAACATTTTTAGGATTAGCAGTGAGGAGAAATAAACTCAATAAGTTATTTAAAACGTGCACAACTAATGGGTAAAAAAGCCAGGGAAAGGCAGAGAGATAGTTAGTTGGTTGGTCAGTTAGTCGCTGTTCCAACTTCATGGCAAAGGGTCGCCCAATTATATTCTGTTCCTGTGCCAGTGAATATCGCACAAAATGCTCCTCTCTGCCCCATGTGAAAAGTGTCTCGACAAACCAACAGCCTACACAGGTATACTATGCTGTGGGATGTGGATTTTAATTCCTAAGAATAATTCGTTAAAATGTCTAGGGGGTATTATTGATTCTCTGTCACTGGTAAGAATGCAGGGTGATCAGGGATATTTACCACAAATCCCAGGAGGAAAGAGTTCCATCCTTGAAACAATGGCATCTGTGTGTAGGTTTCCCTTCCCACTTCATCACCCTTAAATTAACTATAGATGCTAGAAGGATATTGATTGCTCACAACATATAAACAACCACTTGTTGGACACCACATTTACTTGATGTACACAACACTTTTGGACACACAGTTCAGGTATTAACTCAAGATCTGCAGTTACATATATATATAGGTGTAATAAACACTATGCATTTTCAGACAGGCATGGGAATGATATGCAGTATTACAACATAGTACCCAGTGACCCCAGAAAAAAACAAGGTTATTACAAACAACACAACAACCACAAATTGGTTCTGCTAACTTGACTCATTGTACCTAGATAAAATCACATTGGTCTAGGTGCAGAAACCCAACATACATACATTTATTTCTGACACCATGTACAATTCTCATATTTAAAAATAATGAGTGGGTGTCAAAATATTATACATATATGTCATAACATAACCCTTTAGGTGTACACCATTACCATGTAAAACAATCTTTACCCTTTTCCTGTCATTGAAGAAAACCACACTCATGAAAACAGTTGATACTAATAATTAAATTAATTAATTATAGTGTTCATTTAGGCGTTGCGGATGGGCATTCTTCTCCAGTGCAAAGCAGTTAATGTCCATAATTATCCGTGCAGAATTATACTCACAGTCATTTTCTACTCACAGTATGTCCACCGAAGTTGGCTGGCGAATGTTTCTAATCCATAATCCAAGAATAGAATTATACATAAGCACATATTCTCTCCATGAGACTGAATTTAAGAATACTCGGTTGCCATTTGGGTTGTGTTCCAATTGAAATTGATGCCTAGGTCTGTCATACTTTCAGGAGATGCAACTTAAGCTCTGCAGAAGGTTCTTCCCTATATCATCTTATCGATGAAAAGATGACGACTGTCCAACAGCTCGGTTTATGTTAACCGTTTCCCAATTTAGTTCAAAAGGCTTTGTCACACACCCGGTTCATGTTGATAGGCCATCCCACACTTGATGATGGGCAGTTAGGCTGACATGGGACCAGCATAGAGTTATCATTCATTCCATTTCTGTGTAGAACATACAGTGGTGAATCATTCATTTGGTTTCATCTGAAGATTCTGCTGCAGGCATGTAACTGAAGAATATTACTCCACCACATATCCAGGTTTGCAAGCCATCAGGTGATTCCTTTGGTTGCAGGCGTAAAGGCATTTACTCATCTAGCTGCTTTCATATGGTTCTTTTGATGGTGTTCAGGTTTTGGACCTTGAGGTAATCTGGTGTAGTTATGGTTCAGATGTTCTGAAGTTGGTACATTTGTTTGTATTGGCTATAATGTTGTTTCAGTGTCTCTTCCCATTTGTTTGAGTTGGTGTTCATAGCTAGAACTTGGTGTTGCATGGCTGGAACCTTATGTTTGACTTTTGCAGCTGTGAGATGTTCTTTCGAAGACTTATCCATTGTGGATATTAACTTGGTAATCCAACCAACAGTTGAAGGTTACTCACTGTTGTTAGTTTTAGTAACTTGAAGAAGGATTGTCCCAGTTTCACTGACTTGGTTGAATGATGAGGCCATTGGTGATACTTCTCAGAAGTAACGCAAACGATACACTGTTGTCAGTACTCTGATGATCTTCATCTTTGTAGATTATTAGATCTTGAAGTCCATCCTGGATATTCCTACTAAAATAGGACTTAATCACTCACCCAGTCAGTTGTCTTCTAATTTATCTGTTGCTCGCTATGGAGCTATTGAGTGCCGCAGTAAACATTGAGGTATTGCTAGATCCAGACTATGGTTTTGGACATTCACTTTATGGCTGTTTACCCAGGATCCAGTGTTAGTGATATAGTCCCACCAAATTCAACAACCACCTGCTTCTCTTCTATAGAAAAGGGATGACAAAGAATACAACACTAGCATTAACCTACTGTGTTATGATAAAAGGTTTACAACACAATTACAAACACAAATACAAAACAACAAGGGGAGAAGGGGAAAGGAGTGGGTGTCCATGTTCCACTGTCCCTCATTGCTGAGTTGAGCCATTCTGACTCTTCATAGTGAGTAAGATATTTTCTCACTTATATTTTGTTCTGTTGTTACTGGGACTATTAGATGGGTGAAGTCATTCTGTCCATCCAACATGTTGATATTGTCTCTCTCATTACTTGAAGAGAATAGCCTATACAGAATCCCTGTGGTTTCTAATGCCGCGTCTTCCTTTCGGCACTATAATCATCATTAGGTCAAGACTATTCAACCTTGGCTTCTTACAGTACTGACAAACACATGGATTCTTACATCAACATCCTCTAATCCCAAGGTGCAACATTAAAATGTATCTTCCCACAGTAAAAAGTAACAATCAGAACAGAGAAAATTCTCATACCAAAAAAAACATACATGTACATTTCTCTGATATTAAGTACATGATAATCATACATAATAATCATAATGATGATGCAGGGAGCCTAGGTTTTAGAATTATCTTCATGAACTAAAACATCCATTGTTTTCCCCCACTGCGTACAGCACATGAGGATAGTAATCGCTGTGATATGTTTTGCCAATGACTGCTATTATTCGGAGGGTATTTATAAGAATAACTTATGCCGCATGGTCCAGTCTTCTGAATATTGCAAGCAATTTATTCACATCAATCTTCGCTTCTGTTTCTACTACGGTGAGGCGATGCGGAGTGAATCCTATCCGAACATGCACTTACATCACGCGTTTAATTGTTCATGAATTTATATTCACCCATGGCCTGTCCCTAACACTATTTTATGAAATGATTATATGTTCACCCTCATATGGAGTGGTTACTAATCTGTTAACAAAAGAATGGTACTAAAATTTAGCACTATATTTCCAAGTTACAGATTATAATGTGGCAAAATATTTTATCCCCTGACTAAGTAAGAGTCAGGAATATGCGTAATCATTTGTATGTCCCCGCATGGATAAAACAAGTTCAGAGACATCCTTACCAGTGCATTTACACTACATAGGATATTTGAAGGTGGCAGACACCAGTTCTCTACTTGTGCAGTATGAAATCAAGAGTCTGCTCCTACATTGAGAAAATGTTTCTTTAAAGTCCAATCTCTACAGTACATAAATTATTTGCAGATTTCTAAGCATTGATAGGGATATATAGTTCCATTGCATAGAAGTTATTTTTCATAGGACTATGAAATTGGCAGAAACGAGTTTTCTTCTCTGAAGTATGAATCAGGAGTCTTTCCTAAATTGAAAAGAGTTTCTGACATGAGAGTTGATACTCTATGTACTACAGTACACATACTATTCATAGGTTATAAACACTATTTAGTTAGATATAAGTTCATAATGCCTATAAAAGATATTAACATAGGGATTTGAAGACATAGGAAAAATTACAGCGTGGCGCCCACCTGTGTTTCCTTAGTAAACATCATCCAGCCTGGTCTAAGAGAATTGTAACTAATTCTTAATTAAACATACTGGTCAATGTAATACTTAAATATATCTTAATAATGTAGATAACATACCAATAGCTTGAAGAGAATCATGGTTTTAAAACAAACTACCTTCTCCCCGAAGGGAAAGGTCGACTTTCTTGTCAGTTCTCTTGACTAGAAATGGCCGCTTCAGTCTTTGTTTTCCCCCTCGCCAGGATTGGCCAGATAAGGGAGAGAAAACAAGCCAAACTAATTTTAGCTGTGCCACGGTCAGTCTATCGCTGTTTTATTTTCTCCTACATTAAGTAAGTTACTTAAACAGTAATTGTAAGGGTTTGTTTATTTTTAAGGGAGTCCATAAATAGGAAAGGGTAGGGACGTTTTTATTATACCACACGCCTCCCCAATTTAAGACATTTATTTCTTTCAGAAATTAAATGGTCGAGTAGTACTCTACAATTTCCGTCTTTACATTGACTCCCCTAGTATCCATTCCTTATTAATTTCTTGCATTACTTCCCTATGTTATATAATCAGAGCCACGTCCATTTTCTTTTAGTCACGACAACTGGCATAACCTTAAAGGATTATTTCTCTTTTAGTGAAAGAGTGTAGCACCCTCTCCACTGTTGTCAGCTATTGTTTGAAATATGAGTGTTTATCTGATAATTTGTTACTTTCCAGTACTGGTTTGTCTGCATCAAACCGACTTTTTGAAGCAATTGAGATATCATCATTAAGCTTGATTTCTCTCTCATTAGATTATCAATCTTGAGATTATGTTAAAACCGACGGTTAATTCTGCGTCTACTGATAGCATATTAAACTCGCCCGTCTCCCTGTAAGTTAGACGTTTGTTTTAACTATAGATCTGATATTTAAAGGAAGCTAAAGATGGTTCCTGTTGAAATACATTTTCATCCAACACATCATGTGTTTGGGTTATAAGTCGAGTTATGGGATTTTCCTATCAGTTTTGATAACTACTGATTAGAGTGGTGTCCCTTTCTCTTGTGGGTTTTCCCGGAGAATCTCGTCTAACATGTAAACAAGGTCCAACTTTTCTAGATTTCCGTTCTGAACCGACTATTCCCCGGCGAACCTGAATCTATCAGAAATGAAGTAATTCTTAGCTTACTTTCTCTGCTTTTCCTTCTAATCTAGATCTATTTTACGCTAGAATCCTTATTAGTAATTCTAACTGATGTGTTTGAGTTTCACTCTGTATTTGTTGCTTTGGTGTTGAATTACGAGCAATTTTGCATCGCTTGGCGTACATTGATCGTCGTCTGCCTCCCTCCAGGTTTTAGACTATTTTCAACTTAGCAACATACATTGTTATGTAGGTTCAGACGTATTGTCTCCTACCATATATAATCAGTTCAGTGAGAAGTTAAAAGCCCCTTTTTGTGATTCCTGTGATAGTCTTCCAGACAATCAAGTTGCTGGTTCACTTTCCAGTTATGGATGTGGGTTACTAGTTTTTGTAAAATTACTATTACATCTGTATATCCCTCTCATACTGGCGTCTCCTGAGTTGTGTCCTCAAGATAACAGGTAAGGTACTCTTAATGTTTCTCTCCAGTTTTGTTTTCATCCGTTTAATACGTGGAAACTCTGGATTTATTTAGATTGACTAAGGTCTATCTTTGAACTGTTATATAATTTACTAGCTGGATTCCTTATTGAAATTCCTAATCTAGTAAATATCAAGCAATTCTTCAGCTATATGCTCCAATTTGCTTGGTTTTTACACAGCTATATTCAATTTTTCTAGCATGGGTTCACTGTATAAGTTTTAGGCGTTTCCTCTGTCTTTACGTCAAGGGGTTCGTCCTATTTATAAACAGCATCTATTTCAAGAGTTGTTTATTTAATTGTTGCTTTTACTGATTCGTATCAGTTATTTAAGCTAATCTCTGTTAGTCTGGATCTGCTTTCACATATTTAATGCTGGCATAACATCCAAATCAGAACTGAGATATAGAAATCTGTTTCGTCTTGCGATTGATTTCTGATTCACCTACCTATTAGTAGGCTTCGAGCATTATCTAGAATTTAGTTACTCGGTTAGTTTTAAAGAAAATACAATTGAGTCGCGCGCCTCTATTGTACCACTTATTTTTGCCCTTCTTAATTCTTCCCTTATGAGAATATTAATGTTAGTTAGGCAATTATTGAAATAACTTTACGTAAGCTAATCGCTAACTAAAAGCTGTTTCACTCCTCTTTTTGATGAGGACTACTCATAGTGAACATTTCACTTAATGAGATTAAACTGTAAATTTCAAAGCTAAGGAGCCAATTTTCTGAAATGTTTAGTCTCTTACTAGAGACTAGCACAGATTTTTTCCGGTATCTCCTGAAGTTCATTTGAAATTCCAATTTATATAGTTAATTCTTTAATTATACCTTTTACATACCTATACGGTCTGTTTCCTCTACCATTAATAATGGAATCGGGGTGGATAATTTAAAGAAATACCTTATATTCTGTTGGGTCAGTAAGTGAGTTGATCAGTTTCACTTACATCACCAGGTGAATATTTTGGTTTTGACCCGCATTAACATATGGGCCATCTGAGTTAGTTATTAATAACTACTCATATCACCGGTGGAGTAGAATAAGTGTCGGTATGGCTTTTCTTCCTAAGTATCCATCATTTATTCACTTTACTTTACTACCGGTGTTGTAGAACATGTTATGTCATATGAAAAAAAAAGGATTAAATTAGGGTGCCCCTAAATACTGCAAATTCTTACAATATTCCTTCCCTTCCATTAACTATGTCTACATTTTTGCAAGTGGTGGTTTTGGCCTTTAGTTACTGCTATTTTCCCCTGGTTTAATTTATCTCTCAGGTATTATTTCCTTTCCTACTGAATCATCATTTGTTGATTAAATTTTTCCCTTAAAAAAAAATTTATTGGATTTTTAACTTACTGTCCTAATTATCTATAAAATTGTCTATCACTCTCTGCTGCCTTGGTAACTTTTCAATATTACATATTACAAGCAGATCAAGCATGAAAATACAATGATAATCAATGACAAAATAATTAATTAACACATGATTCATATGTAGGAACATAAACCTTATGGATACATAATATAGTAGTGTGTTCATGAGTACACCACTTTTAAACCATTTAAAGAGAATACCAGAGTAGCAGAACCATACCTCAAACATCAAATGGGAATGACTATGAATTCTAAACATTCACTGAATTACCTATCTTATGTGAGTTTACCATCAATAAGATATAAAATATGAGTTTTTAAAACAAAATCTCATACCCAACAACCAACTACCTGATGCATCTGCCAGAATCAAGATATTACCTGTGAACAGTTTTGTACCAAAAAAAAACCTATATTTATCTGAGCCATTATGGGTTCATATAACACTTGACTCAGCTCATACTAATGAGTGATTAGGTCTGTTACTAACACTATAACATTCTGAAGTGACTTGGTTTACCTGCGAGAGGTTTTCCCTGAATTCATCTACCCACAATAATACACCATTTGTGATGTTTACCATGAGTTTTAAATTCACGGACGTTGCCCACACATGTGGGATGTGGATTTTAATTCCTAAGAATAATTCGTTAAAATGTCTAGGGGGTATTATTGATTCTCTGTCACTGGTAAGAATGCAGGGTGATCAGGGATATTTACCACAAATCCCAGGAGGAAAGAGTTCCATCCTTGAAACAATGGCATCTGTGTGTAGGTTTCCCTTCCCACTTCATCACCCTTAAATTAACTATAGATGCTAGAAGGATATTGATTGCTCACAACATATAAACAACCACTTGTTGGACACCACATTTACTTGATGTACACAACACTTTTGGACACACAGTTCAGGTATTAACTCAAGATCTGCAGTTACATATATATATAGGTGTAATAAACACTATGCATTTTCAGACAGGCATGGGAATGATATGCAGTATTACAACATAGTACCCAGTGACCCCAGAAAAAAACAAGGTTATTACAAACAACACAACAACCACAAATTGGTTCTGCTAACTTGACTCATTGTACCTAGATAAAATCACATTGGTCTAGGTGCAGAAACCCAACATACATACATTTATTTCTGACACCATGTACAATTCTCATATTTAAAAATAATGAGTGGGTGTCAAAATATTATACATATATGTCATAACATAACCCTTTAGGTGTACACCATTACCATGTAAAACAATCTTTACCCTTTTCCTGTCATTGAAGAAAACCACACTCATGAAAACAGTTGATACTAATAATTAAATTAATTAATTATAGTGTTCATTTAGGCGTTGCGGATGGGCATTCTTCTCCAGTGCAAAGCAGTTAATGTCCATAATTATCCGTGCAGAATTATACTCACAGTCATTTTCTACTCACAGTATGTCCACCGAAGTTGGCTGGCGAATGTTTCTAATCCATAATCCAAGAATAGAATTATACATAAGCACATATTCTCTCCATGAGACTGAATTTAAGAATACTCGGTTGCCATTTGGGTTGTGTTCCAATTGAAATTGATGCCTAGGTCTGTCATACTTTCAGGAGATGCAACTTAAGCTCTGCAGAAGGTTCTTCCCTATATCATCTTATCGATGAAAAGATGACGACTGTCCAACAGCTCGGTTTATGTTAACCGTTTCCCAATTTAGTTCAAAAGGCTTTGTCACACACCCGGTTCATGTTGATAGGCCATCCCACACTTGATGATGGGCAGTTAGGCTGACATGGGACCAGCATAGAGTTATCATTCATTCCATTTCTGTGTAGAACATACAGTGGTGAATCATTCATTTGGTTTCATCTGAAGATTCTGCTGCAGGCATGTAACTGAAGAATATTACTCCACCACATATCCAGGTTTGCAAGCCATCAGGTGATTCCTTTGGTTGCAGGCGTAAAGGCATTTACTCATCTAGCTGCTTTCATATGGTTCTTTTGATGGTGTTCAGGTTTTGGACCTTGAGGTAATCTGGTGTAGTTATGGTTCAGATGTTCTGAAGTTGGTACATTTGTTTGTATTGGCTATAATGTTGTTTCAGTGTCTCTTCCCATTTGTTTGAGTTGGTGTTCATAGCTAGAACTTGGTGTTGCATGGCTGGAACCTTATGTTTGACTTTTGCAGCTGTGAGATGTTCTTTCGAAGACTTATCCATTGTGGATATTAACTTGGTAATCCAACCAACAGTTGAAGGTTACTCACTGTTGTTAGTTTTAGTAACTTGAAGAAGGATTGTCCCAGTTTCACTGACTTGGTTGAATGATGAGGCCATTGGTGATACTTCTCAGAAGTAACGCAAACGATACACTGTTGTCAGTACTCTGATGATCTTCATCTTTGTAGATTATTAGATCTTGAAGTCCATCCTGGATATTCCTACTAAAATAGGACTTAATCACTCACCCAGTCAGTTGTCTTCTAATTTATCTGTTGCTCGCTATGGAGCTATTGAGTGCCGCAGTAAACATTGAGGTATTGCTAGATCCAGACTATGGTTTTGGACATTCACTTTATGGCTGTTTACCCAGGATCCAGTGTTAGTGATATAGCTAGAATATGTGGTCAGTTGCATGCTCGCAGCCTTACCTTGCCTTTAGTTTTACCTCTATTTTATCAGGATGGATCGATCCGTGATCCATGTGGTCATAGAAAGAATCCCACATCTATCTATCTATCTATGTATCTATGTATCTATCTATGTATCTATCTATCTATCTATCTATCTGTCTGTCTGTCTGTCTGTCTGTCTGTCTGTCTGTCTGTCCGTCCGTCCGTCCGTCCGTCCGTCCGTCCGTCCGTCCGTCCGTCCGTCCGTCCGTCCGTCTGTCCGTCTGTCTGTCTGTCTGTCTGTCTATCTATCTGTCTAACTGTCTATCTATCTATCTATCTATCTATCTATCTATCTATCTGTCTGTCTGTCTGTCTGTCTGTCTGTCTGTCCGTCCGTCCGTCCGTCCGTCCGTCCGTCCGTCCGTCCGTCCGTCCGTCCGTCCGTCCGTCCGTCCGTCCGTCCGTCCATCGGCCGAGCGCCCGCCCGCCCACCCGCCCGTCCGTCTGTCTGATCGTCTATCTGTCTATCCGTTTATCCGTCTGTCAGCCTGTCTGTCTATTTATCTGTCTGTTTGTTCAACAAAGATTATATGTAGAGAAAGAGTGAGAGAACGAGAGAGAGAGAGAGAGAGAGAGAGAGAGAGAGAGAGAGAGAACGGGAGAGAGAATGAGAGAAAGAGAGAGAGAGAAAGAGAGAGAGAGAGAGAGAGAGAAAGAAAGAGAGAGAGAGAGAGAGAGAGAGAGAGAGAGAGAGAGAGAGAGAGAGAGAGAGAGAGAGAGAGAGAGAGAGAGAACGAGTAGAGAGGTGAAAGAAAACAAGTTTCTGCTGCTGTCAAAGATGTTTATGATACTCGGGTGTGCGCCGAGACGGTTGCCAGGAAACGGGTGCTGGAAACATCTACCACCTACAGCCTGGGATGTAAACACGGGACTCCTTGTAGGCCTGGGTCGGTGTCGGGTGCTGGGCGGGTGGGGCGGGGGGGAAACAGGTGAGTGACTAGCATTCATGCAGGCACTCACTCTTTCTTAGGGCTCTATATACTGGTCTAGACAATGTCTCTGGGTACAATGTTGTAATATAGACACTGTCCCTGGGTACAATGTTGCAATACAGACATTGTCCCTGGGTACAATATAGTAGTATAGACACTGTCCCTGGGTACAATGTTGTAATATAGTCAATGTCCTTGGGTACAATGTTGTAATATAGACACTTTCCCTGGGTAAAATATTGTAATATAGACACTGTACCTGGGTACAATGTTGTAGTATAGACACTGTCCTTGGGTACAATGTTGTAATATAGACACTGTCCCTGGGTACAATGTTGTAATATAGACACTGTCCCTGGGTACAATGTTGTAATATAGACACTGTCCCTGGGTACAATGTTGCAATACAGACACTGTCCCTGGGTACAATATAGTAGTATAGACACTGTCCCTGGGTACAATGTTGTAATATAGTCAATGTCCTTGGGTACAATGTTGTAATATAGACACTTTCCCTGGGTAAAATATTGTAATATAGACACTGTACCTGGGTACAATGTTGTAGTATAGACACTGTCCTTGGGTACAATGTTGTAATATAGACACTGTCCCTGGGTACAATGTTGTAATATAGACACTGTCCCTGGGTACAATGTTGTAATATAGACACTGTCCCTGGGTACAATGTTGTAATATAGACACTGTCCCTGGGTACAATGTTGTAATATAGACACTGTCCCTGGGTACAATGTTGCAATACAGACACTGTCCCTGGGTACAATATAGTAGTATAGACACTGTCCCTGGGTACAATGTTGTAATATAGTCAATGTCCTTGGGTACAATGTTGTAATATAGACACTTTCCCTGGGTAAAATATTGTAATATAGACACTGTACCTGGGTACAATGTTGTAGTATAGACACTGTCCTTGGGTACAATGTTGTAATATAGACACTGTCCCTGGGTACAATGTTGTAATATAGACACTGTCCCTGGGTACAATGTTGTAATATAGACACTGTCCCTGGGTACAATGTTGTAATATAGACACTGTCCCTGGGTACAATGTTGTAATATAGACACTGTCCCTGGGTACAATGTTGCAATACAGACACTGTCCCTGGGTACAATATAGTAGTATAGACACTGTCCCTGGGTACAATGTTGTAATAAAGTCAATGTCCTTGGGTACAATGTTGTAATATAGACACTTTCCCTGGGTAAAATATTGTAATATAGACACTGTACCTGGGTACAATGTTGTAGTATAGACACTGTCCTTGGGTACAATGTTGTAATATAGACACTGTCCCTGGGTACAATGTTGTAATACAGACACTGTTCCTGGGTACAGTGTTGTAATATAGACACTGTCCCTGGGTACAATGTTGTAATATAGACACTGTCCTTGGGTACAATGTTGTAATATAGACACTGTCCCTGGGTACAATGTTGTAATATAGACACTGTCCTTGGGTACAATGTTGTAATATAGACACTGTCCCTGGGTACAATGTTGTAATATAGACACTGTCCCTGGGTACAGTGTTGTAATATAGACACTGTCCCTGGGTGTAATGTTATAATATAGACACTGTCCCTGGGTACAATGTTGTAGTATAGACACTGTCCCTGGGTACAATGTTGTAGTATAGACACTGTCTCTGTGTACAATGTAGTAGTATAGACACTGTCTCTGGGTACAGTGTAGTAGTATGTGCACTGCCTCTTGGTAGAATGTAATGGGACAGACACTATCTCACGGTAAATTTAGCAATATAGAAACTCTCTCATGGTACAACGTAAGAGTTAGACACTGTCTTTCTGAGGCTACAATGTACGATTACAAACACTGAATCAGAGTATAAGGGATGAGTATAGACATCCTCTCATTCAACATTCATGAATGTAGACACTGTCTGTTCAGCATCTATGACACGACCTTCTAAACAAATTTATCAAAGGTGGAATGCACACCAGAAGTGGGATGTTGTCCAGGCAGTAACAGTCAACTCAGTCCTTCAAAATGCTTTCCTGAGATCTCACTGGGGAAAAGCAACTTGACCGGGATCGTAATGACCCCATCACCTCTCGAGAACAGTTCCTTACATGAAAGGTAGACTTAACATCCAACCAATCAATCAATCAATCAATCAAGGTCGTTTCCACACACAAACAGTTGATTGAAATTGATCCCCAACGCTTACTCTCTCATTTTATGTGTATGCTCTAACAAATTGCTGTTTGTGGATTTCTTTATGTTATCTTCCCACTTCCATTGCTTACGTCTATCTCGACCGCCTTCAAATTCTCCAGGTTTAATGGTCTTTATGAATGTTATTTTGTTTACTGTGGCCACACTATATGATTTGTCTTTCGTCTATTTTTTCCGTTACCCCTTTGTCATTACCCGTTTCTATATCAATTCTGCATTATTTGCTTTTGTTTCCTCGATGTATTAACTATTCTGCCGTACATATACATATATATTTCAAGGACCTCAATTCGGTGTTCTAATTGCTTATGAATCGCTTGTAAGCGGGCTGCTAGCTTGTCGAGACTTCTGTCTGTTCCACTTTTCACATGGGGCAGTAAGAAGCATATTGCGTGATATTCACTGGCACAGAAACGGAGCATCATGTGGCGGCTCTTTGCCGTGTAGTTGGAACCCCGACAAACTAACGAATTGCTTATTAATTGCCCGTGACACTCGACGATACAGAAGTGTTATTAAAGATTCCAGGGGGGTCATATATAGAGTTACTGGGTTCGAGCTGTGTGCAGTGCTCTCCGCAAGCGGCTTGTCGTTCTACCAAGAGAGACCAAGCCAAATAGGGTAAAAAATATTTGCAGTGCCGACACTTTTGACTTTATTACGAGGGGGCTTCAAATGAAAATCTTTAAAGTGTTATAGAATTTACAATAACTATGCCATTGTCTTTTAACCTGTCAATATTGTTGTTAAGGATGTCAAGAGTGTTAAACACGTGACATAATGGTGTAAACGAACGCGGTGACATCATAAGATCAGTTCAAAGATGACCGGCTCACTTTTGACACACACCAGAGAGGAGCAGCGTTCTGTTATCCGTTTTTCGATCAGCGAAGGGGTGAAGCCTGTAGAAATATATCGGCGAATGAAGGTCAAGTATGGCGATGCATGCCTGTGAGTCCAGCAATCGTATGAGTGGAGTAGGAAGTTTCAGACCTGCGTGACTTCTGTGACAGACTGTTATCGCAGTTGTGACTACATCGAAAAATGTTATAAGTGTTCTTTACTTTTTCAGAATTTATTCACACACACACGCGCGCACGCACGCACGCACGCACGCGCGCACGCACACACACACACACACACACACATTCATTTAATCCTTTACTAAACATTGGCCAGTGGCTTTTGCTATAAATCCCCAGGCACTTTTTCTTCTTTCTTAACACAGAGCCGTCGGTATAGATAATCACATAAGGCTTTCATCTGAAGGCCTCTTGTACTTTAGAAACGTTGCATTTTTACAAGATGTGCCTATTGTAATTGTTTTAGCCTAACCTCATAGTCCCAACATGCCTTTATATTCTATGATTTCTTTAGTTCGTATACAACACTACTCCACCCCCACATAAAACTTTGAAAACAACAAAGGTGTCTGGGAGTGAACGTGCAATAAAGAACAAGTCGTAAAATAAAATGGATTACAGCGATGAAAAATCTGGCCACTTCTGCCAGACTATCTGTAGATCCGGGTATAGGTCGGTAGCACGTGCCAGCTCTCAGTTAACGCCCGGGAGATAACGACAAGCCTGGTCTTCTGCAACTTTCAACCCTGTTCGCTGCTGCATTTTATTCTCTCTATTTATTTATTTTTCTTTAGTCAGCTGGTAGTCGTGAACAAAGCGGGTAGGCGGCGTGAGGTAAGGGGTACAAGCGCGTGCAACGCTCATAACATGGCGGTAGAGTGGAGGAGAAGGGGGAAGTTTTGTCATAATACAGAGGCGGAGAAATGGTGGGGGTGAACATTTAGCATTGTGCACGTACTCGGATCGGCGAGTAGACTTATATGACACATCGAGGGTGGTGGGGAAGTAGGGGTTATTTTACTGCAGGGCCAGGTGGGTCCATGAGATATCACAGCTAACAATCAAATGCAGAGGTCCTAGAAAAACTGGGAATGAAGAGAGAGTTGATGAAAGAAATAAAGAGGAGGCAAGTGAAATATTTTGGCCACGTTAAAAGACATGATACTCTTATAAAAACCATACTGGAAGGCAAGGTTGAGGGCAAGCAAGCAAGAGGTAGACAACGATACAAGTGGGAAGATAACATCAAGAGATGGACGAACATCAGCCTGATAGAATGTACAGTCAAGGCGAGAGACAGTGTTGGAGATTCATTGCAGCCAACCTTCATTGCGGAAATGGCACCTGATTGATTGATTGAGGAGGTGGTCCTTTCTGATAACACCAAAGGACTCTGATCCACGCCTTGAGGGGTATTTGCTATAGGGTACTAGGTCATGAACGCCTGCGCCGACTAGCATGGCACTTGATGATGGTGAGCCTATAGTTGTATAGACTCCTCGAAGGGAAGTGTGGTCAGTGCCACGCCCGGCTGCCCTTTCTCCCAAGAACATTCCCTGACACCCATTTCAGGCTGGGTCGTCCCGGGGGTCTTTTCTTGGTGACGTGACAATTGACGTGCTATATTTATCTGCTTGCTCCACATGAACATACATTCTTTTCTTTTTTGAATATGAAAGGAAGGGTTCCAACAGATACTTGTTTCTGTTGTTGTTCTTGTTGTTGTTGCTGCTGCTGCTGTTGTTGTTGTGGCTGCTGCAGTTGTTGTTGTTGTTGTTGTTGTTGTTGTTGTTGTTTTTGTTGTTGTTTTTTGTTGTTTTCGTTGTTGCAGCTGTTGCTGCTACCGCTGCTGTTTTTATTGTCGTCGTCGTCGTCGTCGTCGTCGTCGTCGTTGTTGTGTGTTGTTGTTGTTGTTGTTGTTGTTGTTGTTGTTGTTGTTGTTGTTGTTGTTGTTGTTGTTGTTGTTGTTGTTGTTGTTGTTGTTGTTGTTGTATTTGACATTGATGTGTTCCTAAATTGAGCTTGTTTCTTTTCCTTCTTCGACGAACAGCGTTTTCCATATGTCTTTTCCGGCCTGGTTCACGAACTGTTTGCTTGCGGTCTTTACCGAAGTCCCAGAGTTTGTCTCGAAAGCTCGCTCCTGTGGGTCAGATTTCCTTTCCCTGTCTGACAGGGATTCTCCGTGGCGAAGTGGTCAAGCCGTCTGCCTCGTTCTTTAAAGGTCGTGGGTTCGATTCAGTGCTACGTCTTTCGATTCATGAGTGCGTTTTTCTCGGAGACTCCTGGGGGTCGTCGCCGGAGCTACGGAGTTCATGCTTTGAGCGACCCTTTCTGCAGGCCGCCCTGAGGAAAGAGACCGAGCCGTATGGGATAAAACCTGGGGTAATGAAATTGTTCCTCTCGACTTTTAAGACTTTATATTGCTTCAGTAGAGTTTTTAACTTTCTCAAGCTGGATAGGCCTCCTCCAGCTTTGCTAGCTCGTCTGCATTTTTCATATTTCAGTGGATACTAAACCGAGCTTGTATCCACTGCAGGGCTTGTAAACAAACTGTGCTAGAGCTCGTACACTAAAAGTAAAGCCACATAAAATGTACGCAGTATAGGGTGTATTTTTAATGGCTGTGCAGTTTTTGAAAATAGTGACGTTCCAAAATTTGTATTTACCTATTATGCTGCATTGTACTGCATGGACTCCACAATAGGTAAATACAAAACTTGGAACGGCAATATTTTCAAAAACTGCAGTCATTAAAAGAACACCATGTATGTGTCTACTTTCATTAACTCTGTCTATAACTTGCTACAAATAATACACATGCCGAAAAAAATATGTGCTTTTAGATCGCTTTGAACTAATACGTAGTCCACACTCGTTTTACTAATACAAGTAATTACTATTACTAGTGAGTGCACTGGTTTTGCTGGTTTTGCGTGAGCGTTAGCTTTCCCTGTTAGCAGTGTCACTCGTCATCAGGCGAACCTTTCTTTCTCCGACTTCAGAGGTACCTGTAATTGACATATACAAGTCAAGGACTAGAAATCAACAGTTACGTTCAAATGACAGGCAGGCGAAGTTAAAGGCTTGTGAGTGAGTGAATGGGAGAGTGAGTGAGTGAGTGAGTGAGTGAGTGAGTTAGTGAGTGAGTGAGTGAGTGAGTGAATGAGTGAGTGAGTGAGTGAGTGAGTGAGTGAGTGAGTGAGTGAGTGCGTGCGTGCGTGAGTAAATGAGTGAGTGAGTGAGTGAGTGAGTGAGTGAGTGAGTGAGGGAGGGATGGAGGGAGCGGGCGGGCGGGAGGGTGGGTGAATGCGTGAATGGGTGAGTGGGTGGGTGAGTTAGTGAGTGTGCGTGTATGTGTGTGTCAGTGAGATTTTGAGTGTGTGTGTCAGAGAGATAGAGAGAGAGAGCGAGAGAGAGAGAGAGAGAGAGAGAGAGAGAGAGAGAGAGAGAGAGAGGGAGGGAGGGAGGGAGAACTGTAGTAATGTGATGCTTAAGAAAACTTATTATACGCGTTTACTAACTTGCTTGTTGCTATTAAAACTCGCCTCGTGAACAGTTTTAACAAAATATATATGATGATTAAGAATATTTGATTTGCGTACTCGCTAACTCTTCTTATAGTGTGCACCCTCGCCTCAGCATCGTTCTAATTATGAACGTCTGTACACCAGAAAGAGAGATGGGCACAAAGAAAAGTATAACCTCAGCTTGCCAAACAAGTGATCTGTTTCACCGTATCCTGCCTACGTTGTTCTCGGCACGGCCTCGCCCATCCACTTATCAACGCATGGAACTCCTTCAGGTCTTTGCCCTGGTGATTCGTTTTTCTTTACCTTTTCGTTCAGTCTATGGATTCACAAATTAAACGAGGCGATCACGTGTTTTCACTCTCGTGGTTGAGGGATGTAAGGAAATATTATGCCGGATTGGACCTCAAAAAAATCGCGGGGAAATGTTCATATGAACAAATTTTACTAGTGTTGATTCTGTAGGCTTGTTAGAACATCCAGAACTTTTCTTGTTTTTTTTTTTCTAATTGAACGGATAATAAGAAAATACTGGAGCGTTCCTATTAAGGGTCTGCTATCGAGAATTACATTCTGCGCTTGATCTAACGTTCGAAAGGTAATGTATGAGTATGATAATACATATTATTATTATTATTATTATTATTATTATTATTATTATTATTATCATTATTATTATTATTATTATAGTAGTAGTAGTAGTAGTAGTAGTAGTAGTAGTAGTAGTAGTAGTAGTAGTAGTAGTAGTAGTAGTAGTAGTAGTAGTAGTAGTAGTAGGAGGAGGAGGAGGAGGAGGAGGAGGAGGAGGAGTAGTAGTAGTAGTAGTAGGATTAGGAGGAGTAGGAGTAGTAGTAGTAGTAGTAGTAGTAGTTATAGATGGAGTAGTAAAAAAGTAACGTTAGTAGAAGCGCTGTAGTAGCAATAGTAGTATTGCTAGTTGTAGTGATGGTAGTAGTAGTTGTTGTTGTAGTTGTTATTTCTATTGCTGTTGTTGTTTATTGTTGCAGTTGTTTTTGTTGTTGCTGATTCAGCTTTAGCAGCAGCAGCAGGAGCAGCAGCAGCAGTAGTGGTAGTAGTAGTAGTAGTTGTAGTAGTAGTAGTAGTTGTTGTTGTTGTTGTTTCTTGTAGTAGTTGAAGTAGTAGTTGTAGTTGTAGTTATAGTCGTAGTTGTAATTATAGTTGTTTTTGTAGTAGTAGTAGTAGTAGTAGCTTCTGGTTGTTATTGTTGTTGCTTTTGTTGATGTGATAATAGTTGTAACAGACGTACTAATTGTAGTGGTAGCAATAGTTCAAATTGTAGTAATATTCATAGTTGTAGTGTTGGTAGTTGCAGCAGCAGCTGTGATAGTAGTAGTAGTAGTAGTAGTAGTAGTAGTAGTAGTAGTAGTAGTAGTAGTAGTAGTAGTAGTAGTAGTAGTAGTAGTAGTAGTAGTAGTAGTAGTAGTAGTAGGAGGAGCAGTAGTAGTAGTAGTAGTAGTAGTAGTAGTAGTAGTAGTAGTAGTAGTAGTAGTAGTAGTAGTAGTAGTAGTAGTAGTAGTAGAGGTAGCGGTAGCGGCAGGGGTAGGGGCAGGGACAGGGGCAGGGGATTTTCACTATAAACACTCCTGAAGAAAGTACAAGCAAGCGGGTTTACTACGGAGACAACGTCAGTAGTGGAAAACACAAGAAAGCAATAGTGACCACTATCATTTTTCAGTATCATCTCCGCATTGATGATCGACCTTTTATGTCATTCCAAAGCAGAGTTACCTATTTGGTGGCATCAATGTTTAGTTGCCGGATTCCGTGGCCAAAGGCTTGCGAACGCAATTTGTAGCCGCTTACCACGCGTTCGAAACACAGCGGCGACAGATTTGGTAGAAGACCGTGTCGCTCTGGGGTTTTAACGTGTTGGTATGGGAGCCGGTCGTTCAGAAATCAATGGCAAACTACTGAACGTACAACTTGCCAAGACATCAACAACAGTAGTAAAATGCTGGTGTTGACAGCGATGTCCTGTAAACTGTAAATAGGATATGCCAAAAAAAAAATGTTTAATTATGTCCCTTGGTGATAGATTGCCTGAACCGAATATTTGGATTCCAAAAATGTGATGAAATACCAACAGGTTAAGATTCATCAGTAGGCCAAAATAACAGTATTGTAAGGCAGACGGACGGATCGACTGACAGACAGCCACACAGACTGATACATAAACAGACAAATAAACAGATGACTGGACAGACAGAGGGATGTGTAATTAGCTACATGGTTAATGACGTAAACAGATATGCGGATATATTATGCCAGGTGGACTTATGTATTCCATTATTTCACAGAGGAATAAGTAAGGGTCTGTATGTATTGTAATAAGGCAGAAGGATAAGTGCTTCGATTTCTTGAAATAAGGATGAAAGAAAGAAATGCAGGCAGAAAAGAAGGAAAGGTGGGCGGAATCCAGGAAGGGAGGATGAGTCGCCGGTAATCAGTTTATAACAATAGGTGGTATAAAAATCTTCCATCATCCATGTCTTCAGTTGCATCTTTCAGACCTCCCCCGTGCAATACAGCCAAATGAAACACAGGTGTTTCATCGTGAGTTACCGATGTTGTGCTGATTCACCAGTTCCTGCGCAATTACCTGCGGGTATACGCACGTGCAATGTATCTGCGAAGCCCCGCAAAGGAAAGATACAGACGGACAGAAACATGAACGTTTCCACCAATGTCTTTCTGGACGAACAAAAAATGGAAAACAATAATACTATTCAGTAATACAATGCAAACCGCTTAAGGCGATCCCGGGTGTGGCGAATTTCTATTGTGAAGAACATTGTATTCTTCTTCTTCTTCAGCTTTCCGAGCCATTGAGGTTCTTTGCTGCAAATACAATCAGTCTCCATTCGTCTCTCTGGTGGACCTTCTCTTGCCAGTCGTTGATTCCAAGTGCTTGTAGGTCTGTACATGTATTATCTCTCCACCGCCTTCTTGGTCTACCTCGCGGTCTACGGTCATTTATTTCCTGAGTGTAAGCGAGTTTTGTTTCCCTATTATCTTCCATTCTTTCTATATGCCCCAGCCATTGTAGTCTATTAGCCTTCCTGATACCAGTGATTAGCGGGGACTTAAACAGATCATAAATGTCTTTGTTACTTCTTCTTTTCCACTCTCCACTTTGTGTATCCCTAATGGGTCCAAAGATGCACATACAAATAGATAATATGACCATTAAAAGAACGGAAACATACAAATACCTGGGTACAATCTTCAACTACTCCAACATCATAAGGGAAGAAATACACACTAGAATCAACTCTGGAAATAAGATATACTATGCACTACAACATCTACTAATATCAAAGGCGCTATCTCGTAACACCAAAATCACAATATACAAAACACTGATCAGACCAGTTGTGCTGTATGGCTCTGAAACCTGGAGTACAACGAAAGGAGACGAAGCCTTGTTGCAAACCTTTGAGAACATTGTATTGTACGTTGTAAATACATTACTATATGTTTGAATTCTTATAAAAGGAGTTTCTGATAAGAAGAACTATTTCTTGGGTCACAGGTGAGTTCGCCTTATCAGGTCTGCACTGTACTACTAGAGGAAGCCGCGGTAGCGGTATGGTTAGCACACTTGCCTGTGTGTGTTTCTTGTATTATCTGTATTATCATTAGGTGTCACATCATAGTTATGCAGCGGTTATGGACCTACACTGACAGCATTATAATTAAGTATTCATGATAAGCTCAACTTCTAACAGAATTCGGTTCCTGTTTGCGAACCCATGCAGCATGGGTACATTTGTCAATCCCTGCCTCTGTTACTCTCAGCCGCGCTAGCTGTCACAACCCATACTGTCTGACAGACATTATTTCTCCCTAAAGAAAGGGCCATCAGCCTAGGAACCAGCCAACTAACCTAAGAAACAAGCAACAAACCACACACACACCCACACAGTCAGTCAACCTATCAACCCCAACGTAACAACCTAACAACCAGTACACCAACCTAACAACCAGTACACCAACCTAACAACCAACCCGACAAACAATCAACCAACCTAACAGCGAACCAAACAACCAGGCAAATAATATAACAATCAATCAAACAGCCAATCAATCAATCAAAAAGCCAACCAACCAAACAACTAACCAATCAACTAAACAACCAAACAACTAACCAAATAACTAACCAATCAAATAACTAACTAACCGAACAACCAGTTAGTGAAACAACCAATACATCAATCAAACAACGAACAAATCAACCAAATTATCAACAAACCAAACAACTATTCAACCAAACAAGCAATCAACCAAGCAACCAAGCATGCAAAGAACCAACAAAGCTATCTAAATTAACCAAGCATTTCTATTTATTGTCATCGTAACCCCAAAGTGCCAGATAAACAATGTCGACCATGTGCTCCTAAATCATTACGTTATCTAACTCCCCATTGTCCATTGATAGTTAAGGAAATTTTGTTTTCACATATTGGAGATAAGTATATTACTTTACATGAAGAGCATGAGAGATGCCGGACAAAATACCAACCATCTCAGAGATTCAGGTTACGAGCATCCCAACCCCGTCCTGCTACAAGTTATAAACAATAACCACGTGCCCCTAAATAATTACACAATCTAATCACCCGAACTGAAAATAGGCATACAGACGCTGTAATTGTTCGTTAACAATTTTAGACCTTATGTCTGTCTAAATTAACATTGCGTTTCTAATATGTTTGCTATCATACAAACCCCACATAGACTGACAGTTATTATATCTGCGGTAAAGTCATCGCGATTTCCTAATACACTACGGTATTGTATCACCCAAAAAACATCTTGAAATAGCAAAAAAGATGACATGCAATATAACCCAGGCATTTGCTGTTTTTCATCTGACGAAGAACAGTTTTTATAACATCCCTATCTATGGAAGACGGCGCCTGTGACTTGGGGGGAGTGAACGCAGTTTCCCAAACCCGACACACCGGGTTTGAAGTCAGCTGCAGGCTTTTATTTTGGGAGCAGATCGCTTTGCTTTGATTTTCACAATGGTATGATCATCGGCCATTCAGAAAACAATGTCAGATTACTGAACATAAAACATTTCGGACAATCACAAACAGCCAATACATTCTGGGGTTGACTGGGACGCTCTGTCAAGAACGTGCATCTAACTTTTCTATAAAATTCTGAACACGCCTTTTTTAAATGCTAATACGTTTATTTAAATTTTAAAAAAAAACTCATTACCGTTTATTGTGCCTTGCGGTTAGAACAGGGAGGGTCTTGAGCCTGAGGAAATAAGGCCGCTTCGTTAGTGCTGTCGACGCAAACTATGCAGGTTGATGTTTCCTTTTCGCTCCCGACTAGGAAAAACCAAAACATTCATCACCTTACCGGGGATTGGAATCCGCGTTTCCCGAATGGACACTCGGTGTTCTTGCACTGGACATTATGCTTACAAAATGTGTGATATGGAATCATGGACATTGGGTAAATATTTAAACAAAGAAACGACACACAATATATTGCACGATGTAATATCTGGCATATATCGCTGCATCTCTCAGGTGCATACTGCAGAATTATATATCGTGTGCAGTAAATAAATTAATAATACTCGTACTTTCCCTGAAATACTCAAAACACATAGTCGCTGATATTGGTCAAATGTGAAGCATCGGTTATCCCCACGGTAACTGAAAGTTTAAAATGAAACCTTTCTATTTGCACAACCCTGGCAGGAGCAGCCTAATTGCTAATGTTTCGATATATAAATATTGAGCACAACCCACTACTGGCAACGCCGATCGCATTCTGGTATGAACCTAAGGCCTATCCACGTCATACCAGAATGCGATCGGCGTTGCCAGTAGTGGGTTGTGCTCAATATTTAAATTTCAAATCCCGAAACAACCACATAGTCAGTTTCGATATATTTCAGTCAAAAAGACAACATTGGCCACCGAGATGTAATTTCTTTGTAGAAGGCTAAGAAATTGACGGAAGAATTAGACGATAAATAGAAAGAATTGCCTGGGACGAATTAAATTTATAAAGTGAGATGGTTACCCACATCCCAAAAAGGCAATGGTGGAATTTTTTTTCATGTATTGAGACGAGATCATCCGAAGTACGAGGGCGAGTCAATAAGTAAGTCACACAGTTCTGTGGGATGGCAAGTAAATGTAGTTGGTGTTTTCTACAGGTGTCATTAGCTGACAGCAACATCAAACTTTATATTCCCGCTCATCAGGTGGCGCTAGGTGTCTCTTGCGCATGAGCATGCGCAGCGCATAAACAAAGAGCGACTGTACTTACTGAGTGTACAACCAAAGAGCAACGTGCTGTTCTGCGTTTTTTGTGGGCAAACAAACTGCCTGCAAAGGACATTCATAAGGAAATGCTTCCTGTTTATGCTGACAAATGTTTGTCGTAAAGCGGTGCATAGCTGGGTAGATAAATTTTCTCAAGGACGCTCCAAAAATTCAAGGTTACGCCATCAGCAGGGAAGGTTATGCTGACGGTGTTCTGGGATTGTCAAAGAGTGCTTTTAACCAATTTCAAGAAGAAAGGTGACAATGTGAATTCTGAATCGTACTGTTAAGTTCTATCGATGCTTCTTGATGCAATTCGAAGAAAACGTCCAGGACTGCTGACTAAAGGCGTGTTGCTTTTTCACGACAATGCCAGACCACACACGGCTCGATTAACTCTGGAGAAAATTAATCAACTAAGGTGGAAAGTTCTGGAACATCCACCTTACAGCTCCGACTTAGCGCCTAGCGATTTTTACCTTTTTGGTCCACTGAAAACCCACCTTGGCGGGAGACATTTCGCGAACGCCGCCGAAGTTGAATGCGAAGTGAAAACGTGGTTAAAAAAACAGAGCACGCAGTTCGATGCAGCCGGTTTTGTAGGACTGATAAAACGATAGGATAAGTGCATCAATGTTGGTGGAAATTATGTTGAGAAATAAATGGACAATATATATATATAAATATTAACTGGTTTCAAGTTTTTATCATATTTAGTTATTTTTCTAAAGCAATGTGTGACTTTCTTATTGACTTCCCCTCGTACGTTATTGCAATCTGAAAAATGGGTGGTATCAGAGACAGATGTCGACAAAGGCAGACACATATACATTCTTTGGCAAAATGGCGAGAAAGTCGACTTGTGGTGGCCATCACCACCCGTCATTGCACACGATGGTAATGACGAACCCAAAAGAGGCTAATAAACTTACTAGAATAGAAAAACTAGTCCAATAGCTGATACTACCCTTGGGGTGTGAAGCATTACTCTTTACATATTCTATTCCACGACATGCGCGGGTTTCACTTCCTCGTTACATTTCCCTTCTACAAAATGTCGTGGTACCCATTTGTATTAGTTTAGTTTAGTCTACGAATCAATATCACGGCACACGGGTGTAACCCATAAGTGTTCTGTTCTACTCCTAACTGAAGTCTGAATCCGGAGAATCTCAGCTCAGTGCACGAACTCCGTAGCACCGGCGAGGATCCTGAAATAGATTTTTAACTCGAAATTTTGCCCGGGCAGCGCCTTTAGGCTACTCTTTTTCGATTTCCAACTGCCGAGGTATTTTTTACGTGCGCAACAATACACACGGGCGTCCGATCTCACTACCCAGAGACCAGGGGAAATTTTTGTTACTAGAAGTCCACGTCAAAAAATCCCGGCCCTCACTGGTCCCCTGACAGACAAACGGTTCTGCGCTAAAGTAGCCACGTATTCCTGGAACACGAGTTACTCTATCGGCATGTCAACAACAGACATGGAGGAGCAGGTGCGCATTGCCACGCTAAAGTAGGCACGTTATCCTCATAAACGATAAGGCTACAGGTTATCCCATGGCGATAACGCAGCGGGCGTGTGACGTGTTCATCAGCATGCAGTGCCATCTTCGCGGTGATAGTTGGCGGTATTGATGTCCAGCAGTAGCTGTCCTGAGACTTCGTTGTATATTCTGAACATATCTTGAGGTTGTCTGTCCATGCATACCATCGACGGCTTTTAATTATTTATCCCTCACCGTTCCCTTCAATTATTGTCTTCTTCTTCTTCTTCTTCTTCTTCTTCTTCTTCTTCTTCTTCTTCTTCTTCTTCTTCTTCTTCTTCTTCTTCTTCTTCTTCTTCTTCTTCTTCTTATTCTTATTCTTCTCCGCCTCCCCCTCCCCCTCCCATTCCTCCTCCTCCTTCTCCTCCTCTCCCTTCTTCTTCTTCTTCTTCTTCTTCTTCTTCTTCTTCTTCTTCTTCTTCTTCTTCTTCTTCTTCTTCTTCTTCTTCTTATTCTTATTCTTATTCTTCTCCGCCTCCTCCTCCCCCTCCCATTCCTTCTCCTCCTCTCCCTTCTTCTTCTTCTTCTTCTTCTTCTTCTTCTTCTTCTTCTTCTTCTTCTTCTTCTTCTTCTTCTTCTTCTTCTCCTCCGCCTCCTCCTCCCCCTCCCATTCCTCCTCCTCCTTCTCCTCCTCCCCCTTCTTCTCCTCCTCCTCCCAACTGGAGCGTAAGCTTTCAACGAAGTCCTGCCACGTGCTTTGTAGACTGTTCATGATTGGTTAGGTTTTCCAGCTAAGAGTTCTACCTAATGCTGACAGACAGTCTAGAACCGCTAAAGTGGTCCCATCAGATACTACCTGTGGAGTGTGAGATTATGAAATGTTACGTCTTCACATATTCTATTTCAAGACATATGAGGTTCGGTGGCCATTTCCCTTACTCGTGGCCTTTCTTTCCCAGACCCTCCTAACTCGCCGCTTATGACCTGAATGGTATGTTACCAGTGTTCCTATTCTTTGTTTCCTTTATGGGCCCAAGCAACACACTGTTATGCCGTTTGAGTTAACCAAAGTACCCCGCTTTTCTCTTCTTGTTTTAATTCCGCAACGCCATTTTTATACATAATTGTTCGAAGACGTCTTTAATTTTTTTTTTTTTTTTTTGTTTCGTCCATGAAACGTGTCCATGATTCCGAAGATCTACATTTTCACAAGCTAAACTTACTTGTTGCCTGGAGCTAGTGTGGAGTTGTGACAATGACTCACTTGTTGCCCGGAGCTTGTGTCGAGTGGTGACGCTAACATTTTGCCTGGTGTTAGTGTGAAGTGGTGACGCTGACTCACTTGTTGCCTGGAACTAGTGTGAAGTGGTAACGCTGACTCACATGTTGCCTGGAGCTAGTGTGGAGTGGTGTCGATGCCTCGCGTGTTGCCTGGAGCTGGTGTGAAGTGGTTAAGCTGACTCGCTTATTGCTTGGCTTAAGTGTGGAGTAGTGACGCTGACTCACATGTTACCTGGTGCTAGTCAGTAGTGGTTGAGCTGACTCACATGTTGCCTGGAGCTAGTGTGAAGTGGTGAGGCTGATTCACATGTTGCCTAGAGCTAGTGTGAAGTTGTGACGCTGACTCACCTGTTGCCTGGAGCTAGTGTGAAGTGGTTAAGCTGACTCTTTTATTGTCTGGTGTTAGTGTGGAGTAGTGACGCTAATTCACATGTTACTTTGTGCTAGTGTGGAGTGGTTAAGCTGACTCACTTGTTGCATGGTGTTCGTGTGGAGTGGTGATGCTGACTCATTTGTTGACAAGAGCAAGTGTGAAATTCTGAGGCTGACTCACTTGTTGACTAGTCCTAGTGTGGGGTTCTGAGGCTGACTCACTTGTTGACTAGTGCTAGTGTGGGGTTCTGAGGCTGACTGACTTGTTTACTAGTGCTAGTGTAAGGTTCTGAGGCTGACTCACTTGTTGACTATTGCTAGTGTGAGGTTCTGAGACTGACCCACTTGTTGACTAGTGCTAGTGTGAGGTTCTGAGGCTGATTCACTTGTTGACTAGTGCTAGTGTGAGCTTCTGAGGCTGATTCACTTGTTGACTAGTGCTAGTGTGAGGTTCTGAGGCTGACTCACTTGTTGACTAGTGCTAGTGTGAGGTTCTGAGGCTGACTCACTTGTTGACTAGTGCTAGTGTAAGGTTCTGAGGCTGATTCACTTGTTGACTAGTGCTAGTGTGAGGTTCTGAGGCTGACCCACTTCTTGACTAGTGCTAGTGTGAAGTGTTTACGCCGTCTCACTTGTTGACTAGTGCTAGTGTAAGGTTCTGAGGCTGACTCACTTGTTGACTATTGCTAGTGTGAGGTTCTGAGACTGACCCACTTCTTGACTAGTGCTAGTGTGAAGTGTTTACGCCGTCTCACTTGTTGATTAGTCCTAGTGTGGGGTTCTGAGGCTGACTCACTTGTTGACTAGTCCTAGTGTGGGGTTCTGAGGCTGACTCACTTGTTGACTAGTGCTAGTGTGAAGTGTTTACGCCGTCTCACTTGTTGACTAGTGCTAGTGTGAGGTTCTGAGGCTGACTCACTTGTTGACTAGTGCTAGTGTGAGGTTCTGAGGCTGACTCACTTGTTGACTAGTGCTAGTGTAAGGTTCTGAGGCTGATTCACTTGTTGACTAGTGCTAGTGTGAGGTTCTGAGGCTGGCTCACTTGTTGACTAGTACTAGTGTGAGGTTCTGAGGCTGACTCACTTGTTGACTATTGCTAGTGTGAGGTTCTGAGGTTGACTCACTTGTTGACTAGTGCTAGTGTAAGGTTCTGAGGCTGATTCACTTGTTGACTAGTGCTAGTGTGAGGTTCTGAGGCTGATTCACTTGTTGACTAGTCCTAGTGTGGGGTTCTGAGGCTGACTCACTTGTTGACTAGTCCTAGTGTGGGGTTCTGAGGCTGACTCACTTGTTGACTAGTGCTAGTGTGAAGTGTTTACGCCGTCTCACTTGTTGACTAGTGCTAGTGATAGGTTCTGAGGCTGACTCACTTGTTGACTAGTGCTAGTGAGAAGTGATGATTCTGACTCACTTGTGAACTGCTGCTGGCATAAAATTGCCACGCCAACACACGCTGTGCATTAGGTCTAGCACGACGTGGCAACACTGCTTCCCCATTGCCTGAAGAGACCACGAACTTGCAACACAACACAGACCGTTGACTGTAGCCGGAAGACAGGCATGACGCACCTTCTACCCGCTATCTACCAACGCGAAATATTATGATCATGACGCTCCTGACGACTGAAGACAGATGCAAACTTTAACTAAGACAACAAACATGGCTTCCTCATCTTGGTACCCAAAGACGTCTACATGCAGCAGGGACATGATGACTCAGCCAGGAACCCACGGATGACGTCAGCACTTATAGACAGATAACATCTGCTGCCTGACTTCCAGAATGCACTCTAAGATGCTGGTTCTCAACCTGGAAGTCGGGTTGTTTTTTAAGGGAACAAAGTAAGTTCCTTATCTGTGCATAGACAAGATTGGTTATTCATTTATTGTTATTAATGTTATTTTTATTTGGGGAAAGGAGGGGGTAAGCGTAGGCCTACACGTAACTGTCAAATAAATTGGCAGTTATTAGATCCTGGTTTTTGCTGTCTGTGTGTTGGTATGGTATGATGTGTGTCCATCAAGAATGATGATGGCCATTCATTTAATCCAGTGGTGTTGAAAGTTTGGAGCCGAGAGTTCTAAGATGGCTGGCAAGGCATATTTTCGCTCGAAATGTGGAAGGTATGATACTGTTGGTTGGTTGGTTGGTTGGTTGGTTGATTGACTGGTTGGTTAGTTGGTTCGTTGGTTGACTGGCTGGTTGGTTGGTTGATTGGTTCGTTCGTTCGTTTGCTCGATAGTTCGTTCGTTCGCTTGGTCGCTTGCTTGTTGATTCGTTCGTCTGTTCATTCGTTTGTATCGAATCCTTTGGATAGTGAGTTTTAAATCGTAAGTCCGGTGGATTGGCGCTCAAGTCATCTGAGCCCTGACAAGTTCTGGCATCTATCGATGTGAGATTGATGTAGAGACTTTCCTCCCGACAAGGTGCCAAATTACCAGCTCCACCGGGATTGTGTCGCACGGGTCTCCTTCTCATCTCGCAACTCAGACATCAGCTGGGTTTACCAGACGAGTACTGGCACCACGCACATTCGGAGAATCATTGTATGATGTTACCAGGTCATAGTTAGTTAGTTAGTTAGTTAATTAGTCGTAGTTCCAACCTCATAGCAACGGGTTGTCCCCATTATGCTCCGTTCCTGTGCCAGTGAATATCACACAAAATGCTCCCCACTATATGGAACAGTGGAAAAGACAGGAGTCTCGACAAACAACAGTCCGCACAGATACACTGTGCATAATGCCGCCGCCAGAATGTCAACACGATAGTTCCCAACGAAACACCCAGTTCATCTCTGATGGAATCGGCAGTCACTTTCCCTTCTGGATGTTTCCTATAAGTTCACCCACACAGTCCACGAAAATACAGTTCATCGTCGATGGCAGTGGCAGTCAACCAGAAGCCCAGCAGCCACGCATTTCTGCATAAGGCAAACACCAGTCAACTCTGGGACATAGCCATCTACCATCGCTCCGAACATGCAGTCACGTTCCAAAAAACCTCGGGCAGATTCAAAAGCATTTCACACGAAACTCACAGCTCACAGTGTCGCGCCACGCACTCACTCAGTAGCAGGGCGACGGAACCATCAAGCCTCAGGTCATAATTCAGCACATGTGGACTTTCTGTGTTCAGACATGGGTTGATCATGTTTTCTCCACGGGTGTCTCTAGTAGGCTTGACCAAACATGGTAACAATCAAATGAACAAGTATTATAATGTAAATTTCTGTTCACTGAGCATTGAAATTGCGGAATATATAACAAATAAACCAAATAACATGATAACCCGAGTGTGTCAGTATACCGTCCATCTGTCCACATGGGAGGCCACTATGGCAATATATTATCCCTTGGCATTGGATCAGTTAACAGTGCAGATGATACAGTAGCTTTCGTCCCACTGTCAGCGACTACCAGTGGAGTCACAGAAGTATAGGGTGTAGTTTTAATGACTGTGCGGTGTTTGAAAATATTGCCCGTCCAAGTTTTGTATTCACCCTCTGTAAAGGTCATGCAACATAATAGTTAAATACAAAACTTGGACCGGCAATATTTTCAAACACTGCACAGCCATTTAAAAACCTGCGAGGGCCACATCTTGAATATGTTGAGAACCGCTTTCTCTCAAGTCAGTATCTTGAGGAGGATAAAATTACAGGTAACCCAGAAAGGCGTACAACTGGTAAAGAAAAGGGGGAAGGTGAAAGGGAATACGGAAAGCACGTTTACTGTTTCTTTTAACCCATTTTAAAAAATGCGCATAAAAAAGATTATGATCAAACAAAAATAACGAAAATGGAGAAGAGGAAGTAGTTTATTTTTATGTTTATTTATTCTTTAGAACCCCGACTTAATTTTTGTGTTTTTTTACAATCTGTGGGCAATAGTTTATTGCACCTAATTTTTGGATACAGTACACAGTTAAAAATATATGTGCATCCTTTACAGGACTTCGCAGTCAATCTCAGCATTTTTTTTGCTGTTTGTGATTTCTTGGCAACTTTACGTTCAGTAGTTTAAAATTGCTTTCTGAACGACCGGCACTCATACTACTGTATAAAAACAACGCATGGCGGTCTGCTTTCAAATCTCCCGCAGCTGTGAATCGAACGCGGATTGCTAGATTACGAATTGCGTTCGTAACCCTTTCACCACAGAGTGTACTCAAAAAGACATTTTGCATCTTGAAACACCGAGGGATATTAATCACACAATGTACACAAAAAGATATTTTGCATCTTGAAACACCGAGATATATTAAATACAGAATGTACACAAAAAGATATTTTGCATCTTGAAACACAGAGATACATTAAAAACAGAATTACACAAAGAGATATTTTGCATCTTGAAACACCGAATGACATTAAACACAGAATGTAAACAAAAGATAGTTTGCATCTTGAAACACCGAGTGATATTAAACACAAAATGTACACAAAAAGATATTTGTCATCTTGAAACACCGAGTGACATTAAACACAGAATGTACACAAAAAGATATTTTGCATCTTGAAACACCGAGTGACATTAAACACAGAGTGTACACAAAAAGATATTTTGCATCTTGAAACACCGAGTGACATTAAACACAGAATGTACACAAAAAGATATTTTGCATCTTGAAACACCGAGTGACATTAAACACAACATGTACACAAACATATATTTTGCATCTTGAAACACCGAGTGACATTAAACACAACATGTACACAAACATATATTTTGCATCTTGAAACACCGAGTGACATTAAACACAACATGTACACAAACATATATTTTGCATCTTGAAACACCGAGTGACATTAAACACAACATGTACACAAACATATATTTTGCATCTTGAAACACCGAGTGACATTAAACACAACATGTACACAAACATATATTTTGCATCTTGAAACACCGAGTGACATTAAACACAACATGTACACAAACATATATTTTGCATCTTGAAACACCGAGTGACATTAAACACAACATGTACACAAACATATATTTTGCATCTTGAAACACCGAGTGACATTAAACACAACATGTACACAAACATATATTTTGCATCTTGAAACACCGAGTGACATTAAACACAACATGTACACAAACATATATTTTGCATCTTGAAACACCGAGTGACATTAAACACAACATGTACACAAACATATATTTTGCATCTTGAAACACCGAGTGACATTAAACACAGAATGTACACAAACATATATTTTGCATCTTGAAACACCGAGTGACATTAAACACAGAATGTACACAAACATATATTTTGCATCTTGAAACACCGAGTGACATTAAACACAACATGTACACAAACATATATTTTGCATCTTGAAACACCGAGTGACATTAAACACAACATGTACACAAACATATATTTTGCATCTTGAAACACCGAGTGACATTAAACACAACATGTACACAAACATATATTTTGCATCTTGAAACACCGAGGCACATTAAACACAACATGTACACAAACAGATATTTTGCATCTTCAAACACCGAGTGACATTAAACACAGAATGTACACAAAAAGATATGTTGCATCTTGAAACACCGAGTGACATTAAACACAACATGTACACAAACATATATTTTGCATCTTGAAACACCGAGTGACATTAAGCACAGAATGTACACAAAAAGTGTGCTGCTGCTGCTGCTGGAGAATTAATCTCGAGATTTTGATTAGTTATCAATTCTTTACGAAATTATGGAATCAGGGACACGTGATTACCCTGGTGCCTTTCCGGCAAACACGAAACCGTGATTTGAGCATCAGCGTGAGTTTCCCGCGTGGTGTGTCAGACGTTGATTGCTGCCCATCTGTCATCATCGTGCGGAACTACGACAATCTCGAAGCGTGCTAAGCTTGTTAACTTCGTTAGTCAGCCAATTTTGGTTTGATTGTCGGATGTCCAGCGGGAAAGCAACTGGAGGGTTTAGTCCAGTGGCTCTGAACCTTTTTGGCCCATGCACCCCTTCACCATATGTTCAGAATGTCATTCTCTTCCCACACCCCCTTTCGTATTTCCTCCCTAGAAATTCCCCCACCACTACACAGTATACGTAACAATGGAAGCTAAATTTAATAACACAAACTAAAACAAGTCTAGACGTATACATTAAACATTATTTGCGGGTCTACTTACATTATAAAACGAATGAAGGGCAAGAAGTACAGAACCGTAAAGTATGGAGGGAAAACCAAAATGAAGTAATAGCTTCATGTATTAACGCGATCTTGAAATAATCTTAATTTCCCCCCCCCCCCCCCACCTTTGGAAACCCTAAAATTCACCCCTGGGAGAGTAATGTTCTGTAAAGGACATCCAAGTAACTAACTTGCCCCAGACTCATCAGTGTCTCTCAATTCCACAATGTCGTATTTGTTACTATAGCAAAAATCAATATCGCAACAACTACTATCGCAACATCACCATCGCAACAGCCATTATCGTAACAACCACCGTCACAACAACCACCATCACAACAACCACAATCACAACAACCACCATCACAACAACCACCATCGCAACAACGACTATCACAACAACCATCATCGCAACAACCATCATTACAATAACCATATCATAACAACCACCTTCACAACAACCACCTTCGCAACTACCGCCATCGCAACAACCACTGTCGCAACAACTACTATGGCAACAATGCCGACAGTAGCATCACTCTTTTATCTTCTTCGGAAGAATATGCTTTTCTGTTGCTAGACTTATTGTTTCAGCGTGGCCGCAAGGCTTAATATGCTTGCGTTTAAACTTCCGATGTTTTGATGGCAGCGTAGGGGATTCATTCCCTATACCGTTCAGTTGGATTTCAACGTTGTTTTCTAGATCAGAAAGCAATGGTAAACATTTTTTTTTTAAAGTTGCATATCCTTTACAGGACGTTGCAGTCAACACCATCATTTTACTGCCCTTGTTGATGTCTTGGCAAGTTTTACTTCAGTAGTTTGCCATTGCTTTCTGAACGACCGGCTTCCATATCAACACGTTAAAACCAGCAAGATGAAAACTTACTTATAGCAAGTAACACGTAGAGAGACTCAAGCAAAAGCTTGAAGATGAAGAATGATCTCTGCAATTTATCTGTCAATCGACGTGGGGACAAGAGTTAAGAGCTATATTGACCCAATCTTGATGTACTAAAGCGTATAACGGACAATTAACAGGCAAGTGAGGAGTTAGGTGGAGGCTGGAGAGATATGGATTTACAGGAGAGGGATGAGACAGTCCAGAACGGATAGAAAGAGCAGCGAAGGTACTTGAAAGAATTTAACCCACAGAGAGAACTGGTTACTAGAATCAGAAGGACACATTCTTTGAGCGTGGTATGAGAAGTGAAGAGATGGAGTGTGTGATCTCAAGGGAAAATTGTAGGGGGGGGGAGCAGGGGGAGACCGAGAGAGAAGATGCTGGACAGTTTGATATCGTGGCATGCAGGAATATTGATGTCATAAATGATTGTTAGTACACAAGACAGAAGGATGTGGGCAGACATGGCCAACAATGGCAAGATGGTATGGACTATAAGAAGAAGAAGAAGACTTATGGAGGATGAGAGGATGAATACGTTTCTTATGTATTACTTCTGTGGCCGGCCAAGACTACCATTCACATTAACCAATCTGTCTCATTTGCTTGGATAAGATTATCTTCTTTTATTCTTCTGTTCTTTACCGACCTATCTTTGACTATTTTCTGCAGTTACCTCCATTCCTCTCAATATTATTCAGCTTTGTGTATGATTCTCATTTGTTTTGTTCGCAGTTCTAATTGTTGCTATTGTTCTAGAAATCACTGCTTCCAGCTCTACTAGTGCTTTATGTACCTTTTTAGATATTATAAGAACCAATCATTCCTTTTGACTGCTATTGTCAGCTGTATGTCCATATAACAACAGTGTTTGCCTATAAGATTGTATCCAGGCAATATTTCTTCAAGACTTCATACGATTGAAAAATTGCAATGCTTAGTGTGTGTGTGTGTGTGTGTGTGTGTGTGTGTGTGTGTGTGTGTGTGTGTGTGTGTGTGTGTGTGAGTGTGTGTGGGTGTGGGTGGGTGGGTGGGTTGGTGTGTGTGTGGGTGGGTTGGTGTGTGTGTGTGGGCGCGCGTGTGTGTGTGTATTAATTGTGTGTGTGTGCAAGTTTTGTATTCAATCTCCGTAAAGTTCATGCAACATAATAGGTACATACAAAACTTGGACCGGCAATATTTTAAACCACTGCACAGTCATTAAAAATACACCCTGTACAACTTTGTCCAACAAAATACTCATGAACTCTGTTTTACAACTGTGTCTTCCATACAGTTCTGTGGCGACGGGTTTGCAAATGCTGTTCGTAATCTCGCCTCCGCGTTCGAACACGCTGCGGACGATTTGAAAGCAGACCGCTTGGCGTTGGTTTCCATACAATGGTATGAGTGCCGGTCGTTCAGAAAGCAATGGCGAACTACTACACGTAAAATTGTGAACAAATCACTCACAAACAGCCAAAACATGCTGGAGGTGACTAAAGAATATGCAACCAATTTCCATACAATAGTTCTACCTTAAGGTGCCTAGTTTGTCTGCATACAGTCCATGTGGAAAAGTTGGGTTTGAGACAAAGGAATGAGCGAATTTTTTGTGTGCTTCGCTCTCATGTACACGTGTGTTTACTTTATGTGTGGCTGTTTACATTCAGCTTTTTTATTTTTGTTAAATTAGAAACACCTGTAACGTTAGCAAGTTACTGGTGGCCTCGTTTGATGTGGATTAGTACATGGGGATCTGAAACTGTTATTGATTCAGTTGTCTAGTCACAGACTGGCGAAATGTGGATGGAAGACTTTGATGTTTGGCAAATCACATGGAGAGCACATTTCTGCCTTTGAAAATAAACGTTATGCAAAATTATTAAAAAGGTATCGGACAGAAAGGAGAATATAGAAGATCTTTACAACACAGTACTGAAGAGGACCCGTCATTTAGGCCAACAAACATTAGGAAGACGGCATGTTTTTACACGTAAATAAGTGAGGGGGGAGGGGGATAGATGTGCCGGGAAGGTAGACAAGTCTGCGCACTAAACGGCACTGAAGGGTGATGATTAGGAGTAGTAGCTTTGGGTTGATTGGACATGTTTACCTACAGCAAATGGTAATGTACAGACGGACATAAGACAGAGCAGAGCATTAGATAGAGAGACAGACAGGTAGACAAACGAACAGATAATTGTAAGGCAAGTGTATGGAGGGACAGACAGATAGATGCGAGACAGACAGAAAGGCAGATATACAAATATACATACATACACATAGGCGGACAAGCAGACAGATACAGACAGACAAGCAGACATAGAGGTAGACAAATAGGCAGGTAACCATACAGACAGACAGACAGACGATAGATTCATAACGTGATCAGTTGACTGATTGATTGATTGATTGATTGATTGATTGATTGATTGATTTATAATTCTCCCTTGCCTGACACATCCACACGGGGAGTGTGTGACTTCTGCCTTGTCTCCCTTTGACAGCAATACCCGGCTGCTAAGTCAAGTGAGTTATCTGCTCTGCTTTGGTGATGGGTTGCCCACTTTTTTCTGAGGCAAAAGTTTTCACTTATTACATTGGCAGAGTTGTCCACTCATTGCGCTGGCAGAGTTGTCCACTCATTGCGCTGGCAGAGTTATCCATTCATTGCACTGGCAGAGTTGTCCATTCATTGCGCTGGCAGAGTTGTCCATTGATTGCACTGGCAGAGTTGTCCATTCATTGCGGTGGCAGAGTTGTCCACTCATTGAGCTGGCAAGTTGTCCATTCATTGCGCTGGCAGAGTTGTCCATTCATTGCACTGGCAGAGTTGTCCATTCATTGCACTGGCAGAGTTGTCCATTCATTGCGCTGGCAGAGTTGTCCATTCATTCCGCTGGTAGAGTTTTCCACTTATTGCGCTGGCAGAGTTGTCCACCTATTCCGCTGACAGAGTTGTCCACTTATTGCGCTGGCAGAGTTGTCCACCTATTCCGCTGACAGAGTTGTCCACTTATTGCGCTGGCAGAGTTGTCCACCTATTCCGCTGGCAGAGTTGTCCACCTATTCCGGTGGCAGAGTTGTCCACTTATTGCGCTGGCAGAGTTGTCCACCTATTCCGTTGACAGAGTTGTCCACCTATTCCGCTGGCAGAGTTGTCCACTTATTGCGCTGGCAGAGTTGTCCACCTATTGCGCTGGCAGAGTTGTCCACCTATTCCGCTGACAGAGTTGTCCACTCATTGCGCTGACAGAGTTGTCCACTTATTGCGCTGGCAGAGTTGTCCACCTATTCCGCTGGCAGAGTTGTCCACTCATTGCGCTGACAGAGTTGTCCACTTATTGCGCTGGCAGAGTTGTCCACCTATTCCGCTGGCAGAGTTGTCCACTCATTGCGCTGACAGAGTTGTCCACTTATTGCGCTGGCAGAGTTGTCCACCTATGCCGTTGACAGAGTTGTCCACTCATTCCGCTGGCAGGATCATCTACTTATTCCAGCAGCAGGATATCTACTCATTAAGGTGGTAAAGTTGTTCAATTATTCCGATGGCAGAGTTGTATCTTACCGAGATGGAAGAATTTCCTACTTATTCCGATGGAATAATTATCCACTTAACTCCGTTGGCAGAGATGCCTACTTATTTTAATTGGGGACTTTTCAACTTACTCCGGTGGCACTTTTTTCCGGTGTCAGAGATATCCAACATTCGGCGCTAACAGAAAGCAGATAGTACCGTCTACTGTCATAAGGTAGCTCAGTCATATCTGACAAAAACCTGACACTTGTATTAATTAATGTACCATCTAATATCCACCCATACCTTAAGACTCGCCCCTACAATAACACAATGGGGTCTTGGTTAATACCACCTTCAATTTTACACGCCTCCTACCCCGCCCCCTTCTTTCTATGTGCTCTTTCCCCCTTCTTTCTATGCACTGAACCGTAACACCCAGCACCGGATATAACTACACCCGAGATTTTCTTAGTTATTTACAGATCCGTACGTGAGGTGAGTATGCAGGTTTTTTTCTCTATTAACATTTTTACTATTAAACATTTTCTTCAACTAACATTCTTTTCAATTAACATTTTTTTAAATTCTCATTTTCTCTTCATTGCTTCTATTTGTCCATGCATTTGTTCCTCTCGTCCTGTCATCACCTTCTAATATAGTCACAGGAGTTCTCCTTGACTGTATGTTGTGTTTGTGAATGTGTTTGTTTGCTGATGAAGGCTAATCGCCGCAACGTTCTGTATGTGTCTTAACCTTGTTATGTAAAGCTGCACTACTTTGTGTCATTTTATATTGTTTACACTTTCACAGCTTTACCGCAGTTCCACCTAATTGTATTCATCTAATATATATGCCCACCACTTGACTTCCATGCTTGCCAATGAAGATAGATAGATAGATAGATAGATAGATAGATAGATAGATAGATAGATAGATGGATGGATGGATGGATGGATGGATGGATGGATGGGCGGGCGGGCGGGCGGGCGGGCGGGCGGGTGGGTGGATGGATGGATTAGAGACAGAGAGACGGAGAGACGGATGGATGGATGGATGGATATATGTGTGAGTGTGCGAGTGTGTGTATGTGTGTGCGTGTGTGGATATATATATATATATATATATATATATATATATATATATATATATATATATATATATATAAATACATATAACATTTTTGTGTTATCTGTTCCTCAGTAGTGTGCTTTGAGAATCATAGGGCTAAGTACTGCATTCTCTATGAAGTTTATCATTCGCACTCTACTGATTCCAAACAAATGTTCGCATCTCTTCTCTTGCAGCATACTTCGATTAATGAAATTACCATGTGGCAGAACAGACGCCCATGCACCGAGATAATTACAGTAAATGTCCGTGGCATCAATTATTGCAGGAAGTGCATTTTACGGGTAAAGGGACATAATCATTTTGGATGCATAAGGACAATAACTTTGATAACACTGTGCAGATCATATTTAACTCTAGTGCAGGAAATCCATGTAGGAAGTGTGCATTTGCATTAAAGTAAAAGTAAAGTAAAGGTTCTTTTTACACCCCTACTGTGCTTTGTACCTACGGGGGTAGTTCCATATTTATATGAATCAAAGGGCACTAGTACAGGTATTGCGCAGGCCGCTTCTACATTAAAGGGACAAATGTAAAGCCCCCCCCCCCCTCTCCCCCACGGACATCAATCACCTTCCATTTAATATCTAGTGTTTATAAAACCGTGAACAACCACTCTTAGCGGCTGACCCAGTCACGGAATTATAAGTCTGAGCCAGGGATGGACCCTACAATAACTTCTCTTTGAGGTTGAACTGGGTAAGGGTAATGGTATACTAGGGAAGGGATGCAGACGTCATTCGTAATCCCTCATATCGCGTTCGAAACACAGCTGGCTATTGCACCTGGTGGCACGTCAACCGGTTCAACGAGTGCGCTCACTATGAACGCCGGCGTCGAGTTGGTGACGGATCCAGGACCAGAGGTGGACACAACAATCGTATCTTATTCAGTATATTAAGTTCCTGTGAAGCACATCCGAAGTTCTCGTTCAAATATGAAAGAAATAACCTTTGAATTCGTAGCGTCCACTCTGCTCTATCAACGGAGTTGAACCAGAACATCAAAGACCGAGATCTGTGGAGAGGCATGTACGCATGGCCAGCCGGCAGGGCACGTAATGATAATTATGAATTACCATTACTTCTGTTTTCCTGTTATACTGACTAAGACCTTGATGTTTACTTTCTGTTGCAATTATAACTATCATTTCTTTTAACCGCGTTCTATGTGCAGAAATATAGCGCGCGCGCACACACACACACACACACACGCGCGCGCGCGCGCACACACAGCTGGGGGAGATTTGCAAGCAGATCACCTTGTGTTGGTTTTCATAAAATGGTATGAATGCTGGTTGTTCAGAAAACAATGGCAAACTATTGAACGTAAACTTGCTAGTTATTATCACAAACAGCCAACAATTTTTGGGATTGACTGCGACGTCCCGTAAAGCATATGCAACTAACTTTTTAAAAGAAATGTAATATCAATTTTTTTTTTATTTGAAAGCATATTGAATCAACAAACTTTGTATGTCAGAATATTTTGGAACAAGTATGTGTGATGCTTGTACGTATGTAGAGCAGGTTACCTTCGCCATGGCGATTCTTGTTCTAAATTCTTCAAGGTATCTCCCAACCGATGTTGTGACTGTTCCGAGATAATTATATGTCTGAAATTAGATGCAAACTGTTACAGAGGAAATTTCCTAGCGTTGATTTTCAGCGTGATATGAGTTTTGTCCGTTCAGAGAGTAATGATAAATTACTGAACACAAATTTGTTTTAAAAATCGCAAACAGCCAATAAATGCTGGGGTAGACTACGACACCTGTAAAGGACATACAATTAACACAATTTAACTACTCAGCCTGAACCAATCTAGATAGCTTGGAGTTACACGCCGACCTATATATTCACGTCTGCCGGGGTTTACGCACCCACGCACATGCCAAGTGGCTCATCGCTGCCACCGACGCCATTGCTCTTATGATACACTCGTTATCAACAGGAGCTCTTACAGGTGACTGGGGGTAGCTTCTCTTGTTGTTTACAGTCAAGTTCTGGAGTTTGGATAAGCTGTTTATCATTGTAGTCATCAATGTCACTTCAACAGTGATACATGCCGACCCGTTTGAACAACTCAAGGGATGGTTGTGTGCCAGGGGAGTTAAAGGGTCTGCAAAATACGCCATGGCACTTGTGTTCTAACCCTCGGTAGGGTTGAGATTTTAAGACGTCAGGCGTTTAATATAAGTCCCAACCTGTACACTTCGTGTTGACTGATAGGGGAAGGAAACGGTATTCCTCGGCTCGTAAATTCCTCCAAGACACTAGCAATGCCGAAATGATAGTCTCTTCTTAGACGATTCAATGTGTTACAGGACATTCTGAAAAGTAACGACCCTGCCTTTTCCGCTCCATGATACTAAGTGGGTATATTCAGATTGCTCTGTGCTTTTAGACCGATCGACCCTGATGAGGTCAATATAAGCCGGACCGCCTTTACTTCTCGTTAAGTTTTCAGGTACTCATTTTAGGCTAGGTCGACTTGGATCCAATGTCAGTGAAAAGACCACCCCTCGATGAGGATGCAACTACATGATCACCGGACTGGTAGGCAAGAATGCTAGCCGTTGCGCCATTGTAACGTCTAGATATGTTACAGATTCCAGAAAATGTTATATTATCAAAAGCATTGTCGTCATCATTAGATCTCTTTGTATATAGTAGACAGATAATTTAGTCTTACGTTTTAACTACAATTATAGTAAACACCGGATATCTTTCATTGTATATAGCATACCGATTATTGCAGTTGTCCGTTTTAACTACAGTCATTCTCATCATCATTGGGTATCCTTCATTGTAATACAGTATACAAATTATCGTAGTCTTGCGTTTTAACCACTCATAATCACCATCATTAAGTATCTTTCATTACATGAAGTATACAGATTATTCTAGTTTTACAGTTTCATTTTTGCCATGATTATCAGCATTTAGCGGCCGAATAGCTCAGAGGTTTCCATTTCCGCCTTTGGCTAGAGTAGATCTGGTTCGCATCCCAGTGTGGACATGTTAGATTTGTACAACATTGTCCCACGTTTGACATTCCACATTAGTCATCCCTCACCCCATATTCCACATCCCACATTACATATCCTTCATCCCATATTCCCTATCCCATGTTCCACATCCCACTTTCCAAATGCCACGGTTCCATGTGGATGGATTAAGAGGCGACATCGTAGCACTGAGTATACGCCATATGGATCAATCGTCTTTTCCCAGAACATTCTGCTGAAAGCGTCGCAACTAGCACGAACACCGTAGCTGCACCACTGACCCGCAGGAATGTTTGAACCGAAGACATCATACGAACCTTCGTAACGCCAGGCAAGCGACTTGAACCCTTCGCCATGGAGACCACCCTATCCCCCCTCCTTCCTCCCCCCTAATTGATTTAATGATACATTCTAGCCATCGTGTATCCCGGATACCAAGCAGCCCATGCGCATGAATCATGTATCCAATGTATCATGTGTCCCGTGTATCACTATCTCGTGTGTAACTGTCCCGTGTATCATGTGTATCATGATCACATATATCATTATCCCGTTTATCATTATTACGTGTATCATTATCCCGTTCATCATGGGTCATGTGTATCATTATTCCGTTTATCGTGCGTCGCGTGTATTATTGTCCCGTGTACATTACCTCATGTATCATCATCTTGTGCCATTATTCCGTGTATAATATCCCGTTTGTCAAGTGCTCTGTGTATCGTTATCCCATGTGTCAGTATCCCGTATATCTTTATCCCGTTTGTTATGTGTCCCGAGTATAGGTATCCCAGATATTGTTTCACGTGTATCATGAAATATGTGTATGCTTATCCCACGTGTAATTATCTCGTTTATCGTGTGTCCTGTGTATTATTGTCCTTTGTTCACTATTCCGTGTATCATATGTATTGTGTATTATTATCCCGCGTATCATTATCCCGTTTATCATGTGACTGTATCGTTATCTCATTATCATGTTTCATGTGTACTATGTGTCCCGTATATCATTATCGGCTGTATCATGTGTTATGTGTATCGTTATCCTGTTTATGTGTCGTGTTTACCACTATCTGTGTATCATGCATCATGTGTGTCATTATCCCGTGTATCATATGTCATGCGTATCATCATACAATGGATCATCCGTCATTAAATCGTTATCCAATGTACCATATGTCCTGTTTATCATATACCCAGTGTATCATGTATTTAAAAATAAGTTAGCTGCATATCCTTTACAGGACGTAGCAGTCAACTTCAGCATTTTTTGGCTATTTGTGATTCCTGAGAAAGTTTACGTTCTGTAGGTTTGCCATTGCTTTCTGCACGACCAGCACTCATACCATTGCATAGAAACCAACACAAGACAGTCTGCTTCCAAATCGCCCGCAGCTGTGTTTAGAATGCGGGATTACGAATTGCATCCACAACCCCATCCCCACAGAGCCGACTGTATAATGTATAAGTGACCATTTAACTGGACTCAGACAAACTGGGGGATTCCGCCTGCAGGCTCAGATTTTACAGGGAGGATACCTACCTTTCTCGGATATGGGCGAAAGACTGAAGGTTACCGTGTGCAAGTTGTCGATGGTGAATATGATACGTTTACATATCGTAAAACCTAGACTGTAAAGATGCTGACATGGCAAATGTGTTAGGAAAGAAACTCCACCCACTGGTAGATAGAGCCCGTTACCTCGTGGTGGGGGGTGGGGGGGGGGGAAGGATGGAATCTGTGTAGAGCAATCGGTCCTTGCACAAATGCATGCTGAAGCCGGATATACTAACCTTTGAGGTGCGTAATTAATTAGCTACGAGGCACTCCTGTCGAAAGAGGAACAAAGAAGAGGAGGAAGGTAGTAAACTGCGTGGTTATGTTGTTTCAGGAGCAATGTATTGTTGTCATTTGTAGTGAATATACATTTTGGTTATATAATGTGTATGTTTATAGGCTGTAGACACTTTCGTACGGAAAGTTTTCAGAGCTCGTCCGTCGTGACATTTTCCTCCCCAAGGGGGCACATTCAAGACGAAGTGCTGTAAACAAAGGAAATGTAACTCTGAAATCTCCAAGTTGCTTGTTGCAAGAGTTACTTTATAAACTTTCTTCAGAGAGCAATACCTGGCCGCCATACTAGAAACACCTGATGAATGCTCGCCCTTTTGATGTTGTTGCAAAATTGGGTTTCTGTGCTACATACATGCGTATATTAGAAAGTGTATATGTAGACTGTACTTGGTTCATCGTGAGTCAGAATCAAACTTATTTGAGCAATGATGCACGCATTTTTCAGTAGACATTTGGCAGTGGTTGGTTGTTACCCCAACTGAGTCATTCTGTAGATATGTCACATAATACACTTTCGTGTTTCTGACTCGGGCAAACTAGTATAACCACATTTACAAGAACTTTGTTTAGTAGCATCCATCATGATCATCATCGCGAACATCATAACGTTATAAAGTGGTAACAATGTCAAAGGATCGTCAGAGCTCTAATAAGATCTTTCTAATTATCCGTATGTTGTTGTTGTTGTTGTTGTTATTGTTGTTGTTGTTTTTGTTGTTGTTGTTGTTTTTGTTGTTGTTGCTGTTGTTGTTGTGTGTTTTTTTTTTTTTTTTTTGTTTTTTTTTTTTGTTTTTTTTACAAAATTAAAATTATAAGACCTGATAAATTTGCGGTGACAAGCCTTCATCAGCAAACATCAACACGAGACAAACCACAACAACACACAAACATCGCAAATGGAAATGAAGTAACAACATTGAGACATACTATTTTGGAATAACGTGGCATAATAAATAATCAAGCAGAATTAATTGACATGTGTGGTGTGTACCCATAGGCTCTAAACATAAAAGCGAATCCCAACGTAAGCCTCGGTATATAGCCACAGTCTTGGCATAGACATATATGGTTCCTGAAAGGAAAAAGCAGAAGTTAACCAACACGAAAAGGGACACAGAAAATTGCAGACACCTTGTATTGATTTCTGACACGGAAAATTGCAGACACCTTGTATTGATCTCAAAGATATTTCTAAAGAGTAAGCTGGCAACGCCGTATCCGTTTTCAGTTCGAATATATCAGTCCAAAAATAGCGTGTAAACAGTAGTAAACAAAACATATATAAATAATTGCATGCATATGTTGTGTGAGGTGAGATGATAAACTACCTTCTGCGGCGCGTGTCATTAACCTCAGACTAAGTTGCCGACGTTGTTTATTTATGTGTTTATTTATTTATATTGCAAAAGGGAGAATACTGACGGAATTCTGAGACCTACTTTAGATCCGGCTTTTATCTCACCGGAAGACAAACCTTGGAATAAAAACAGTGTCAGTGCAAAACAAAATTAAATGAAACTCAATTAGAGACATTTCAAAGAGGTTGATTATGATCAACATTAAAGAAGTACTGTTTTTAAATCAGCTTTGAAATATACCACCCGTGGTTTTGATTTCCTGTTTAAGTTCGTCTGTGCATTTTCAAATTTTCTTTGATCGTGTTATCATTCATCTTGAATCTGTTGAGTCTGTTATTATTTATTATTCAACCATTGGCAGTGAAAATGTGTTTTCTGAGGAGAATTGCAAAGAAAAATATATTCATTATGTGTCCTGCCTACTGGCACAGGCGCTCATGTCTCTCTACATATCTTGCACGCTGTGTTCCGAATCAACTCTGTTGAAGACTCCTTGCCACCGCCCAGTCCACCCAGTATCATTGTCTCTCGGACTACCTCTGCCTCTACTTCCACAGATCTGTCCAGCCGTCACGGTGTTTTCTAACGCCCTTTTCTCATCAGTTGACCAAAGAATGCTGTTTGTCAATGTCTTGTATTTAATGTTCTACTCTCATTAGCCTCTTTCAGCCAATCGTTGTTTGTTATTATAACTACGAGCAACATTGAAGGATAAAAGCGAATGAGGCCGCCCTTCAAGAAACAAATGACAAGCTTGAGCTGGTTAGAGAAAATGGACTTAGATGTTCTTAGCGCACGTTCCGAGGAGAAATAGATTTGAAACTTTGTAACAGCTGGCAAACTAAAAGATGCAAGAGCGGATTTGGTAGAGGGGAGGCAAAGATATAAGTACCTGCATGGATTGGTCGCATGGCATAATCGGGAGAAGAACACAGACTTGATCCAAGACTATAGATCATTTGAAATGACTAAACAAGACAGCCCACGCATATCGGCATGGCACATAATGCTGATGACGAGTACACTGACAGTGTATTTTAGACTCGGCTGTTACAACGCTGGAAGTTAAACTAGTCCCGGGTTAACAATGGTTCGGTGCAAAACAAAACCAAGTGCAACTCGGGCTTGGGCATTTAAAGGCGATTGATTAGTTAGTTAGTTATCAGTTGGGGTATCTTCGTTGCACTCCGGACATGTCCATAGGTGCTCAGATCCTCCCCCCCCCCCCAGCATATGCATCAGCGTCCGGTGGCTAATAGTGCCAGTTCTGTGTTGGTTGACGAGGCGCTTTGTTTTCCCGATGTACCTCTCGCGTCTGGCTGTGCCGATTCTTACTCCCAGGTCTTTCATCCTGGAAAGCGATGTGGAATCACTGGCGTCAAAATCCTCTGTTCTCGCCATATCTTTAAGGGCGTTAATAACATCGGCACGATCCATGGGCTGGCCATCTACAGGGGGTGCAGAGCCAGCCAATTTATCAGCTCGTTCATTTCCCTCGACTCCCGCATGTCCCGGGACGAAGATGAAGGTGACTTTGCGGACAACACACTTCCGCAGCGACTCAGTCCACTGTCTACGTACAGATCCAGCTTCGACCTTCTGAATCATGCTCATTGAATCACTTAGTACACACACGTTGGTATAATGCTGTGATTCCAGCCATATGAAAGCCTGTGTAACTGCCATCACCTCCATCGTCATGCTGCTCGTGGTCATAGAGTGGGCACCACTGGATTCTTGAACGGTTCGGCCCGCTGAACGGGCTGTAAATGCCCACGCACTTCTCTGCTGCTTTACAACAGATCCATCTGTATAGATGAGCACTTCGGGGCTATCTGAGTGATCATAGATGAGCGCGTTAACCTCTGCATTGACAGCGGCAGGGTTCTGCTCTCTGCACCGTCTGTCGAGTGTGATAATGCAGGAGAAGGTACACTTAAAAGCTGGAGGCACCGGCACCCATTCCTTGCCGGCGATTGATTATAATATACAAAGGAAATTGATTATAATATACCTAAAATAAGGTAATATGATATACATAATAGAAGCTGATTATAACCTGCAAAATTTAGTAGATGCGGTTGTTGCACACAGTGAACAACTAGAGTTAGAACTGAATATTAAGAAGACACAGATTATGGTCGTCACTGGGAAGAAGAAAATACCACAATGTGATATACGAGTAGATGGACATATTCTTAAACAAGTGAATCGATACTGTTATCTCGGCACAGTCATAACATCTGATGGGAGATGCCTTGAAGAGATTAGAACAAGAATTGCCATTGTGAAGGTAGCCTTTTGCAAGATGAAAAACATACTGACCATCAAAAAGATATCAATTGAAACGAGAAAAAGAGTGTTGAGATGCTACATAGAACCTGTACTTTTATATGTATGTGAAGCGTGGACAATAAGCAGTCAAGCTGAAAAACAGCTAATGGCTGTGGAAATGTGGTTTCTGGGGAAAATGCAAAGAATACCATGGACAGATAGAAAAACCATCGAACAAGTCCTTCAAGAAACAAATGAAGATCGTAAACTGATTAGAGTCATTAGACGTAGACAGTCAAAAATTTTTGGGCATGTTATGAGAAGAAATGAATTGGAGAACTTGGTGACAACTGGCAAGATCGAAGGGAAGAGACCAAGGGGAAAACCTAGAAGCAAATACCTGGATGGCTTGGCCACGTGGCATGGTCGAGACAGGAACACAGAGCTGATCCACGACTCTATATATATATATATAAATAATGTGCCATGCCGGAAAGCGTGGGCGATCACGCTATTTCACTCGATCAGCAGAGTCGTGGATCAGCTCAGTGTTCCTGTCTCGTCCATGCCATGTGGCCAAGCCATCCAGGTATTTTCCTTTCGGTCTTCCTCTTGGTCTGTTCCCTTCGATCTTGCCAGTTGTCACTAAGTTCTCCAATCCATTTCTTCTCATAACATGTCCAAAAATTTTGACTGTCTATGTCTAATTTCTCTAATCAATTTACGATTGTCATTTGTCTCCTGTAGCACTTGGTCATTGGTTTTTCTGTCTGTCCATGGTATTCTTTGCATTTTCCTCAGAAACCACATTTCTGCAGCCATGATTAACAACGCACCACTATTATATATATATTGATGTCGAGAAACTGGAAACAAAAAGGTGTGGGAATAGATTTTTCCGTGTTTGTCATGCGGTAGAGAGCGAATGACAGCTATGATGGAAAGTGTGACAGATATATATAAGAAGTGTCATGTAGTTTTGAATCGGCTTTGAAAAATATCACATGTGGTGATCTTTTGTTACGCTGTCAATTATTTTTCTTTGATAATTTTATCTTGTGTCCGGAATCTTTTGAGCACGTTATTATCCACCCCGCTGTCAATCCCTTGCAGAACTTCTCCCCCATAACAGTCTTTCGTAATGTGTTTCTGCCAAAAGCTATCAAGTCTTGCCTCTAGTGTTGTCACGTGTAAATTCTCCGTCGCATCTTCAGTCCATCCAGGCCTTCCTCTTCATCGACTCCCCGGTGCAGCTTCCTTCATAATTATCGGTGCAAAACGTTCATGTCTTTGTATTGTTTTTTTTCCTTAAATTTTTCTTTGCATATCGCTTACAGGACGTTGCAGTCATTTGTCAAATGCTGTTGATGCACTAGGCAAGATTACGCTCAGTAGTTTGCCATTGCTTTCTGAGCGACCGGCTCATATAACCCGTAAGTTACCAACGCGGCGAGAACCACTATCGATTCTCTCACAGGTTACGTTTTTTTTTCTCATATCCGTTGCAGGACATCGCTGTCAACAGCAGCATCGTTCAGCTGTCTGTTGACTTCTTGGAAGATTACGCTCAGTAGTTTGTCATTGCTTTCTGAGCGGCCGGCTCATTTATCCCGCAAGTCACCAGCAGGGGTAGAACCGCTTCCAGTTCTCGTCCGCTACGAGACTCTGCGTGATAAACGGGATTACGGAGAAGGTACACAGGTTACGTTACTCACGAGAATATACGGGAATACGGAGAACCACGTTAACTCCTAGGCCATGGCGATCAGAGTCTCTTTATTAAATGTTTAACATTGTTCATTTTCTGCGTGTGTGCTAGTCTTAATAATCAATCGTCTTCAATACTAAGTACGTAATGCGCAAATCTATGTATTCTCCTTTCCGCTTAATGAATTGTTAGTCGTTAGTTATGGTTCTAAATTCACGGCGAACGGACACCCCATAATGATCGGTTCCTGTGCCAGTGAATATCACACAAAATGCTCCTCACCGGTCCATTTGAAAAATGAATTGCTAATATCCCCGTTGAAACCGGCTGTAGGTATGTTAAGTGTTAGGACCATCACACTTTTGCGAGCCTGAGGGCACGGAGGAATACGTGGTCAGTCTATACTCCTGTGGCGAACGACGAGTGATGGTATATTACACTCGTCCTATGATGATGATGATGATGATGATAATGATGATTATTATTATTATTATTATTATTATTATTATTATTATTATTATTGTTCGTGTGTGTGTGTATGTGTGTGTGTGTGTGTGTGTGTGTGTGTTTGTGTGTGTGTGGAATTAAAGTAAAAGTCTCTTGTACACATCTAAGGCGCATTGGGCATATACGGCTCTGTGGTGAAGTGCAATTCGTAATCCTTAGAAACACAACTGCGGACGATTTGGAAGTAGATCGCCCTGCGTTTCTGTCCCATACAGAGGTATGAGTGTCGGTGGTTCAGAACGCTATGGCAAACTACAATAATAAACTTGCCAAGATCTCACAAACTGCCACAAATGTTGGGTTTGACTGTGATGTCCTTAAAGGATATGCAACTAACTGTTTTTAATAGACCAAGCGGCCCCTACTCGAGCATCTTGTCCTTATTCTGTCTGCTTAGTACACCTGTTGCAACCCCCCGGTAAGGTAAACAAAAAGGCGTCTTCAGAAAACCCGCGCGCCTGTCCGGCCTGGTGATTGGCTGAGACCAAACTACTGTTTCCTTCCTTCACGTAATCCTGTTAGATGAGTACTGGCAGCTGACGACACGCGGTGGTTAGTGGGGAAAAACTATACAGGTATTGTTTTCATTTGTTTTCTGGTGCTCCCCTTGACGTTGTGTTCACGCTACAGAAAGAAAGGTAACGTTTTTGTAGTTTCCACTCATTTGTATTATGTTATGTTATATTATAATATGTTATGCTATTTTACTCAGCTTTACGAAGGTTACATACCCGGTTCGCAGTCAGCCGCGGGCGATTTGGGAGCAGATCGATTTGCGTTGATTTTCACAATAGTACGAGTATCGGCGTTCAGAAACCAGTGGTGAATTATTGAACGTGAAATTATCTAGAACATCACAAACAGTCATCAATGCTGAGGTTAAATGCGATGTAATACAACTGACGCCTTAAAGAATATCATTTGTTAATGCCCTGTTTTGTGGGTTTCTTTTTGTCTTTAGCGTTCGCTAGTTTTGAATTCAAGCGTAGTTCATAAAGTTGCTATTATTTCTATTAGTTGCCATTACTGGGGAGTGCACGGTACTGAATTGCGTATGGATTAGTTTTCCCTTTTACCAGTGTCCCTAGCCACCAGGCGAATCCAGTTCGACTTCTGAAGTACTTGTAATTTACCCCCCCCCCCCCCCCCCAATCCCCTCCCACGACAAATAAATGTTTTGCGTATCCTTTTACAGGACTTAGCTGTCAACAGCAGCATCTTTCAGCTGTCTGTTGATCTCTTGGCAAGATTACGCTCAGTAGTTTGCCATTGCTTTCTGAGCGGCCGGCTCAGTATCCGCAAGTCACGAGCGGGGGTCGAACCACCTCAGTTCTCGCTCCGCTGCGAGACTCTGCGCTCCCACGACAAGGGCGAGAAATTAACATTTTAATCTAGTGCATCGGTGTAGGGGTTAAACCCGCTAACTCGGCACAGGAAATTTTTAGAGTGGGCTCCCTTATCCATTTAGCCATGTTAATCTCCAAATGTTATGTTAACAGGCTTGCTTTAGATCACTGTGGCAGACATCTTGATCCGATCCGATCCGATATATAGGCAAAACAAACTTTCCACTTCGTTCAACCGGCTTTATCAGCCTTGGTTATAATTGTCGTGGTTCTTAGTGCGGTTTAAATTGTCCTTGTCCTTTGTGCATTAGACGAGTTCCTCTTTGTCTGTGTCCTCTTTTCCTTCCTTCGCCGACGACATCCTCGATATTTACTCTTTTCATTACAGAGACTTTATTTAGTTTGTTTTTATTATTTTAGTTATTTGAATAACGAAGACACAAACAATAGATTGCACAATTTATTGCTTGGCATATTTCGCTGCATCTCGTCAGGTACATACTGCAGAAATCACACAACGTAAAGTGAAATAACTAGATAAATCCTTCAAGCTGAAATATACACATATTCGCACAGTAATGTCGATTGTCTACCACGGTAATTTTAAACTGACTAACATGTCTTTCTGCTTGCACAAGGCCGGCTTACGTAGGTTGATCACTATGGCTTCAGCAAACCTTAACAACCGACTACTCTGTGTGATGAACACAACACGGTAGGCACTGTCTCTTTCAACCACATGACCACTCTCGAGCGACCGATGAAGCAATACTGTTCCGGTGTGTCGGCCTGCCTAGACTACCATCTTCTGTGTGTAGTATCTTGTCCCCCCAGTTCAGAATGTGTTCCAACACCCTGTTATGTAACTGTCGCTCTGTTCTACCTATGTAGATGGCCTCGCACCTACATGTAAATTGGTAAATACAATTCGATTTGGTGTACAAAGCTACAGGTTCTTTAACTGCTGGGATGGGGATCGGTGTCGTGAACAGTCTGTTTTGAAATTTTCTACTCCATACATATACTTGGTGGACTGACAGACATGCAACACCATGCTGGACCTTCACTTGGTGGACTAACAAACATGCAACACCATGCTTGACCTTTACTTGCTGGACTGACAGGCATGCATCACCATACTGGACTTTATTCGTCGAAACATTGCACTAGGTTTCATCCCTTCCGTGATCTAAACATCGATACAAACGCTGCTCCTCTTTGGTACAAGTCTAACATGGCGCGGCCATCTTTGAACTGTACTAATGACGTGCTTGTCTGCACCGTGATTCATGTGATTAACAATCTTGATATCCTTAACAACAATATTTACAGGTTACAAGACAATGGCATGGTTAATGTAATTTTTATCTAACTTTTAAGGTTTTCATTTGAAGCCTCCTCGTAGTAATATTGATTATAATTTTTCCACATCCATTAAAAAATTGTCCCATTGTAACAAATAATAATAATTTTAAAAAAACACACACACACACACACAAAAGCAGACACTCTACCTAGGCCAAGAGTATCCAGTAGGTTAGCGAAAGGAAGGCCACGTCTTACTTCTCCTTTGGTTAGGAGATACCCACCTACTCCGCCATCCCATTATGTATAACCCAGCACCGCAATTGTCTGAGCTTAAAAATAGTTCAAAAGGCTTAACTAAAATATATATTGTTCTGAAAAATGTAGATTTAAAATAACAACTGTTCACCGCACGATCTTAGAACTAGATCTAACATTAATAATGTGGCGTGAAAAATTACTGGTGCGACCCTGGTGAGGCTTCTGAAGATTCTTCGTCATTGTGTGCCTTACCAAACTCCCCAAGAGTGAATGTCGCTCCACAGATCTCGGTCATTGGGTTCAGGTCAATGATAACGACCATAATTCTCCACGCCATCGTCTTAGACCAGCCGGTATTATTTTCTTGGTCTTCCTCGGAACAGGGTTACGAGCGCCATTCGTAGTCCTGGAAATCGCTATCGAAACACAGCCGTGGGCAATTTGAAAGCAGACCCGTAGAAGAAAAATGTACGCAGACAGCCTAGCACTGGTTTTCATTCAATGTTGTGAGTGTTGGTCGTTCAGAAAGCAATCGCAAACAACTGAACGTAAGTTTGCAAAGAAATCACAATCAAAAATGCTGGGGTTGACTGCAACGTCCTTTAAAGGATATGCAACTAACTTAATTGCCTCGGCCTCTGTTACCGCTGTACTTTACAGTCGTCACAAAGTTCTTAAATGTCACTCCTCATATTATACGAACTAAGAAACCTGTTTGTCGCTTTCTTATTATTGCGTACAGTGTTCTACATTCATTAGCCGGTTCAAGGCAAACAGCCAATAAATGATGGGGTTGACTGCACAGTCCTGTAAGAACATACAACATTAAACCCATTTTATGAGTCTGGGTCTTCTTCTTCTTCTTTCGTTCGCTTGAAACATGTATATAACAGCAATGTTGTCTCTTGTATGAATGTAACTGTCTTTTTTAGTTCACTCAGCGGTCCATGGAGTTTATCTTCCACTGTCGTCTCTCTCTCTCTCTCTCTCTCTCTCTCTCTCTCTCTCTCTCTCTCTCTCTCTCTCTCTCTCTCTCTCTCTCTCTCTCTCGGCCAGAAGATTTGCTTAGTTATGTTCTATTCTGGGTAGTGATGAGTCTGGGTCGAACCCATGGCCTTACTGGTCGGAAAAAAATAATGCAGCCCCTGCAGGTTGTTACAGGGTTTTAAATTGCGAGAGGATGGACTTCATTGCACCGCCTTTTATCCCATACAGCTTGGTCTCTTTCCTTAGCGCGTCCTGCCGAAAGCGTCGCAAAAAGCACGAACTCTGTAGCTCTAGCGACGATCCCCAGGAGTCCCCGAAAAGACTGCATTCGTGAACCAAACAATGTAACACGGAATCGAACCAACAACTTTCATAACGCAAGGCCGGCGACAGTATACCTTTGCCACGGAAACTGCCTGCAGAGCCTTAAACCCAGACCGCTGTCTTGGCCGGCAAGAACACTAACCAATATACCACCGCGGCTCACAAGAAACTGATCCCCTTCCTCAATACTACCTACAGCCTGCTCGCTGATATGTGACTTCAGACAGGATTGTCTTTCAGCCAGTTAATTGATGTCTTTGTAGTAGAGAAAAGTTAGCGTCTCCAAGAGGTTTGCAGGTAAAACAGCAAATAGAATCGACTCAGCCAATGAGCTCTCAAATGTTGCGCTCATTAGTGCTATTAGGAGGGTAGAAAAGGCTTGAAAATGAGCGAGAAAGTGAGAGAGGGGGAGGGAGAGAGAGAGAGAGAGAGAGAGAGAGAGAGAGAGAGAGAGAGAGAGAGAGAGAGAGAGAGAGAGGGAGGGAGACGGAGAGAGAGACAGACAGAGATGAAAGTAACGTGATAAGCCGTTCTCCCTGCGCAGTTACCGTAGGTGTATTCGCATCTCACATACAACTCCCTTTGCCTTGCCGACAAATACATAAACTTGGTGAGTGTAAGCGCTGTGTGTTCCTAGCAAATATCAGAACGAACAATGACTTAGACAAATTCTGCTGCTCGCATGTTTCAAACTGCTGTTTCTATTTTCAAAGCTGTAACGCTTTAAGCAGCTGATAACGTTTTCATTGCTGTTGTTTTTGCAGTCTGCCTAGGTTTTTTTTTGTTCTAGTACTATTTGATATGTGTTAAAATAACATTTTTGTTTCTTTTACATTGACAATTCTTTGTTTCGTTTGTCATATGTGGAAAATTTTAAACAAGAAAAAGACTGCTTTAGACGCGTAGAACCGCTGAACTTGTTCCCACTCTGTTTGATTCTGTCTGCAGTTTTAACTATGCACACACACACACACACACACACACACACACACACATACACACACACACACACACATACACAAACACACACAGAGAGAACAAGAGAGAGAGAGAGAGAGAGATGATAGGCAGACCGGCCCGAAATCAGACAGACAAAAGAATATACGCACGTTTTTATTATCATAAAGATGCCATTAACAATTGATTTTATTGTCCACAGCTCTACGACATGGGGACAGGGAAGAATTACTCTCCTTCGTCTTCATACGGAGCGTCCTCCCGAGCATACACTCCTTCTACCTCCAGACCATCCTACACAAGAACGACCAGCTACGATCCTCCAAAGTACCGCTCGGCAAGCGTCAGTGACGCAGTCAAAAAATTCGGCGCCAGCGACCCCAAGCATTCATCATCCGGCTACGGAGCTGACAGATATCAGCCTGTAGACAGATACCCAAGCTTAGACCGGCATTCGACCAGAAGTGGCTATATGTCCGACCTCGGGGGCAGCAGCCCCTATGGATCATGGGATCGCGGGAGTTCCAGAAGTTCCAACAGCCGATACGGACAGGGTAGTCGCGAGGGATCACCAGTCAGCACTCGTTCGTCTCGATACGACTACAGCAGTAGCGCATCGGGACCTTATTCCACATACTCATCTTACAAGAGTGGCGGTTCCGATGCCTCCCCTGTTCCAAAACCCCCATCCCGATCATACGAGCGCCAATCCTCCCGGGGTTACGAAGCGCCAGGTAACACGCACAAATCCTCGGTAGAGAGCGAGAGTGGAAACACAGGTGCAGCTAGGGGTACAAATGTACCCGCGCCTAGACAGGAAGCCAGCGGCAAACGGGGTAGGCGGGGAGTATCCGTGAGCTCTGAATCTGATGACA
>OY992889.1:50720382-50770382 GCA_963921405.1 Cepaea hortensis | reverse complement strand
ATTTGTCTACTTCTCTTCTCACCACGAGCTCCACGTTGGTGATTCTATCATACCCTTTTAATCATTCTTTGCTGTGCAGGTCCCAGTTAATGAAAGTTTGAAGTTTATTTGTAATCGTTTAGTCACTCTTTATGTTTTGGTTACATACAGTAGTAGTGATTTCTTGGTATAATTGAATATTATATGTTTGGTGCTAAACTTAATTTCTCTCAAATTCAGCAAATTTCACAGTGCTATGAAACTGCTTCTTGCCATTTGTGTTCTTATTATGCTAACTGTATCTGTTTCCTCATCCTCGTCTACGTTGCTAACTAAATAGGTCCATGATTCCGTCTCTTGAAGTGATGAATCACTTATTCTTGCGCAGTGTCTAATTTTATGCTGAAAGCAACTACTCTAATGTATTCAATTGTAAGAAAACATAAATTATGGTCCTCTCCTGGAAGAAAGAAGTTCCACAATGTAACATCCCAGTAAATGGGCCCATTCGTAAACAGGTGAATCGCCACAACTATCGTGAAACAGACTGACACAGAGGCAATGTCTTACAGAGATTGGAACAAGAACCATCATGGTAAAAGTAACTTTTCGCGAGATAGGAACATACACGCCACTAAAAGAAGCTGACAATTACAGTAGGGAAAAGAGTGTTAAAGTGCTATATGGAATCTATACTGTTGCATGATTGTGATACGTGGACAATAAGCAGACGAGATTAGTAAATCTAATAGAGGTGTAAATGTAACTTCTAGGGCAAATACAAAGAATGCCATGATCCGACAGAGGAAACGAATAAGACAAGAAATAAATGACAACATTTGCTAAGAGAAATTAGACGGAGGAAATCAAGACTCTTTAGGACAATTATGAGGAGAAATGAACTTTAAAACTTAGTGATAACTGGCAAACTTGAGGGAAAAGAGCAAAGGGAGGGCAAAGATACAAATACCTGAATGGTTTAGCTACGCGACATAATCGGGATAATAACACAGACTTGGTCTTAAACTGGTGATTGAGTGAGATGGCGAATCGTCACCACCCACGCCGCATGATGATGATGTTACTGGGTAACTTATGAACCAGATGGGAAGACTGAGTATTTTAATCACACCGCTTCCGAAGTCAGGGTTATAATACAGTCTATGTCATGTGATTAGTATAGAGTAGATACACCATCCTGGCCTGGAGAGAATGATGCTTCATGGAGTGACCAGAGGATCTACTCGACACGCAGTACTCCGAGGAAAGATCATGCGGACAGATAAATCAGACCGCAACGGGTACCATTAGTACTGGTACTCTTCGCTTGTTGTTGACGATGACGACTGTGTGCAAGGGAATGTCTCCAATGTTGTGATGTCGGTTCTTAACAAACTCATCTCATCTGTGTCTCGGGCATTGGCAAACTGGCACAAATAAGTCAACAATATTCAACAAAACATCAGGTAAACAAAATGACGATATTTTACCCGTATGCGGAGAACATGACCTGGTACACATTTGACAGGTAACAACAATGTTATTTTTCCTCCTGTCTACTTCATAGATCAGTGGCGGCACCTGTTATGAAACAGATTCTTCATTCTTAAACACAATTCAAGCACAGTCTTATCGCGAGTCTAATGCTATATATACAATGAACGCCAGTTAATGAGGGTATTTCTGTTTTGCGCGGAACCATTGTGTCGTGTTTAATCTCTGTCATTTCTTCTAACTTTTTAAACCCAATTTAGTTGTTTACTCGACCTGCTTGCCTTTTCTTTTTGACCGATAACTATATTTCACTTTCAAGAATTGCGTTTCTGGTTTTTTTTAAGTTCTCTTCTTATGTGTGTTTTACGAACAGCAAACCAGCTCATCGTGTTGCTTGTGCTAATGCCATATTTGATTTCTTCAGTGCCTCTTGAACTCCATTTAGTGATCTCTTCCTGAGTCTTCCTCTCGCCTTGAAATCTGTTGTTCTATTGTTGAACGCTCAAGCCGCTGGTTGTTCTTGTTCCATTCCAACTAAATGTCCGAACCATGTAATTCTTTGCTGTTCTGAAAGTCTGTATTCCGTGTTAGTATTAGACTTCTTCTTAGTTTCTCATCTGTCTCTCTATTTCCTCTTGCTTTTGCAACTGTGTTTGTTATGCATCTCATCACACTTGGTGTGATTTTACGCCTGTGTGTTTTTACGACTGTCCTTGTTTGGTGTTGGGAAAACGGCATAGGGACGAACAAGGCATCTAGCATTTTTTTTTTTTTTTTTTTTGAATTGTGTTAACGTCTTCATATTTGGATACTTCAGGATATGTGATATTTTATAGTTGCTGTTGTTTGCTTTCAGCATAATCGTTTCTATTAATCTATCCAACAAGAACTCAATATTAAAGACATTTGGTTGTTAAGCGAACAGACCAACCTGTGGAAATGAACAACTGTGAACATGAAAAAGGACATGGAAATATAGAACAGATCATTCTGGAGGGAAGTGTACCAGAGAGGCAGAGAAGCGGTGAGACCAAAACGTACATGGATTTCTCTCTCACATGATAGAGAAGCCATTTCTAAAGACTTATAGGAACGAGTTAGGCACAGAACAAGCCACTGGGAGTTTTAACGTTTGCAGCGAGAATACGGGTTCTAGTTCTTTCTTGCTAGCCGTGGTTCAATGACTATTCCTATACCGTGTCTTGCCCTTTCTTGCTGTTCCACTCCGGAGTAGACAAACGTATAACTGTGGTGGATCTCCTTGCAACCTCTCCCTTTTATTCTGGTGCCCGCTATTCCCATCAGTCCAATTGTCATCTTTTCCATTGTTTCTATGAGTTCTTCTTCTTTACTTTTAACACCGCAGATATTCATTGTTCCTAATTTTTTTTAATCGCCAATCTATCTCTTAGTTCTTTAACATTGCCGGGTCTATATCCATTGGGTCAGTCCAATTATAATTCTTAGTTTTTTTTTTCTACAAACAGCGCAAAAATTAAGACATTTGAACCCGTTATGGTCTGTAAGAGATAGAACAATTGTTAAAGTACTGAGAAACCCTGTATTTCCTGTGGCAACCACATTTGTGACACCTGGATATATAACATATACGCTGAAAAGAGCACATACGCCTCTATAAATAAGTGTCACAGAAGAGTGTTACAAATTCATTGGACTAAAAAGACTCAAAACAAATCTGACAGACAAGACTTGGAATAAAACCATAAAATATGACAAATGGAAGAACACACAGAGATACGGGCCAGAGTGTATATAATAACATGGGCAATCTATCCTACAGGAGCTTAGTATTGAAGACTGTTGGTTATTAAAAACAAGTTAGTTGCATATCCTTTACGGACATAACAGTAAACCCAACATTTTTTTTTTTATTTTGCTGTTCGTGATTCCTGGGCAAGTTTACGTTCAGTAGTTTGCCATTGCTTCCTGAACCAACGCAGCTGTGTTTCGAACGCGGTATGCGGTATTACGAACTGCGTCAGTAACTCTTCCGCCACGGAGACGTTGGTTATTAGGGCTACTAAATTTGAGGACATGTAACAAGACATTAATGTCGTGAAAAAAAAAAAAATACTTAACCTAGATGTCCTAGGAAAGCGGAGAAGAGTAAGACCGCAATGTAGATCGGATTCAAGGTGTGATGGGTAATTTACACATAAGAACAATAGAAGCGGGACATTACGATCGAGAAATATTCTGCACGGAACAAGCCAAGTGATGATATCTTTGCAAGAGATTCTGCTAAAACCAAACTTTCTATAAGCAAGCTGACTTGAAACACCAGTCGCCTGGTACTCATCTGATGAGGCTAGGTCGGTACCAGTGTTCTCCGTTGATATCTACAAACATTTCTGCCTTAGTCACATATTTTTCTACATAATCTCAATCTTGGACAGTTAGCAGGCAAGTGAGGAACTGTGTGGAAGATGCGGAGATGTGGTTTTATAGCTAAGTATCAGAACAACTTAGACGGATAGAAAGGGCAATGAAAATATATTGAAAGAAATTAACTCACAAAAAGACATTGTTACTACTATCAGAAGAAGACAGTCCACATTCTTTGGGAACGTCACGAGAAGAGGCAAGCTGGAGTATGTCGTCACATCAAGAAGGATGAAGGAGAGGAGAAGCAGGGAGAGACAGGGAAAAGATGTTGGATAGCTTGACAGCATGGCATGGACGTACGTTAGTATCAGAAATAATTAGCAGAACAAGAGGCGGAAGGCTGTGGACAGACATAATCACCACCGCCACACGGCCTTTACTGATAGGTTGAATCTAGTAACTAGTGAATTAAAGTTGCCTAAGCCATTGCATCTGCCTGTGTTTTAGGCAAAGGTGTGCAGTTGAAAATACAAATAGGCTTGTGCGAGCTCCATGGCAACCTCGCCTCTTCTCGTATCATTCAGCATTCAGCCATGTTAGAACACATAAGCCTGGCATCAAGTCTTTCGTTGCTGCTGTCTGTCGAGTTTATTTATAGCTGCACGCACATTTCACAGCTTCTCACTGTCTATGTCTGTCTGATATATATATATATATATATATATATATATATATATATATATATATATATATATATATATATATATATATATATATATATATATATATATATATATATATATATATATATATATATATATATATATATATATATATATACTCGTCATTGGCACCTTGCCGTCTTGACAGACGATAGTTTGTTACATTGTACTTCAAAACGGCATAATAACTACAATCCATGGCGGTGGCGAATGTGACTGTTCGTGTACAATGGATGCATGTGAAGACATGGTCATTTTCACCGTCACGCAACATCTTACGTCTCGCGAGCTCAGTGTGTGGCCTATCTGCAATCATTTTCTCCTTTATCTTTATTCCATTTCTTATATTTGCCCTCCATACAACACGTTCGGCGGCCACTTGCTCCCAATGTGCATTATCAATGCCTGTATCAATCATGTCCCGCTTACACATCTTTGTTTCGTAGTAGAGGTCGACCCCGAGATTTATTACCCATCTGTAATTCACCAAGAAAGATGCCCTTTGGTATTCTACCAGCATCCATCCTCCTAACGTTTCATTTCCATCTAAGTCTACGAAGACTGAGCATGGAACAAACCGTCACACAACCTGATCTTTCCAATACTTCAGTATTTGTGATTGTGTCTACCCACTTAATGCCAAGGATTCTTCGCAGACATCGCATATGAAAGCTGTTTATACGTTTCTCTTGGTGTAAGTAAGTTGACCAGGTCTCACTGCCATAAAGAAGAGTACTAAGGACACAGGCTTGATAGACAAGGACATTTTGTTTTGGCAGCAAGCTTCCTGTTTTCCCAGACTCTTTTTCTTAACCTGTTCATTGTTGTTGCTGCCTTAACAGTTACGATGTTGATTTCCTCATCTAGGGATAATTTGATATTTACCTCTGATCCAAAATATGTAAAATGGTCTACGATCCCCAGTTCGGAGTCGGCAATAAAGATTGATGGTTTCCCACGTGCACCTTGTAACATATTCTGTCTTCTTTTTGCTAATTGTTAAATCAAATTCAGAACAAGCATTGGAGAATGCAGATAGCAGACGTTCACGTTGTATGTCTTCCTCAGAGTGCGTTGTAATTGCAGCATCATCTGCAAACAGCAACTCTCTGATCAGTACCCTCCTAATTTTGGTCTTGGCCTTCAATCTCTGATCGTTGTATAGGCCTCCATCTGAGCGTGAATGAATGTATATACCACCATCCTGATCACGAAAGGCATATTTCAGTAGAAGTGAAAAGTATATTCCAACCAGTTCTCTAATCCAACTTTGATGTCGCATTTGGGAAGATATATTTTCTTTGTATTTAAGGGAACATATTTATTCTTTGTAATTCACATTAGGGTTTTTTTTTTTAAATTATTATTATTCAAACTAAGATCTTTGTTTTTACTTTCTTTTGCAAATATATCTATCATTTCTTCTGTTTCATTTTTTAGCGGTAAGAAATGTGCCACTTGCATATCGCAGATTGTTAACATTATGCCACAAACTGGTATTTCTGTTTAAACGATTTGATCTAATTATTATTTCCTTGCACAAGATCAGATGATAGTATATAATCCTGTCTAAAACCTTTTGTCGTTAACCTATGCGTAGATACCTAAACTGTAATTTGATAATGTTCTGAATATTCTTAATTATACACAAAAAATTAAATTTCTCTTAATATATTTAAATGTTTTGAGTATTATTTGAAATGATTTTTTGTTGTTGTTGTTGCGCTGATTCGCTTTGAATTCAAGCGTAGTCCATTCATACTACTTTCTAGTAGCACTGGACTGAATCTTGTGGATTAGCTTTTCCTATTAACAGTGTACCTCGGCTTCAGGCGAACCCACTCCGACTTCAGAGGTAATGAACGTTATGAAAACGGTTGACTACTATTTTCTGGTTGCAGGTTATGGGAGAAAACTATTGTATAGAACTCAAAGCGAAACATGTGTAGATTACGTCCCTTTCATTGTCAAATTTGAAAATTGTGTACAACTGTTTATTATCGTACATGATGGAAGCCAGTACACAGAATAGGTACGTTCAAGTATTCTAGACTAGTGGTAACGAAGTGTACTTAGCATGTACCCAACTTTTTGTTTCTTATGTCACAGATTTAAATTATGGATATTAATTACATTAACATTTAAAAAAAACAAAAAAACAACAACAACAGAACTTACAAACTCGGAAGAAATATGGTCAACTTTCACGTCCGTTAAGTGATCAAATATACTGTTAGGCACCTTCACAAATTAGCTTAAAGAGGAAAGGGTTTAATGCAGGAGGATGGACTACATTACACCGGCATTTATCCCATCCGACTCGGTCTCATTCTGCAAAGCGGCCTGCTGAAATAGAGGTAGCAACCACCCATAGGAGTCTCCGAGAAAATTACACACGTGAACCGAATGACAGGGTCAGAAAACGAACCTTCAACCTTCGGAGGGCCAGGCAGGCGATTTAACCACTTAATATATACCATGTGTATAACGGTTATACACATACTATAACTACCCTGTTACCATTGCCCATTGCCCTTTTCGTGTGTTGCTAGAGAATGATATATTTAGTATGTTCACGACAACACAGTTGATACAACACGCTGATAACATATATTTCTAATAATATATAGAAATCTAATTCTAGCAGTTATCAGCTTATAGACGAAAGGAAGTAGTAACGGTGAATAATTTCTATCATGGAGGCGTGGTTACCAAGGACGCCAGCCGCTAACCCCCAGCTGATTACATTTGAATAAGATGAACATAAAGCGGCATTAGCTACCTTTATATGAACCGTTTAGAAAAAGTATACGCGTCGCTAATAATCACGTACATTAAATTAGCAATGTATACATTTGTTTTACAAATAATCAACAAAACCGCTTCAGTTTTCCTTCATTAGCGAGCTAGCGCAAGAATATTGATTGAGGCCAAAGGTAAAATAGGCCTGTGTTAGGTACCATAACTATCATGGCGACGTTTCCTTGTCGCGTACAGTTTCTTGATGACAGAGATCCGTTTGCCAACACAAACTTTCCTGAACCGACACGACCGCCTTCGTACCCGTTTCTAGTTAATGTCCCATTAATAAATCAGATCGCTGTAGTGCATAGATTGCTACAAGCGCCTCACAGAGTAAGTGTTTCTTAATTTTCCTCATCGCAGTATCATCTTCATCTTCTTCTTTGTCTTCTTCGTGCACCTTCAGTTCAGATCTCAACTTGAATATATTTAAAGAAAGTAGCAGTCATCTTGAGCTTGTTGACATACCCATATATGATATATCATCGTCATCAAGTGTCATGCCGGCTGGCGTAGGCGTTCATGACTCTGCATAGATCTGATTCTCTGTCTTTGGTGTTCTGAATCAACTCTTTTGATGATAATATATCATTGATATATTATTAATATTATATTCCTCCATGCCACCTTCTCAATCCATCCAGCATCATTTCTCTTGGTCTGCCTCTGTCTCTCTTCCCCCGATCTTCCCAGTTGTCACGATGTTCTCTAATGCCTCTCTTCTCATCAGATGACCAAAGAAAGCTGTTTGTCTCTTTCTTATTGTTGTATTATATACTGTATATATAATGTTCTAGTCTCATTAGCCTGTTTCAGGCATTCCTTGTTAGTTACTTTGGCAGTCCAAGGAATTAGCAACATTCCTCTCAGGAACCACATCTCTGTTGCTTCCAATCTCTTCCTAATTTGTTCATGTACATTCCAAGATTCACTGCCATACAGCAAAACAGGTTCTATATACTTTAGCACTTCTGCACTCGCTTTTTTTACATTCAATGATAGTGACTTATTGCATTTTTGAAATGCAGCCTTTGCTTGCCCTATTCTGCTCTTAATCTCTGCTGTCCATCTTCCATCTGATGTTATAAATGCCCCTAGATAAATCTTAGTCAGATATGACTCAACTACCATATGACAGTATACAGTATTACCTGCTTCTGTTAGCGCTGAATGTTGGGTGGCGCTTATCAAACCCGACACCCCACATTGTGCCAACAGCTTCGGTTGGAAGAGCACAATTTGGAGGGTACAAACCTTATCCTGGTGTGAGGAAATGCAATCTAAAGACAAAATGTCATAGCAGGGCAGACCAGGCCCTAAGCCTTGGTTGGTAACTGGTCTAGGATCGAAGCTCCGACAAGCAGACAGAGCATTGCTTTTCTGATCCGCCAGCTTCTGCAGCTTGTCTTGTTCCACATGTATTGGTGTCACCTTTCCTCCGGAGTAAACTAGACAGGCCGAGAGAGGGATCATGCTGAATGGGCAACACATGGTCTCTAAATTCAGCCCCAGCCCAGGCTGTGTGTATGGAGATAACCCCATTTTACAAACTATCATCTGTCAAGACGGCAAGGTGCCAGTCAGTCAGATATTTAAAACTACTTCTGCGTTCATCCGGACTTTTTTTTTTTTTTTTTTGGATGTGACTGCGTTGTGCCTGTTTACAGCAGAGCTGCGTTCTTGCGCCGTTAGGCCGACACATCCGACTTCTGCGGGCATTTGTTGACCGGGTTAACCTTCCCGGGGAGATATTTAAAACTATCCACTTGGTGAAGAATTTTCCCTTCTATCTCTATTTCACATTTGGGTGTCACCTTTTTCTTTGATATCACATTGTTACTGTTTTCTTGATATTCAAGGAGCGTCCTTTCTTTGCACTCTCTGTTACTACAATGTTCAACAATTGTTGTAGATCTTTTGCATTATCTGCCATCAGTACTGTGTCATCTGCATAGTGTATATTGATTATATTATAACCTCTGAATATTCCTGGCCTCCCTTGATCTCTCTCATTATTACTTCGCTATAGAGGGAGAAGAGATCTGGTGACATAACATATCCCTGTCGTACCTCAAGCCTTATTTGTTCATAATTTCCTTCTTTATTTCCCAATTTAATTGCTGCTATTTGGTTCCAGTAAATATTTTTTTTTATTATTCTGAGATCTTTTCCATCAATGTTGATACCTTCCAACCTTTTAATCAGTTCATCATGTTTTACTTTATCAAATGCTTTAGTATAATCTATGAAGCATAAATATATGTTTTTCTTCATCTCTATTGATCTTTCTAATAGTGTCATTAATGTATATATTGCATTGTTTGTACCATTACCTTCCACAAATCCATACTATTCTTCACAAATTTCCGTTTTTATTTTCTTTCTTGTTCTTCTCATTATAATTCTGAGAAGAAACTTAGTGTCCTTAAATGGAGCGGGAGTAGACAACATTGATCTTCTCTGTTCCGCATGTGTTGAACTCTTGCAGATGATGAACTTATGGTAAACTGTATTTTGACGAGCCAGTTTAGTCTTGGTGGTCAGTCTCCATGGCCTAGGATTTACGGACGTGATTCGTAATCCCGTATACCCGGGTTTGAAACACAGAGGTGCTGGTTTTTTTCGTAAAAGGTATAGGTGCCGGTCTTTCAGAAAGCAATGGCAAACTACTGAACATAAAACTTGCCCAGGAATCACGAAAAGCCAAAATGCAGGGGGTGACTGCTACATCCTGTGAAGGACATGCAACTAAAAAAAATTAGTCTTGGTGATATTTAAAATCACAGTGAGCTTAACATTGAACCAGAAATAATAGACAATTATTGGATTACACAGAACATAAGAGGGTATTTGTAGATGTAATCAGAAAACAGACTAGACAGCAGAAACATTGGAAGGCATAATTTGTTAAATTTTTAAAGTTGAAGAAAGTTTATTAGTTGTGAATATTTTGGAAAACTGTGATTTTTTACTCTAAAAGTCTAACACAGCTGTATGGCAGTGAATCTTGGAAAGTAAATGAACAAATTAGGAAGAACTTGGAGGCAACAGAGATGTGGCTCCTAAGATGAATGTTTGGAATTCCTTGGACTGCCAAAGTAACTAACGATGATTGCCTGAAAGGGGCTAATGAAACTAGAAAATTATATACAACAATAAGAAAGGGACAAACAGCTTTCTTTGGTCTTATGATGAGAAGAAAGGCATTGGAGAACATTGTGATGACTGGAAAGATGAAGGGAAAGAGAGGCAGAGACAGATGAAGAGAAATGATACTGGATGGATTGAGACAGTGGCATCAAGGAATATCATCAGCAAATTTTGTTGATCCAGAACACCAAAGACTAAGATCTGCAGAGAGGCATGAAAGCTAACGCTAGCTGGCAAGGCACTTAATGATGAAAGTCTAATACACAGACATTAAAATCATCTAAGTCCTAAACTGCTTGTATCTTTCCTAGTACAGTCCCATAGATATTTTCTCTTCCTATCCAGTATCAAAGTGTTATCTCCATCATAGGGACCAGGTAGCATAGATCCCATCCCTTCTCCAAGCTACGAAACCAGCCATGTGTGAAAAACCGGTACTGAACTTCACATCTGTGGAAAAACATGGTAGCCCTTAGAATGTTAGCCTATCTGTGGAAAAACATGGTAGCCTTTAGAATGTTAGCCTATCTGTGGAAAAACATGGTAGCCTTTAGAATGTTAGCCTATCTGTGGAAAAACATGGTTGCCTTTAGAATGTTAGCCTGTTTCTGGAAAAACAATGCAATCCTTGGAATGTTAGCCTGATTGGTGACACAGTACTTGGATAGACTACACTGTGTATGTGTGTGCAAGTATGCATATGTAGTGAGGTGATGGTGTGTGTGTGATAAAAGGAAGGGCCTCATATGCATGGGTAGAAAATCCAGGGCATCTAGTCGCCATGGTGCCAGGAAACTTTTACCTGATCACTGAATTTTCTGTGTTTCTGTGTGAACATATTTGCAACAACAAAATATACTAGCTACTGAGAAAAAAGGGCTGGCTCCTGAATGTTTCTTTTTTCTACTTCTGCTCATATGCATATGGAGAAAGAAAAACACTTTGAACAATTAATACACCTAGCAGCTTATTTATTAGCTGTGTTTGTTTGATTTCCCTAGCTGGAAGATTGTGCTCTTCAAATCTACCGCTACCATAGTGGGGCTCAAGCAGACTTTGGTACTTACCTGGATTTGGAATCCACTTTAGCAGAGCAAGCGGATGAACTAGAAGGATTCACAGATCAGTAAGTGTTGTATTTTTACATACTTCTTTAAGTGCCCTGCCTGGATCATGACAGTCCAATCCAGTTCTTTCTGTCTCTGATATTTTAATGAGGTTGATACATTCATTGCCCTGGAGCTGCAGTTGCATAGCAGTTAGTGGACTTGTCTGCCCGGACAGTAGTATTGGTTTATAATTAGCGTTGAATATTCCAAGTGTCTTGCTAAATTTAACTCCTTTTTACTTCCACCAATTTCTTAAAAACTCCTCTTGCCTGTTATACTCTTATTTTAATACCGTTAAAAGTTGGTTGCAAATCCTTTACAGGATTGATTGATTGATTGATTTAGGAACCGACATCACAGCATTCGGGACATTCCCATAAGCGCTCCGTCCCCATCCTCAGCAGCCAGCGAAGAGTTCCAACACTAATAGTTCCAGTAGCAATCTGATTATATGTCCGTCTCGCCTTTCCTCTGAGCGTCGAGCATCTGCCAGATCCCCTCGTCACACCTCGCTGTCTCATTCTTACCAGACTATGGTGATCCATTTGCTCCTCCGAGGTGTACACGTGCTCCCACAAGGCCGCAACCACATCTGTTTTGTCATACATCAATACTCCACCAAGTTTTGCCGAGCCAGCCAATCTGTCCGCCTGTTCATTCCCCAGCACACCGGCATGCCCAGGAGAAAAGATCCAGGTGATGCTTGCTACACGTGACCTCCGAAGCGAAGCAAGCCACTCTGCACGAAGCTTGCCTGTTCTCACCCTCCTCAGCATGCTTTCTGAGTCAGTAACAATCACAATGTGTGTATGTATCATGTTCTCTATCCAGCGGAAAGCTGCACTGACCGCCTCCACCTCCATTCCTTTACAGGAAATTGCAGTTAATCATAGGATTACTTGGTTGTTTGTCATTTCTTGGCAAGTTTTCATTCAGTAGGTTGCCATTGCTTTCTGAATGACCAGCACATATACCATTGTATGAAAATCAGAGCAAAGCAGTCTGCTGCTAAATCACCTGCAGTTGTGTTTCAAGTGCTGTAAGCGGGGTTTTGAATTGTGTCCGTAACTCCTTCGCGACAGAGCTGTCAGTATCTTTAACTGTTCCCCTATTATCTCATTTCCCACATTATTCCCAATTTAATATCTTTGTCTCTTTCTCCCACTTAACGTTAAGGATAATTGCAAAATTATTTGCAAAGTAAGATTAAACAATACAAGTTGGCAGTGTGTGGATAATTCAGTGGTATCAGATGCCAACTTGAATATATTTAAAGAAAGCAGCTGTCATAGAATGTACACAGAAAAATCATAGTCCCCCAAAACAATAAGATAATAGAAAACGTAATATTTGTTACTATTACTATCACTAACACTATTACTTCACACTACCTTCTGCATACCCAAAGGTACTCCCTCATCTTTAGCAGTTGTCAATGATAAGTATTGGCTCCCATTGTGCACTGATTGAGTAGCCATGTGCATTTGTCACTGTACTTCTCTTTTCTGCCAATTCTACCCTGAGTGCTATGTTCTATCAGTCTCTGTCTGGTTGTTTCATTAATTGTTGTTTTATGACTGTTAACAATTAAGTTACTGCATATATGTTCTATTACTATTTATGCATTGACATTTCCCAACCACAGATGCTTTAAAAGTTGACAAATTATCTCTATCGTTCCTTGTGTCCCTGTATGATGAACATAACAGATCTCTTGTAGCTGCTCAAGATATGAGATTGTTTATTTGTTGCTTAATTTTGTCACAGCCGTCCATGTGACTTACTTTCCAAAGCATAGACTGGGAACAGGACAGCAAATTGGTCCCAGTGCATTGTAATCCTGCATTGTAATATTTGTCATGTTATGTCAAGCTATTCGGTATGAAGGCTGGTATATCATGTCATGTTATAACCAGTTAGTGACTTCAAATATTGGTGTGTTATGTCATGTTATATCCAGTTAGTCATTCCAAATATTGATGTGCTATGTCATGTCACATCAAGTTATGCAGTCTGAAGACTGGTAAATCATATATTTTTATGTAAAGTTATTCAGTCTGAAGACTAATATTTCATGTCACGTTATACCCAGTTAGTCAGTCCGAATACTGGTGTGTCATGTCATGTTACATCAAATATTTCAGTCTGAAGTCTGGAATGAGGTCTCTAAACATGTGACTCCTCCAATTCAGATGTGTAGCCAGCTCTGAAACTTATTTTGGGATGATAGTTTAGCAGTTTTCCCTTACCTCCACATCCACTTGAGTGGTTTATGGTCTCTGCGTCTGACAACAGTTTCTGCCTGTAAGGACTTTTAACCTCTCACTTGATATATCAATCTTCAGACTGAATAACTTGACATAATGTGACATGGTATACCAGTATTTGGACTGGATAACGTAGCATAATATGTGAGTTCCCTGCAGCTGTCTACTTATTATGGTTGAGACTTTGGTCTTCTGAACTGAATTATCCCCATTGTTGTGCATTGTCCATCATCTACCCATGTAGTTGGGAGTTCACCCTTCATCGAGTTGAGATCATGATGGCGGCATTTCTGTTACTCTCCAGTATTTTAGAGTACTGGCAGTGATTAAAATTGGTAGTGTTTTGCAAGATGGAAAACATACTGACCAATAAAATGTCAATTATAAGGTGAAAAAGTGTGTTGAAGTGCTACATAGAATCTGTAATTTTGTATGGAGGTGAAACGTGGACAATGGGCAGACAAGCTGAAAAACATCTGATGGCAGTGGAGATGTTGTTTCTGAGGAAGATGCAAAGAATATCTTGGGCAGACAGAAAAACCAATGACCACAGCCTACAAGAAGCAAATGAAAGCTGTATATTGATTAGTGAAATTATACGTAGACAGTCAACATTTTTGGGCACGTTAAAAGAAGAATTTAACTAGAGAATTTGGTAACAACTAGCTAGATTGAGGGAAAAGCACCAGGGGAAGACTGAGAAGTAAATACTTGGATGGCTTGGCCACCTGGCATGGTTGAGGTAAGAACACAGACCTGATCCACAAATCTCGTGATAGTTGAGATGGCAAAATATGATCGTCCACTCTTATCAGCATGACACATGATGATGGCGAGTGTTTAAAAATAATACATTTTCCAAATGTGCAGTTAAAGTCAAGTTAGCTCATATAATGCAATATTGAATGTGTTATAGAAAAAAAAAATTAGAAAATTTTGAGAACAAATGTCTTAGAAGAATTCTAAACCTCCACTGGACAGATTTCAGAACCAATACGCAAATAAGACAAGAGACTAAGCAAGATATTGTATCCAATTTTATAAGAAAACGCCGTTGGAACTACATCGACCATGTACTCAAAATGGACAAGACAAGACTCCCCAACCAAGCCCTCTTATGGTCACCAGTATGGAAAAGAAAACGGGGAAGATCAAGAGAGTCTCTACATAGAACTATCATCAGAGAAGGCTCATTCAACGGCCAAGTGAACATCCAGGATTTACAACAGGTAGCAGCGAACCGCCGGACATGGAGAGCCATGACTTCTGCCCTATGTGCCGCCTTAGGCTCAAGAGGAAAGACTAACTAACTAACTAACTATAGAAGAACCAGACTACTGAATTATGTACCTATGACATAAAGTCAGCATATCACATACATCAGAAGAAGGTAATCAATATATATGGCCACATTATGAGAAGAGAACTATTGGAAACTACCATACAACTGGGAAGATTTGTGGGAAAAATGGTATAGGAAGACAGAATGAGTAGATTTCTGACAGCCATTCATTGTGGTGAGACAAATGTTGTGAATTCCTTGGGCTACCAGAGTAACTAACAATGATTGTCTGAAAGAGTCTAATGAAACTAGAACATTAGATACAACAATAAGAAAGAGACAAAATGCTTTTTTGGGTCATGTGATTAGAAGAGAGGCAGTGGAGAATATCATGACAACTGGAAAGATTGAGGGGAAGATAAGCAGAAGCAGACCAAATACTGGATGGGCTGAGACAGTGGCATGGAGGAATATCATCAGCAGAGTTGATCTAAAGCAGCGAATACTGCGCTCTGTGGAGAGACATGAAAGCCTACGTCAGTTGGCAGGGCACTTAATGATGATAATTATTCTTTGTGGCAGGGAGAAATATCAGCAAGCCAGTTGTTACAGTCTATTGGAAATGTGTGGGGTGGAAAGAATGATTGCTCACTCCAGTTGGGACGGCAGTTTATGGTGAACTATGATGATTACATTAATTATGATTATGATGAATGATGTAGAAATGTTAATGTATGGGTATATAGTTAACACAAAACTGACGAGCTGCAACATAAACGTTTTCAAATAGAATCATCACCATCATCCTCATCCAGTGGCTTGTGCTGTGCAGAACTTTCCCCCCCCCCCCCCCTCTTCCCCATAACAGTCTTTTGAAATTCCTCTCTATAACAAGCTGAATGTCCACCCTCTATAGTTGTCATGTGTAAATTATCTATCACATCTTAAATCCATCTGCGACATGGCCTTTGTGTTCTCTACTTCCCAGAGACATCTCCTTCCATTATTTCCGTTTCCAGACATTCATGCTTCTTTACATGTCAGTAATATGTAATTTTCCTCAGTTTTATTTGTCTTATTAACTGTTTTCCTTCAGTATTAAGTTCTTGTTGGATACATCTGTTTGTTCTCTTGTCAATTTACTGAATTTGTAGTACTCTCTAATAACTCTTATTCAAAGGCACATTTGCTTTTTAGCTGGTTTGTTAAACGTCCAAGTTTCACATCCGAATATGTAAATGTTGCTGTCAGTACTCTGACTTTTGATGTTCTGTCTTGTCCAACCCATACAGGTTTTAACTACTTTAGTACTGTAATAATTACTTTTAAACACCCTCACCCCTACACACACACACGCACGCACGCGCGCGCGTGCGCACGCACATTTGCATGCACACACTCACACACATTTGCATGTGCACACACACACACATTTGCATGCACACCACATTAGCATGCACATCACATTAGCATGCACACACACACATGCATGCATGCACACATACGCACACACACCCACCCATTGGGATATATTCTTGACCTATCTGGAATCCATGTGTGGTTTCTGGCGTATATATCATGCAGGACATGTTAAAACCCATGTGTGGTGTCTGACATATGTATCATGCATAACATGTTGAAAACCAGGGATGGTTTGAATGTGATATCTTCATGTAATATACGAGCTGGCAATCAGGGCTTGTGACTGGTCATTCCTGGTTTTCGGCCACTTAGGAGATAATCGTGACAACCATGGATGATATTTGGCAATTCAGGAAACTGGTATGCCGCACAGGACTCAATAATTCAAAATCAAAAAAAAAAAACACAAAGAATCAATAATTTTATAGTTTTCAAATCGAGCAAGCTTCAGGAAAATACAAGGCTCTTGGCGATTACGAGACTCCGTTTTTTGGGGATATATTTATTCTGTCTCATTGTCGCCAACTAGTAACTAGCATGTCGAACTTGACAAATTTACAACAGGTCTCCTCGCTATACCAGCTCTATGGCGAAGGTGTAATGCACGCAATTTGTAACTCCGCATACCGCGTTCGAAGCACAGCTGCGGGCGATTTGGCAGCAGACAGCCTTTTCGCCTGTTACATACAATGGTATGAATACAAGTCGTTCAGAAAGCAATGGCAAATTACTGATCGTAAACTTGCCAATTGCCAAGAAATATTTTTTTTTATGTTGCATATCCCTCACAAGACGTTGCAGTCAACACCAGCATTTTTCAGCTGCTGTTGATGTACTAGGCAATATTACGCTCAGTAGTTTGCCATTGATTTCTGAGCGACCGGCTCACATACCCCTAAGTTACCGACGCGACGAGAACCGCTACCAATTCTCGCGCACATCACGTCACTCGCGAGAGTATACGGGATTACAGAGAAAGACGCTATTGTACTCATCAGCACTAGGTGGCAATTTTCTTGTCGAAATTTAAATCTGGACATTGTGTTATTCTGTTACACCAAGCCTCTAGGTATTTATCTCTGTCCTGATTTTGTTCTTTCTCTATCGAGTTTACTTCTCCTCATAACGTGTCCCAATTGTGGCTACCTGCATCTAATATCTCTAATCACTTTGCGGTTTTCATCTGATTCGTGAATGACTGCTTTGTTTGTTCTTTGCTTTCTGCCCCTGTATTGTTTTCATTTCATTTCTCTCCCAACCATATGTCTGCTGCCATCAGATGTTTCTCAGCTTGTTTGGTTATTTTCTAGGTCTCCGGTGCGCGCGTGTAATATAACAGATTACATTCCATGTAGCATCTTAACACTCTCTTTCTTAATCTCACTGCAGTTGACAACTTTCTATTGATGAGTATGTTTCCCATCTTGCAAGTCTGTTGCGATTCTTGTTCTAATCTCTCCAAGGATCCTCCACCCGATTGTATGGTGGACACGATGTAACATAGTTGTTAAGACGAACAGTTACTCTGTGAGCAGGTCAGCATCTGTCTACTGCGACCGCAACATGTTATGCTGATCATGATGGCTACGAGTGGTTCAGTGACGGCTGCACTGAAAAACACTGAGAAAGAACTGAACTATGCGGCTCCTGCTGAAAGTTCACGAACGTGAAAGGTTGACAGTTCAGAGGTTAACGTTAGAACTAGATGTCGTGCTAATATTATGTGATGTTAAATACGCGGTACAGTAAAAATATGCAAGTCGGTATGCCATAAATCTGGACAACATAGACATTGAGGGTTCTGTGATTTGTACATTTATTTGATGTTGAATTAAAAATCACTTTTACTTCACACGGATATCTCCATAAGAGCTCCGATATTCTCCTAAAGATTACTCACGGAATATTGTCAACAATCCAACACCAACTGTAATGCTGTGTTTGATCGAAGCCTTGCTTATAATGTGCACATAGACCAGGTGATAACAAAGGCCAAGCGGGGTTTGGCAGCGATGCGGGTGATGGCGGCAGCAAACTGTGAGCAGCGCCATCTATGTCTTCTGTACGAGGGGCTGGTCATGTCTGTTTTGGAGTATGCAATGGCAATCCTGACTCTCAGCCATAAGCAGATAGAAAGGATGGAAAGGATACAGAATGAAGCTATGCGCATTATTCTTGGGTGTACAAGAGATACAGCATGCAGGGCGATGCGCTACCTTCTTGATTTTCCAACCATTGAAGAGAGAATACAAGTTTGCAGGGCACGCGCCTACCTCAGAATTAACGCAAACACACAACATCCACTGCATAGTGAAATTAGGAAGGTGAAGGGCAGCAGGTTAAAAAGAGGACGGTCGTGGATGGGTCAAGCCGAAGACATTCTTCAACAGGTGTGTTCACTTGAGGACTTAGAACCTGGCGAGGAGTGGGTGCAAGTGCCAACAGACTTCTGCACATCCTTTTCAGTTTGCATCCAACTAGATAGAAAATGCAGACAAGAAAATCCGGCTGCTGTTGAGGCTGAAGTACAAGCGTTGATTTTCGAGAATTCTCCAGACGGTGACGCGGTCATCTACACAGAAGGGTCGGTCGTCCGACATGTGAGAAGCTCATGGGCCTTTACAGCTCGGGCCGGAGGGAGAATTGTGAAGGAGGACTCTGGTGCTTTCACTGAAACCACAAGTAGCCTAACCATGGAAGTCATGGCAGTAAGTAAAGCAATAACATGGCTCGAGACACAGACATTCACTAGGGCTTGTTTCCTTAGCGACTCAATGAACATGATCAAGAGGATAGAGGAGGGGTCGATCCGAAGAGAATGGTTGCTGCCTCTGAAGCGGTCTCGGCTGGCAAAGATTAGTTTCATCTTCGTGCCAGGGCATGCGGGAGTACAAGGAAATGAGCGGGCTGACAAGCTCGCAGGTGAGGCTACTGTGGAGGGCGGACGCGCCATGGACCAGGCTGACATTCTGAATGCTCTACGAGAAGTGAGACTTTTGCGAGAACCAAGTGATGACTGTGAATCTACAACAATGGCCAGACTGCGAGAGCAGCAAATTAAAAGAGGGTTGGCCAAACAAGAACACTACGCAGGAAGCCAAAGAAGATTGATAAACCAACACAGAACTGGCGTCCTTAGCCGCTACACGCTGCGATATTTGCTGAGGAGGGGATCCGAGCACTTATGGACTGAATGGTTCGATGTGCAACGAGGATGATCTGTCGACTAACTAACTAACTAACTAACTCACGGAGATTCTCAGCACTGTGCTCAAACTACGATGAAGTAAGACTAGTTCTCTTTGAACTACTGCTGAAAAAGGATACGGGGGAGGGGGGCATATAAATAGTAGTTATATCACAGGAAAAGATCACGCCAAAATGTGATGATTGAGTTACAGTTGCAAGCTGACACTAATGGGTTAATGTTGCAACTGGATGGGACACAAGACTTAAAGCCACGATTTGGATACATTGGGTAACGCAATGATTGAGTTACAGTTGCAAGCTGACTCTAGTGGGTTAATGTTACAACTGGATAGGACGGAAGAAGTTGAGACGAGTAAATCATACCCTTCCCTAACAGATGCGCGCCATTTGTGTTCATTTATGGAGCAACTAGTAGACATGATACGCTGCTTGGTAGAGAATGAGTTAAGAAAAACATTACAAATGTTTGTGGAACTAATGTTTCACTGACAATTACTGCAATAGACGCGGCAGAATGTGCTGACGTGAACGAAGAAATATAATCATTTTGATAAATGAACCATTCTGTATTTGTTAATGAATAAGTCTTGAAAATTTGCCTGCTCATTTCTTTGTTTTTCTTCCTCTAATTTGAAAATTACGGAAAAAATGTACTACCCAAATCTCCGAGCATTACAGAATTTGGAATGTTTACAGTATTGTTTCTATTAGCCCAAAATTATTAGTACCCGAGAAGCTTTTATCTTTTATCCCATCTCGTCCTTGGACTTTTTCAAGTCTGGAACATCCGGCGTTGCCCTCAACTCAAACACGGATACATATAGTAATGTAATGCTAACATTGTCCTGTACTTGCTTACGTGCCCTGCTTCTACTACAGTAGTTACCCCATCTCGGGCGGTTTATATATATATATATATATATATATATATATATATACACACACACACACACGCACGCGCGCGCGCACACACACACACACACATATATATCATCTCATCTCATCTTGTTCCTCTTGTACCTTGCGGTGTCGAGGTGAAGTATAAACAGTGGGAGAGTTCCCGCTTATAGGTATCGATATTCCCATGGACTCTGTTATTCCCTGCGTCCATCGTTTACGTGGTCGGCCTCTTCCTCTGCTTCCCTCTTGTCTGTACATCATTGCTTGTTGTGGTATACTGTTAGTTGGTAACCTACTTGCATGACCAAACCATTTGACTTGCGGCCTTCTAATAAAAACTAGTGCAGATGCAACCCCCACTTTAGTCCTGATTTCTTCATTTCTGATCTTATCTCTTCTTGATACATTGAGCATTCTTCTCTGGAATCTCATTTCTGTTGTTGTGATTTTTCTTTTCTCTTTTTCTGTCATTGTCCAGTTTTGGCATTGGTAACATAGGGTTGGTAGGAAGATTGTGTTGTAAAGTGCTTTCTTAGTAGTTATTGATACATGTTTGTTCTTTAGTATTGGTGCCTTTTGTCCAATGCGTCGGTTTGCCTTATTGCATCTATTTTCGATCTCGTCTTCTGATTTGCCATTTGATGATATTATACTTCCTAGGTACTTGAAGCTCTTTACTTGTTGATCGGATTCGCTCAGAAAGTCGTGGCGTGCTGATGATCGTAATCTAGCCTAGGAATCAACATACAGCTGAAAGATGCTGATGTTGACCGCAATATCCTGAAACAGGATGGAAACGCGAAATAAAAATTATATATATATATATATATATATATATATATATATATATATATATATATATATATATATATATATATATAGCTAGTTAGTTAGTTAGTTGGGAGTCTCCGTGGCGAAGTGTTCAAGCCGTCTGCATCACGCTGCGAAGGTTGTGGGTTCGATTCCGAGCCGCGTCCTTTGGTTCACGACTGCATATTTTTCGGAGACTCTGGGGGTCGTCGCTGGAACTACGGAGATCGTGTTTTGTGTGACGCTTTCGGCAGCCCGCACTGCGGAAAGAGACTGAGCCACATGGGATAAAATCCCGGTGCAATGAAGTCGACCATGTCGACTTTTAAGCGACTTGTTAGTTAATTAGTTGCATGTCCGTTACAATCAAGTCCATCATCTTTTAACTGTTCGTGATTTACTAGGCAAGTGTTACGTTCAGTGGTTTGCCATTGATTTCAGAATGACCGACGTTCATGCTATCTAAACCAACAGAGAGTGATCCACTTCCAAATCGGTCGCAGTTGATTTCTAACCCCCTGACTCGGTATGAGAGGAAATTAGAAATGAAGAAATCAGGATTAAAGTGTTTTATAGCAGCGCTAGATCTCACCAGAAAACAGCAAGTTAAATGGTTTGGTCATATAACTAGATTACCAACAAACAGTATACCACAACAAGTAATGCTGTACAGACAAAATGGTAGCAAAGGAAGAGGAACGATGAACAGAGGAAACTACAGAGTCCATGCGAATCTCGATACATGAAGCCCATAAACGGGCACTCTCCCGCTGTTTATACTTCACTACGACACCGCAAGGTACAAGAGGAACCTGATGAGAGAGAGAGAGAGAGAGATAGATAGATAGAGAGAGAGAGAGAGAGAGAGAGAGAGAGAGAGAGACTGACTCGATATGATGGGGAAGGATTGTGAGACTCGTTCACTGCCCCATACATATATATATATATATATTCTCGTGTGTGTGTGTGCCTGCCTGTCTGAACAAGAGAATATAAATCTGGAAACGTATCTAACAGTTAGCGTATACATCGCGTAGAATAGGTCACAATTATCCTATGCGCAGAAAGGAATATTTAGTGAGCTTTCATGCTCAAGTAATGTGTTAATCACATCTTTCGGTTATTCAGTGTTGTTGTAAGTTTGTTACGTTGTTTTTGTGGCGCTGACTGTATTAAAAAAATATGCTTCAACAAAACATCCGCCTGTCAGTCCGAATTTGCCAGGTTGTACAACCGAATGTTATTCGCTCACGTAATTGTCTATCATCATGTATTATTAGTACACGTAGCGCAGTTTCTAAATGTTGCCAAGGCAAAATCTCGTGGGCTGGAAGAAGAGTAGACATCATAATAAGCCCAAAAGGTCAGAGTTAAACTAGGACTCTGGTAGGCGCTGGTCTAAATTTATCAAATCCTTTCAAGGCATGCCAGACCGAAACATAGTGGTTTTGATGCCAAGCTAACCGCCAAAAGAATGGTAAACTTATTCGTTAGGTAATTTAATGTTAGTGAGAACCCGAGTTGTTACCGTTATTATTTCTGTAAATTGTCACCTTTGTTTTTTACTTCGTCCTTTACACAATTCTAGAGATGGTTCTAGATTTGGAAATTAGAATCTTATGAAGTTTGTGTGAAAAGTTAAAAGTCCCTATTACATTCCTTTAAAAGTTAAAAGTCCCTATTACTTAGTATTACTGTAGTGATTATTCCACGCTTTAAGTGGATGGGGAACATGGAGCTAGAACCATAATTGTACAGTCCAAGTGGGTGATGTGGTCGGTACCACGGCCTTTGCAACCGATGAGATTTCTTAATACTCAATTTAGGCTGTGTCGACCTGGGAGCTTAGGTCAATGTTTTTAAAATTCGAACCTGCCCCGCGGATAGACCCCATGACCACAAGTAGGACAAACAAGCGCGTAGCCAATATGCTATCTTTATATACAATTATACTATACAATCGTATGCATCACTTAATGCAATTTATACGATGATTGTGTATTGTCATAAGTCTTAGGGTTAGACAAGTCTAAAAAAAAAAACATTTGTTTTGTTTTTAACTTGTATGAAAAACGTCAAATTCGCAAATGGGAACATCTAATGAGTCATCTTCACGAACGGAAACGTGTGAGCAGTACACAGGCGCTAACTTTAAATATGAGGCTATCTGAGGTATATACTGATAACCATCCTCTCCCTCCCTCCCTCCCTCCCTCCCTGGACTTCTGGGTGTCATTTCTGGTGCTGGCTCCAGTGGCGGCTGTTAGCCTGGCTATATTTGCGTGCTGTAATCTAAACATTTGATAGAGCGGCTTATGGCTATCTGCTGGGGTTAATATCTCACGGAGTTCTATGAGATCTGCACTGGTTATGCTTCGTTACCGTTGCTTTATCTACAGGTGGAAGATGTTAGCAAACATATTCAGAACGATATTTAACGGCGGGAAATGTTTTTCTTATATATAAGTTAGAGCTGTTTGAATTTTTGTGTGTCGTCCGCCGCACTTTAACGAATTAAAACGAATTTGTAGCAGTGTCAGATTTCAAGTTGTGTATCTGTTCTAAACGCCAGACATAAGGAGTGTGATGTATTTCACAAAGACGTTATTTTAGGATTCGGCTGATTTCTTTTGAGTTTGTGTATATATATGTGTGTGCTTTAAAAAAAAAAAAAAAAATTAACAATGTGGGTGATTTTATTGTGGTTTAGTTCCGCGCCTTCTTCTACCTTTAGAATGATGAATCAGAATTTCTGTAATGTGATGGCGTTGTTTGTGCAACACACACGCTATGATAATCGATGCATTTAGTCGGATGCCGTTCATATTTTAATACCAAGCACCCCTTTCCAGTGTGCTATATCCTTCATTGGCGCAGTTTTCAAAAAAACAACAATATTTGAAAGGCAATGCTGCTAGCTATATGCAGACACTTGTTAGTAATGGCCGCTCTTATGGACGTTTCCGAAACGGGACAATATTTGAAAGTGGGTTTCTGATGGCTGTATGAGATGATAGAGTTCCTGGATATTTTCCCATGATACAGCCTTCTTTTATACGGCACGGTTTCCTTAACGGAATATTTATAGAAAGTGAAAAGTTGTGTTTCTTTTGTGGTGCTGTTAAGTTTCATCTGTGTTTTGACTGTGCACTGATGTTTGATTCACGGTTGGGGGATAATTATGATGATGCGGCGCAAGGACCACAAACTACCGTCCGTGAGTTTTTCCGTGGACACTGCCAATAGGCCGGTGCTAATCCCTCGGCCTGCGCCCCGATTGCATCACAGGCGCCATTACCTGAATCCGGATGTGATTTACGAAAGCGAGATAGAGAGTAATGACAGGATTAACGATTACTTTAACGTCTTGGTTGGCGAAACAGCGGACGATGGTGGCAGCTGGCCGGATGGTAGCAGTAGCCATCTTTACAGTCAAAGGACAATCAGTTACAATCATCACACACAATATCAAGGTCGTGAGTGCAAGCCTGAGAATAGCTTTGGTTCAGAACGCAGCTATCAGAACCAACATTGTCACCCTTCAGAAATCTACGAAACCTCATCCCGAAAAAGTAGTAGGTACGTCATGTCATGTTGGGTGGTGTATTGGTGCATGATAAGGCAGATGTGGTCACGGCCTTTAGGGTGATGTGTACAGCGTGGATGAACAGATAAATCAGCATAGCTTGGAGAGAATGAAGTTTTAGAGAGTGACCAGGGGATCTGGTTGACAATCAGCAGGGAAGGTAAGCTGGTACCATTAGTATTGGAACTCTTCGCTGGCTGTTGAAGATGAGAACGGTGCACGTGTGGGAATGACCCGAGTGCTGTGATATCGGCTCTTGACTCAACTCATGTTATTTGCTAAGTTGGACATAGTCTTTACTCAACCATCAGTTTCTCTAGTTCTTATTGAACCTCGCTACTTGTGGCGTTCCGCGCCACACTGTCAACCAGTGTGCAACCATATCCCACTGTCTCCAGCAAGTCAAGGGGCCTTTTACACGCCCTTAGATGTATTGGGCGTATGCTGCCAGACCCATATCTTGTATTGTCCAATCAGCACTCGGTGGGTGATATGTCAGTATAATACTCGCCGTCTTTACTTCCCAAAATATTTCTTGGTACCCATTTTAGGGTGAGTCAATAATAATTTAAAAATCCTTTTGGGCACGGATTCGAATCCATGACTACCAGGCCGGCAGGTGAGCGTCTACCCACTACACTAGCGAGGCTCCCCCACTGCCTCTAACTCTATCAATATTCTGTGTTATCACAAGGTTCTCTTCTCTTTTAACGTGTCCAGAAATAACCCCAGCTGTAACTCCCTCAATTATCCTACTTGTTTTACAGTCTTCTTTTCTTATGTCCAGAAATTACCAATGCTTCTTAACTCTCCCCCATCCCCACCACCAATCTTCCCATTTGTGGAGTTCTCATGATATGTCCAGGATTGATCCATACATCTTAACTCCCCCATCTTCGCAACTGGCTTTAAGTTCTAATTTCTTCTTCAGCATTCCGAGCCATTGAGGTTCTTTGCTGCAGATACAAGCCGTCTCCATTCGTCTCTCTGGTTGACCTTCTCTTGCCAGTCGTTGATTCCAAGTGCTTGTAGGTCTATATGTATATTATCTCGCCCCCGTCTTCCTGGTCTACCTCGGGGTCTACGGTCATTTATTTCCTGAGTGTAAGCGAGTTTTGTTTCCCTATTATCTCCCATTCTTTCTATATGCCCCAGCCATTGCAGTCTATTAGCCTTCATGATACCAGTGATTAGCGGAGACTTAAACAGATTATGAATGTCTTTGTTGCTTCTTCTTTTCCACTCTCCACTTTGTGTATTCCTAATGGGCCCAAAGATGCGCCTATTAACGTTCTAATAACGGGGTTAAAAATGACTATCTATCCTTGATTTCTTAAATATTCCCTGTTAGCGTGAGGTTTTCTCTTCTCAATACGTGCCCAGAGAATAGAGGACGGTCGAGTGCCATTGTTTATCAGACAACCTTACACCGGTAGTTCAGAGTGACTAACCCGACGATGATGGTGACTACCGGATGCCACTTCATAATTCTTGTATAGTCATCTATGTCGTAATTCGGCTAACTCAACCTACTTGGGCAGCCACGGTTATAGATAAGATTAGTTGTCGTGGTATAGGATCACTTGCATTTCACACGGATATCCCCATAAGTGTTCTCTCCTCTGGTAGATCACAAAAGGAGATTCAGACAACAGTGCACGAACTCCATAGCACAGGCGGAATCAAAATGTTTGTATCAGCATCGCACATATTCATTTGTAGGTAGGTTTTGTAATTTTCACATTTAGCCCGGGCAGTGCTCTATAAAACAGTTGGAGCAATACCAGTTGTTAAATTCATTGATAGACAAAAACTTAACTGGTTCGGCCACCTAGTGAAAATGAACCCAATGTCGCTAGCAGCAAGATCATACAACATGAAAATGGAAACATCAAGAGGCAAAAGAAGACCACAAAAAATGGATCGATGGAGTCATCAACACCTTCAATACTCACGGCATCTCAGCATACCAAGCGACCGAGTAAACCCTTGTTGGGAAACCAATCATAAAACAAGCCTGCGACGCCTAACGGCATGGGACAGTGAATGGACAAAAGAAAGAAAGAAAGTGCTCTGGTCAGACTGTTTGTTAGATATTCTGCTCTCAAGGAATTTATAAGGAGCGCCACGTACATCCAGGTCTCCCAATTTTTCGCTTTTTGCCCAGAAGGCAAGACGCCTATCCACTACAACAGATCAGGGAAAAGTGGGAAAGGTTATCACCTTGTTCTTATGTGTAAACACTCACTCAGTCAAAACTGTGAAGCTAACTAGGTCTATGTGAGGTGAGGCTCTATGGAGTGTATGAGTCCGCTTATCTGGAGTTAAAGACTTTGTTTTACTCTGAGCTGAATCCAACCCTTAATTTAACTCTTCCCCACTCTCACTACCTCAACGCGTCCTTTATGTTGACTTTTTTTTTACAGTACCATTTAGGCGACGGACATGACGTGATCGCATCATGACATTAACCCTTGTGTTCACCCACCCTCCTCTTCCTATACATCCCATCTGCCAGTTCTTCAAGTGTGTGTGGTGTCCCCCTTCACACAGTCCTACTTCACACCTACCTTCTCAATAATGTTAAGTATATTTGTTCAGCACGCAACCACATTCGAATATTTGTTAACTGACCTGGGCTCACAGGGCGACCCAGCCTTAAATTGGAACCAGGAAATGTCTTGGGAAGTAAAGGCGGCCAGCATGCTACTAGTCGCATCACCCGAAGAGTGTCGATTAGTATATAAAATATATGTCCATTGTGTCTTAATGTCAAATGTCCATTGTGTCTTAATGGCATATGTCCAATGTGCCTTAATGCCACATGTCAAATGTCTTAATGCCATATGTTCAATGTGTCTTAATTTCATATGTCCAATGTGTCTTAATGTCATATGCCCAATGTGTCTTAATGTCATATGCCCAATGTGTCTTAATGTCATATACCCAGTGTGTCTTAATGCCATATGCCCAATGTGTCTTAATGTCAAATGCCCAATGTGTCTTAATGTCATCTGCCCAATGTGTCTTAATGTTATATGTCCAATGTGTCTTAATGTCATATGTCCCAATGTGTCTTAATGCCATATGTCCGATGTGTCTTAATGTCATATGTCCAATGTGTCTTAATGTCATATGCCCAATGTGTCAATGTCATATGCCCAATGTGTCAATGTCATATGCCCAATGTGTCTTAATGTCATGTCCAGTGTATCTTAATGCCATATTTCCAATGTGTCTTAATGCCATATTTCCAATGTGTCTTAATGTCATATGTCCAATGTGTCTTAATGTCATATGCCCAATGTGTCTTAATTTCATATGTCCAATGTGTCTTTATGTCATGTCCAGTGTATCTTAATGTCATATGTCCAATGTGCCTTAATGCCATATGTCCAGTTTATCTTAATATCATATGTTAAAAGTTTAAATGTCATATGCCCAATGTGTCGTCGTATCATATTCCAATGTGTCTTAGTATCATATTCCAATGTGTCTTGATGTCATATGTCTGGTGTGTCTTAATGTGATATGCCCAATGTGTCTTAATGTCATATGCCCAATGTGTCTGAATGTCATATACCCAATGTGTCTTAATGCCATATGTCCAATGTGTCTTAATGTCATATACCCAATGTGTCTTAACGTTATACATCCAATGTGTCTTTATGTCATACGTCCAATATGTCTTAGTGTCATATGCCCCTTTTGTCCTAATGCCATATGTCCAATGTGTTTTAATGTCATGTATGGTGTGTCTTAATGCCATATGCCCAATGTGTCTGAATGTCATATGCCCAATATGTTTTAATGTCACATGTCCATTGTATTTTGGTGTCATGTGTCAAATGTGTCTTAATGCCATATTACAATGTGTCTTAATGTCATATGTCCAATGTGTCTTAATGTCATATGTCCAATGTGTCTTAATGTGATATGTCCAATGTGTCCTAATGTCATATGCCCAATGTGTCTTAATGTCATATGCCCAATGTTTCTTAATGTCATATGTCAATGTGTTTTAATGTCATATGTCCATTATATTTTGGTGTCATGTGTCAAATGTTTCTTAATGCCATATGTCCAATGTGTCTTAATTTCATATGTCCAATGTGTCTTAATGTCATATGTCCAATGTCTCTTAATGTCATATTTCCAATGTGTCTTAATGTCATATGTCCAATGTCTCTTAATGTCATATTTCCAATGTGTCTTAATGTCATATGTCCAATGTGTGTTATTGTCATATGTCCAATGTGTTTTAATGTCATATTTCCATTGTATTTTGGTGTCATGTGTCAAATGTGTCTTAATGCCATATGTCCAATGTGTCTTAATGTCATATGTCCAATGTGTGTTATTGTCATATGTAAAATGTGTCTTAATGTCATATTTCCATTGTATTTTGGTGTGATGTGTCAAATGTGTCTTAATGTCATATTTCCAATGTGTCGTAATGTCATATGTCCAATGTGTCTTAATGTCATATGTCCAATGTGTGTTGTTGTCATATGTCCAATGTGTCTTAATGTCATATGTCCAATGTGTGTTATTGTCATATGTCCAATGTGTCTTAATGTAATATGTTCAAATGTGTCTTAATGTCATATGTCCAATGTGTCTTAATGTCATATGTCCAATGTGTCTTAATGTCATATGTCCAATGTGTGTTATTGTCATATGTCCAATGTGTCTTAATGTCATATGTCCAATGTGTGTTATTGTCATATGTCCAATGTGTCTTAATGTCATATGTCCAATGTGTGTTATTGTCATATGTCCAATGTGTCTTAATGTCATATTTCCATTGTATTTTGGTGTGATGTGTCAAATTGTCTTAATGTCATATTTCCAATGTGTCGTAATGTCATATGTCCAATGTGTCTTAATGTCATATGTCCAATGTGTGTTATTGTCATATGTCCAATGTGTCTTAATGTCATATGTCCAATGTGTGTTATTGTCATATGTCCAATGTGTCTTAATGTAATATGTTCAAATGTGTCTTAATGTCATATGTCCAATGTGTCTTAATGTCATATGTCCAATGTGTGTTATTGCCATATGTCCAATGTGTCTTAATGTCATATGTCCAATGTGTGTTATTGTCATATGTCCAATGTGTCTTAATGTCATATGTCCAATGTGTGTTATTGTCATATGTCCAATGTGTCTTAATGTCATATGTCCAATGTGTGTTATTGTCATATGTCCAATGTGTCTTAATGTCATATTTCCATTGTAGTTTGGTGTGATGTGTCAAATGTGTCTTAATGTCATATTTCCAATGTGTCGTAATGTCATATGTCCAATGTGTCTTAATGTCATATGTCCAATGTGTTATTGTCATATGTCCAATGTGTTTTAATGTCATATTTCCATTGTATTTTGGTGTCATGTATCAAATGTGTCTTAATGCCATATGTTCAATGTGTCTTAATTTCATATGTCCAGTGTGTCTTAATGCCATATGTCCAGTGTGTCTTAATTTCATATGTCCAATGTGTCTTAATGTCATATGTCCAATGTGTCTTAATGCCACGTGTCCAGTGTGCAACAGTCATTAACGTATGTGTTATACAACCACTGCATGGTTACACAAGAAGCAAACAGTAGGAGGTTCTAAAAAAAAAAAAAATTTAAAAGAGTTGAAAGAAATAAAACGAGGCAAGTGGAATATTTCGGCCACGTTAAAAGACATAACACTTATAAAAACCATACTAGAGGTAAGGTTGAATACAAGCGAGCAAGAGGTAGACAACGATACAAATGGGAAGATTAACATCAAAAGATGGACAAGATGAAACTGGTGAGCAGCCGACAGTGTTAGGTTGTAGTTGCACGTTCGCGACGGTTGGCAGAAGATCTCTTTACAGAAGAAACGTAATTTGGCTGCTATCATTGGTGACCACTGACAGAATGTACAGTCAGGGTGAGAGACAGACAGTGTTGGAGATCCATTGCAGCCAACCTTCATTATGGAGACGCCACCTGGTTGATTGATTGACGCAGAAAGAATAACTCATGTTGATTAGAGAGAGAGAGAGAGAGAGAGAGAGAGAGAGAGAGAGAGAGAGAGAGAGAGAGAGAGAGAGAGAGAGCCCAGCAAGCAATAAATGTAAACATCGCAACGTAAAACGCGTGTTGAAAAGGACTCGTATCGAAGCAAGTGGATTACCCTCTCTCTTTCTCTCTCTCTCTTCCTCCCTCCCTCCCCTCTCTCTCTCCCCTCTCCCTCCCCTTCCCTCCCCCTTTCTGTGCCTATCTGAAATAGAGTGAATAGGTGAGTGAACGAGCGAATGACGAATAAACATACATAAACAGCATTGTAAATACTTGCATATTTTGTTTGTTTTCTTGTCATCCAGGCGGAAGAATACACTCATCCTCAGGACACAGCTGACAGTCAGAGTCCACGCTATCATTGGTGAGTTCTGTTTTAGTTGCGGCATTTGTTAGTTGCTGCTGTTGTAGTTGTCATAGTTTTGTTAGTAGTAGTAGTAGCAGCAGCAGCTGCTGCTGCTGCTGTTGTTGCTACTGTCATGCTGGTGGTTATAGTCATGTACTCATCCTCGTGATACAACTCACAGTTAGTGCCCATGCTATCATTGGTGAGCACTGTTTTTGATTACATTTGTTTGTTGCTGCTGTTGTAGTTGTAGTTTTGATGGTAGTAGTAGTAATTGTTGTTGTTGTCATGCTGATGCTGGTAGTGCACCCATCCACGGGACACAGCTCACAGCCAGTGTCCATGCTATCAATGGTGAGCACTATTGTTTCTTACAGCATGCGTTTTGTTGCGTAGTAGTAGCATCATCTGCTGATGTTGCTTCCGCCCTTAGGGTAGTGGTGATGGTTATATCCTACATTAAAGATGTTTAGTGTTTTGCCGCGAAGGCCAGTATAAGTCAGTGATATATATATATATATATATATATATATATATATATATATATATATATATATATATATATATATATATATATATATATATATATACGTGTACGAGGGTAAATCAATAAGTAAGTCACAAATGGCTGTAGAAAAACAACTAAATATGATAACAATGTGAAACCAGTTTATTTTTTATACATACATTGTCCCTTTATTTCTCAACATAATTCCCGCCAATGTTGATGCACTTATCACATCGTTTTATCAGTCTTCCCAAACCGGCTGCATAGAACTGCGTGTTCTGTTTTCTAAACCACGTTTTCACTTCACATTCAACTTCGGCGTCATTCGCGTCCTTGAGAAAATTTTCTACCCAGCTATGCACCGCTTTACGGGATAAGCATTTGTCAGCATAAACAGGACGCATTTCCTTATGAATTTCCTTTGCAGGCAGTCCTTTTGCCCACAAAAAACGCACAACAGCACGTAAGTACAGTCGCCAATTTGTTCATGCGCTGCGCATGCGCATGAGACACCTAGCGCCACCTGACAAACGGGAATATAAAGTTCGATGTTGCTGTCACCTAATGACACCTGTAGAAAATACCAACTACATTACCTGCCATCCCACAGAACTGTGTGACTTGCTTATTAACTCGCCTTCGTATATATATTGATGACCGTTGGTTTGTGCAGGGGCCAAAAAAATTACGTAATTCACGACACATTAAACATTGTCACAGTCTTAGATCGCTAGGGGATCTGGACTCGGGCCCATACAGGCAACAAACTCCGTGAGATACAACATAGCAACATTTATTTATATAATATATACAGTGCGCTGGCGAAGTGGGTTTTAACAAGCCCGCACTCGACAAGTTGCGTATCACAGAGGTTGTACATCACACATGATTATAACAAACAATTCTAAGCAACTATCTAGCATATGTCTACGACCCCTAAATACACATGGGTCTGAACTATCAAGTCCCTCTAAGGTAAGCCCTGTTGCTTCCTCGATGTCCAGTCTGTCTCTGCCGTTTCACACGTGTCGCAATCCGACATGGGTGGTAACTCTATCCGAGTTTCTCGTGGACCCCGTAATCGGCGGGCCACATCAGTGTCCACGGGACAGTGGACCCACTGACCAGTCCTTCGAGAAGGCTCTGGATTACTCAAGCCTTCGAGTGACTCACTTCTTTCCCTTGAACGGGAGTTGTAGTCCTTCGCCAGTGTCTCTTACTTTATGTCGGTTACCGCCCCTATGTGAGGCTGTGACAGGAGTCCCCCTCTCCCCCCTGATTAGATGGGTTATTATAAGGTAATTAGTTTTGTACTAATTCTGTCACAGAATCACATAAAGTCGGTGTTTGTAGTTTGGTGGATAGTAACTTGGCAACCTACATATCTGCATCAACACTCATGTATTCTCCCATACACCACTTCACGATGATTTGCTGAAGAGGTCTCTCTCTTCTGTGTCCTTAAAAATGCTTATCTGACCGAAGTTACGTGACGTTTCCTAGTTGTTTATACAACCCGCCCTTCTCAAGTATCCCATTGATACCAAGATAATTAAACTCTGTGTAATAGAGTATTAACAAGACAAAAGTCTTGGCTAATTAAGTGCACATGCAAATCTTGTCCTGTGTGTGCATTTCGATACACTTTTACTTTCGGATGTTGTATAATGCTGAATATGTAGTTATGCTGTTGTTTTATCCCATCTGACTACATGTGTCCCTGTTGGCTTGTTAGTGTATTGACTAATATGTTGCTGTTTCTAATAAAGTGACTGTATTTTAATTGTTAGTGTTCAGTATTGAGTTTTGTATAAAGTGTGTGCTCAATGTATGGTTTATCTCCAAGCGTCACGAGTTGGGATATCCTTTATCATGAATTACACCACTGTGTGTAATGCATGATCGGGCATTCCAAGCAGTGGCGCTTAGATGTAGTGTCTTAAATACTAAACATGTATCAACAATTTAGACAAGTAACACATTTTACATAAAAGACGCAGACAAGTTAAAATAAATACGTTTTGCGTACAATTTGTCCGCTCAGTATATCACTCTCTCATTTAATTCATTCATCCTGTCATTCACACATCTTTCATACACAATAGTATTACGTTAAAATATCTAAGTAAAGTTGAGGTAAGTCTTATTGCCCTTAGAAAAAACGGATTAGGCGATATGTTCCCTTTAAGATAATAAGTACTTTTTGTACGAGTACTCAAAAAATGGTTTATAATTTATATAGAGAAAATTGCTTAGGAAGGATATTTCGCTTATGAGTGGAAATACCTGTAATATTATGGTAGAAAATATACAAGTTACAGGTTGGCATATTTTATATACATAATTCAATACAAGTATACTACATATTAAATACTACTAAATTAATTAACTACTTAACTAAATCCAACGATGATGTGTGCGTTGTCCTCCTGATGTCCGTGTGTCGTGCCATGAATGTTAACGGTTAATATGGCTGTCTCTTGTATGATGTAATCGACGTCGTTCTATTCCGGCTGTTTGCATAGTTTCTCAGCAACAGCATATATACAATGTTCTTAATGTCGAGTACAAAGTGTTCTTACTGCTTTCATGATCACTGTCAGTTCACTGGTTGGAATTATTTCACAGATAATGTCTCGCTCGGAATGTTTATAGAGCTTTTGGTGATTGGTAGTATAGGGTTCTCAAAGTGTCATGTTCGTGGGTGTTATACGTAACCTATTCACTTGGGTGATATTTCTTCTAAATGGAAGTTCTCTAGCAGGTGTAGAGGTACACTGTTCTATGCCACAGAATAAAATATCACAGCTTCTTGTATGGCGAATTATTAATGTGCCTAATGTTAGTCTGATGGTGCATTCGTTTGCCGTGATAAAATATCAGCAATAATGTTGTCAGTGCCTCTGATATGGCGGATTTCGAAGTCGAAATCTTGAAGAAGAAGACTCCATCTTTGTAAACGATGGTTTTTAGGAACACCTTGCTTAAGTACTAACAATGGCGAGTTATCGGTTAGCACAACAAAATGGGAACCTAAGAGGAACTTAGATAATCGGCGTATACAAAATAGTAGACTCAATGCCTCCAATTCCACCGTAGAATAATGGGTCTCTGCCTTGTTCAGCTTCCGGCTTACGTACAGTATAGGATGCCTCACCCCTTGCACTTCTTGCATTAGGCAGCCTCCAATTGCAATAGCGCTCGAATCTGTGGTCAAAATAAAGGGTATATCTATATTTGGTAGTGTTAATACTGGTGGGTTCGAAAAAATGTATTTCAATCTGCACATAGCATCCTCTAAGCGGGTACTTTTACAAAATTTTTCTGGATGATCTTTTGTCAACAGATTAGAAAAAACTGATGTAAGTTCTGCCCAGTTTGGTATAAATTTGGCATAATAGTTTATGAGACCTAATAAGCTTCTAACTTGTTTCTTTGTAGTTGGAACTTCTAGGTTGAGAATTTTCGATACAATTTTATCATCTGTCAAAAGTTTGCATTCGGAAATCCTATGACCAAGGAAGTCTATCTGTTTATAGCCTATTTCAACCTTGGAAGGTTTGATAGTAAGTCCAAAAAGAAAGATTTGTTTAAAGACTTGTTGGAGTGTAAGTAAGTGAGAAGTCATGTTAGAAGAATGAATGCATATGTCATCAATATAAGATTGCACGCCCTTAATGCCGTGCAATAACAACCTAGTTAACCTGACAAATGTGGCGGTAGCGTTCTTGAGACCAAATGGAAGATATCTCCATTCGTACAGCCCCAGAGGTGTAGCGAATGCTGTTATATGTCTTGAAGAAGGGTGTAGTGGTATCTGCCAGTAACCTTTCGCTAAATCAAGCTTAGAAAATAAGGATGATTGAGACATATTCAAAATGAGGTCTTCACAGCTGTTCATTGGCTCAGCATCTGTTGTGGTTATCGTATTTAACCTTCTATAATCTATGCACAAACGAATCGTATGGTCCTTCTTTTTCACCAGGACTATAGGCGAAGATTACTGGGACATAGACTTCTGTATTATTCTATTTTTCTCTAAGTCCAAAATTTCTTTGTCTAAATTTGCTCTATAATGCAAAGGAATAGAATATGGTCTACATTTGATTGGTGTCAGATCTGTCAGCACAATTGAATGTATTATTTTGTCAGTCCGTCCAGGTTTGTTTGAGAAGATAGTTTTATAGTTGTTAAGGAGAGACAAAATGTCTTGTCGCTGCTGTTGTGTCAAAGTGTCAGAGATTTGTATGTCCTTCATTCTACTGTCGTCATTCATAATTGGTACTGGAATTTCCGTGATTTATTACTGAGTCCACTGTTTGTAAATTGTCCTCAATGTCATTGTCGTCGTCGTCGAGACTAATAGTTGTCAAAATGTCGTCAAATTGGTCGTCGTTGTCGGTATCCCATATTGTCGGTACTGTAAATATGTTTTCGTCGTCTTCGTTGTCGCCAGAATGAGTCGCTGACGATGCTTCGTTTGTCGAGGTGTCATTCAGTTGAGTAATTGTCGTTTCGTTTTTGTCATTTGTTATCTGCGTCTGCTTACTCGTGTCACTGTCTTTTATAAAATAGTATGGTTTTAACATATTTACATGGAATATTTTCAATTTTCCATTCATAGAAATTTCGTAGTCAACTTCCGAAATTCTTCTCACAATAATAAATGGCCCCTGCCAAGAGGTTGATAGTAAATCTCTCTTGTCAGGTAGCAATAGTAAAATATCCTGATTTGGTTGTAATACAATCGTTTTCGCCCCTTTGTTGGCGTACTGCCTGTACCTAAAACCTTTCTCCTGTAATGATGTTCTGGCCAGTATACAGGATCGAATGATTTTGTCTCTGGTGTCATTGACTAAATCATAGGTGGAAACTGGTAATTGGGTATTTACAGGTTGTGATATTATATCTTTGTAAATAGTGAGAGGTCCTCTTGGGTTCGCTCCATATATCAATTCGAACGGAGAGAACCCTGTGCTTGATTGTGGGACTTCTCTATATGCGAACAGCACCGTTGGGAGAAGTATATCCCAATCGGCTGGATTTTCAGCTGTCACTTTGGATAACATATGTTTCATGTCCCCATTTAGTTTTTCGCAAATTCCATTCGCGGCCGGTCGATAGGGACTGGTGAAACATTGTTTTATGCCTAGTAACTTAGTTACTGATTGGGTGGCATTAGATATGAACTGTGTTCCCCTATCTGAAATTATCTTCTCTGGGAAGCCAAAACGGGAGAATATATGTAAAAATACGTCCGTCACATCCTTAGAGGAGATAGATTTTAATGAAATCATTTCTGGCCATCTCGAACATAGATCCACAAGTGTAAAAATATATCTATTTCCTTTGTTTGAGATGTGGTTCAAAGGACCTACTAAATCGACTGCCACAATTTGAAATGGCCTCGAGGCAGTTGTGGTTGATTGAATTTCTGCCGTAGGATTCTTTCCCTTTTTGACCAGTTTCTGACATGTATCACATGATCTACAATAGGTTTTTATGTCTTGGCAAAATTTAGGTCAGTAAAATTGGCTCAGGACTCTGGCTCTAGTCTTTTCGTAACCCATATGACCTCCGAAAGGTGAATCATGGGCTATATTTAGTACTTTCTTACGATGTGATTGAGGTAGAACTACTTGCTGTATCGTGGTCTGATCTCTGGTATATAATCTAGTTAGAACATTGTTCTTTATTCTAAATGTCCATGAAGCATTTTTAGTCAATTTTGGCTTAAGTCCTACTAACCGAAAGTATTGTGAAAGTGTAGGATCTGCTTTTTGTTCTTCTACAAAATCAGTGGTGGTAGTGTTAGGTGATATGATTTCTAGTGACTCCTGAAGTTGGTCGGTGTGGGTTTTGTGTGTTGTCTGTCATGTTACTACGTTAGTGTGTTGTGTGTGTTGTTGCACATTTACAGGCTTAGTAATTTGTGGATCGATGGCATCCTCAGTTCGAGGTTTTAAGTTGGTGGTATCACTGACAGATTCGACCGCTCCTGCATTCTGCACCTCGGTGAATTCATTTCGAATTACGTCATTGGTTGTCTCCCTTGTACTTTTGGCAGTTTGAGACGAGCACGCGTGGTGTTTCCCTTTAGAATCGCTGTTTGGGTTCTGGATACAGTTATTTTGTTCCCAATCTCTGATTTCCTTTTCAGAACAAGATCTTATGTTGGGCAGATTCCCAAGAATAATATCAGCGACAGGATTTTCTAGGACTGCGCATAATACTAGTCCTGATATAAACGGTGTGCGAATTTCGACAAGTGCTAGGGGGTATCTTTCGATCGTGCCTGCGAATGTGCGACAAGTTACGTATTTGTGTGTGTAGTCTTTGTCGTTAACTAATATTTTCGTAATTCCACAAAGAGTTGCCCCGGAATCGCGTATTAATGTGCACTGTTTGTTATTTACAAAACCTGATGAGAAATTTAATTTGCCTGTTGATGATAAAGCTGCGTTGGCCATTTCGTTAGAAACTGGTATTGTGGCTGCATAACAATGTAGTATCAAGCTGAAATTTTCTACAGGTGTTACATTTGTTGTCAGTGATTGTGTCAATGATTTGCACTGCATTTCCTAGCTCACTCAAACTTTCATTTTGGTTGTCACATTCGTTCAGTTGTTCAATCTCTTCATCTGAGGATGTCTCAATTAGTGCGGCATTGTCCTGCTTCATTATCTTTCGTCCTTCACAAAATTTTGAATAATGTCCAAAGCTGGAACAAAAATAGCATTTGACCGCTCTCTGATACGCATTTCTCTTGTTCTTTTGCTTTTCCACTATCATTTGGAGATGATGTGGATAATTCGGTGATTTGTCGCACATTTCGTACTCTTCGTGTGTCAAATGACAATACTGGCACTTGACTGGTTTTCTGAACTTAGAGTGTTGTTTGAATCTATTTTCAGTTGGTTTCGAGTATTTAGTGTTTGTAACTGCTGCTGTTTCATTTTGGCTAATGTTTAAATGGAAAATATCGCGGTTCGCCGTAAAAAATGCGCTCCCCTTGGCTTCTATCTCTTGGATAGTTTTACAATCCATTTGTTTCAAAAATTTAGAAAAAGGTGTTGGAATTGTATTAATAATGTTGTCAATTATAATGAGTTCTTTCAGTTTGTCATGGTTGTTATTTGTTTTTGCTGAGGTTATCCATTTTGTACATATATCCTGAACTGTAGACACGTAGTCTATGAAGGTTTGATTAGGTTGTGGAGCTAATTTTGCGAACTGTTGTTGATAGCCTGCTGTATCTAGTGAGAAATGTTGAAGTATTCTTTGCTTTAAATAATCATAATCTTTCCTCATATCTTGTGGAACTGTCTCTATTACTTTTAAGGGCTCTAGTGCTAAATTTCTCATCAAAATAAATGACCAGTCGATTTTTGCGACCTTATGGTAGGTCATTAAACACTCAAAGTTTTCTAAGTACGCGCTGATAGAATCTCCTGAGCAGAATGCTTTAACGAGGCCTTTATATTTGTTGTATTTTTGTTCCTCTTCCTTACTTCTCAATTTGTTTACTGATATTTCTAGGTTGGAATCAATTTCCATTTGTTTTAGTCTTATCTGTGTCTCTGCATTTAACTGGGCTTGTTTGGCCGCGGCTTCAAGCTCCATCTGTTTCTCTTGAGTCTGAAGTTGCATTTTATTTTCTTCAGCCTGCAGTTGCATTTTCTTTTCTTCAGCCTGCAGTTGCATTTTCTTCTCTTCAGCCTGCAGTTGCATTTTCTTCTCTTCAGCCTGCAGTTGCATTTTCTTCTCCTCAGCCTGCAGTTGCGTTTTCTTCTCTTCAGCCTGCAGTTGCATTTTCTTCTCCTCTCGTTCCATTGCTCTTTCTTCTCGTGCAATATTTTCTGAATGTGTCTTCTGTGCCCATTCTGACAGTTTCTCTTCTTTATATCCTAATTTAATACCTAACTCAATACATTGTTCTAACGTTGACATCTTGTCTTTTAGTTGTTGTTAACTTTACTGAAATTAAATCCCTTAGAAAATAGTTGGGAAATACAACATTTAGTTATTTCCCTTAATGTTTACATGAGCAAATACACAAGAAAAGTTTTGTTGGTTATGAGGTTAGCATATTCATACAACTCAATGCATAGAAAAAATGTTACATGAATGGATGATGGTAAGTACCGCTTAGGGTTGCAATGAGCATGAAATGAAACTCATCTTATTTTCCCTGAGTTCTCGAATGTAGTCTTGTTCTCTCGCCACTGTTGGGGGACAGGTTACGTACACTCGATATTTCGCGGAACAATCTGATGTTGGAATAAAAAAAAATTAGTAACAGTCAACGTAAATGTCACAGTCATGTCAAATTTCATAATATTAACATCATTTGCAATGTTTGTGAAGAGGGACTAATACTAGTTCATTACTAGATAGCTGCAACGTTTTTTTAACTTTGTTCTGTATTAAACCTTGATATAATTTAATTAATTTTTACTTGGCAACCAAGAGCTGTCTGAAACGTAAAGCGTGTGCCAAAACCGGCGATTTCCCCCACATAGCCTGTCACAGTCTTAGATCGCTAGGGGATCTGGACTCGGGCTCATACAGGCAACAAACTCCGTGAGATACAACATAGCAACATTTATTTATATAATATATACAGTGCGCTGGCGAAGTGGGTTTTAACAAGCCCGCACTCGACAAGTTGCGTATCACAGAGGTTGTACATCACACATGATTATAACAAACAATTCTAAGCAACTATCTAGCATATGTCTACGACCCCTAAATACACATGGGTCTGAACTATCAAGTCCCTCTAAGGTAAGCCCTGTTGCTTCCTCGATGTCCAGTCTGTCTCTGCCGTTTCACACGTGTCGCAATCCGACACGGGTGGTAACTCTATCCGAGTTTCTCGTGGACCCCGTAATCGGCGGGCCACATCAGTGTCCACGGGACAGTGGACCCACTGACCAGTACTTCGAGAAGGCTCTGGATTACTCAAGCCTTCGAGTGACTCACTTCTTTCCCTTGAACGGGAGTTGTAGTCCTTCGCCAGTGTCTCTTACTTTATGTCGGTTACCGCCCCTATGTGAGGCTGTGACAACATAGAAAACTCAAATCACCCCCCAATAGATGTTGTTAGCCTAGTCAAGGTGCAGATATGTCTCCCTCTGCCTCTTTTCCCCTCAAACGTTCCCTTTGTCACGACGTTCTCCAGCTTTCATGGTATGCTAACAGAATGTGGACTCCTCTTTTGATGGGAGCTCCCAGTTTCCTTTGTGATTTACTTATTTAAGATATCTCCATTACGTTTTTTTCTATCTGTGAGTGGTCATCTCGCCGTTCTTCTGCAAAATCACATATTCTCAGCTTCCACATAATTCCTTACTAGTCTGCTGATGGTCCATGATTCACTTTTGTACGTCAGGATTGGCTTGATAAGGCTGTTGGGTTCAGAAATGATTTACTTGACATCTGAAAAGAAGATAGTCTGCCATTGCTTTCTTTTTTGGTAGTAACCATAAGGCTTACAATGTTTCCGTAGAGAGACCCTCTGCCTACCGTCGCGAACGTATAGCTGTCTTCTGCTCATCAGCTTCAGCCGAAACCTCCGCTAATGTTTTACGTTACCAAGACCAGGGTAGCTAAATGTGTACTTCGCTTTGCCCAAGGTTATCCCGTTGACTAGCGGGTGAAGGGTGGAAAGTGGTTTATTATTTCTCGTTTGATAGGGGATACCGTTACCCCGCCACCTAAAACTTAACTTTCACAATGATTTAAAATATTTACCACAATTATGTATTAATTTTAAAAGGCTCATAGCTAGAAATCGATTGAGAAACTCCAGTAAACTCTTATTCCGTTACAGGACGTCCGCTCTAAACCGTTACTTAATTATCTGTTACTCTGTTACCTTTACTCTGTTATCTGTTACTCTGACGATCTGAAGGATTTCATAATCATTCTAAATAACCTTCGTTTCTAATTCTTTTCTGAATATATCATGATGTAACGAGGGGAGAGTGGGAAATTTGACATGTTCTTAATTACTTCATATAATAGCGTCGAATATTCTAATTCTTGTTGCTTTTAAAATTGTGTAGGGCCAAGCAGATTTATTTTAGATGACGTGATTACCATTTAGCACGTGATTACCATTTAGCACGTGATTACCAGTTAGCACGCACAAATAAATCTGCCTTCCTGGAGACCCTCCTTTCTTGATCTGTCTGAAATGTATCCTTTCTCGATCTCATGGCAAATAGGAACACGACAGACCTGTATTGTTTTGAGCTGTTTGCTCTTGGCAAAGTATAAATTTAACAAATGTCTGTCGGCTTGAATTGGGAGCATTCTGTTAATATGCTGTCGCTTCATAATGCTGCAACCATTGTTCATATAGTGTAACAATGTCCCCTTTTGCTTCGCTACACAGCCGTAAATAGATGTCTTTTTCTCCTTGACATACTTGTAAATAGGCGTCTTTAGCTTCTTGATACAGTCGTAAATATGTGCCTTTAGCTTCTTGATACAGTCGTAAATATATGTCTTTAGCTTCTTGATACAGCCATAAATGTATGTCTTTAGCTTCTTGATGCAGTCATAAATAGATGTCTTTAGCATCTTGAAACAGTCATAAATAAATGTATTTAGTTTCTTGATACAGTCATAGATAGATCTTTTTAGCTTCTATACATACTCGTAAATAGGTGTTTTAGCTCCTTGACACAGCCATATATATATATATATATATATATATATATATATATATATATATATATATATATATATATATATATATCTGCAGCAAAGAACCTCAATGGCTCGGAACGCTGAAGAAGAAGAAAAAGAAGAAGAAGATTTAGCTTCTCACCACAGTCGCAAATAGATGACTTTTTCTCCTTGCGTACTCTTAAATGGGTGTCTTTAGATTTTTGATACAGTCATATGTAGATGTCATTAGCTTCTCGCCACAGTCGTAAATAGTTGTCTTTAGCTTCTTGGCGGCTGGTGGAGTAGCTAGAACGCCGAACTCTCCTTCAGGAGACCCGCATTCGATCCCTCGGTAAGGTGTGGGATTTTTTCTGTCGGGGACAAAAAGAAAGTCCTAACCCGCACAGTTCGCGGCGACTGCACTAGCCAGGCGGCCTTTATTCCTCAGGCTCAAAGACTCCTCTGCCATATACCGCAAGGCACTATATTGGCAGTAAATGACAGTTTTTTTTTTTTATAGCTTCTTGACAGTCATACATTGATGTCACTAGGTTGTCATAGTCAGATATGGCTTTAATCTCATGACAGTGGCATTAATAAATACTTAGCAAAACTTTACGGACCACTAATGACCTAACATTATACAAGAGACAACACTACAGGTATAGACAATTTACTTCAAGCTAGCGAACGAAGAAGTTTTGAGGGAGTTGACCATAAATAGATGTTCTTTTTCTTTCGTTCGCTTGAAATATGTCTATAACCGTAATGTTCTCTCTATAAATAGATGTCTTTAGCTTCTTGTCACATGCATAACTAATGTCTTTAGGTTCTTGATGCAGTCAAAATATGTATTTAGCTTCTTGTCACAGTCATAAACTGATGTCTTTAGATTCTTGACACCATCATAAACATATTTTATGAGGGTCTTACCGCCGTAATAAGCAGCATGTCTTTATATTCTTGACACACGAATGCACAGCATATCAGCGTTATTGTCCTGCCATTAAGTTGTGACTGCTCAAATGGATGTCTAGAATCGTCTATAGACGTTTGCATCTACCATAATCTGCTTAAAGACGTCTGATGAATTCATTAAAACATCTGGTCTTCACGCAAACTACTATAGCGCACTCTCTTAATCAGACGGCTTGAGATATGGCGTCAGAAATATAGTTGCCACTGCATCGGCCTGAATTAGCTTCAGAACAGGATGTGGTTCGGAAATCTTATCAGAAGGAAGTCAGGCAAGGTATCTTTACACACCAATAACAAATTTTACAGGGTCCTTAAAATCGAAACCGATGGTAAAAATAATTATACTTACAGCTGAAGGTCTCGTTATCACTGGATGTATTTTCTAGTAGTTCTTTGCGTAGTTTTTTTTTTTTTTTTTACAGCCTCGGCAATATGTACCCAGGGGTAGGTTACAGGGCAAAGGTAATGCTAGACGTCGCGAAAGAAACTTAATAAAGCACCTGAACAGTTTAGGAAGCTTATGAAAAACGTTACATGGACGGGATGTCAGCACACCAGGTCTGGCACACAGTGATAGTGATCAAAGAAAAGATACCAGATAAGGCACCGATTAACAGGTGAAGGAGCCCCAATTCTCTTGTCACGGTGATACTGTGGGGATATTGGTGCAAGTCTTTATATACTTGACGGAACGGCACTCGACGGATGATATTGTTAGTATCACACTTATCGCGTTATTACCCTGTAAACATTCTGCAGTGAGTGAATCAATGAAAGCGAGAAGCAGAATCGTAAGTTTTACTGACTGACTGTCACCTTACCGTCTTGACAGACGATAGTTTGTAAAATGGAGTTATACCTCCCCATAACACAAAACCTGGGCTGAATTTAGAGACCATGTGTTTCCCATGCAGCATGATAGCTCTCTCGACCTGTCTAGTTTACTCCAGAGGAAAGGTAACAACAATACGTCTGGAACAAGAAAAGCTGCAGAAGCTGCCGGATCAGCAAAGCAATGCTCCAACTGTCCGCCTATCGGAGCTTCCATCCTAGACCAGGTGTCGACCAAGGCTTAGGGCCTGGTCTGCCCTGCCATGACATTTAGTCTTTAGGTTGCATTTCCTCGCACCAGGATAAGGCTTGTACCCCCCCCCCCCCCCCCCCAATTGCACTGCTTCGCCCGAAGCCGTTGGCACACTGTGGGGTGTCGGGTTTTGTGAGCGCCGCCCAACATTCAGCGCCAACAGAAAGCAGGTAGATCGTCTACTGTCATACGGTAGCTCGGTCATATCTGACTAAGAAATGACACGGTAAGTTTTACTATAACACGGTCAAAAGTGACAAGCCTTCGGCAGTACACAAACAACAGACACGCTGATACTACTATACACAAAAGTTACATTACAGTGTATATGAAGGTCTCTCTTCTGTTACCTTGGTATGGATATGACACGAGTGTAGCTGAACGCCTAAAGTGGAGGTAATGGACATGCTGGTACCTATTGTATAACCCTGGGTGTATCCCAAATACGCGTGGTGGATTTGAGTTCAGATGAATGCACTGGTCGCCTACACTACCGTGGCCCCATCAGTAGAAGTAGGACCAGTCAAGATAATACAATGTCAGATACTATCATTTGATTGAATAAGTGATACTTCACATATAATAGGGCGTTGCTTTCTTAATTTCGTGACCAGCTGCCAACATGTCTACTATACCTACCTGCTACAGACATGCACGCACTCTGTGTCACAGACGGATCATGATACATTGCCATGGGTTGTTTTTATAAAAGCCCGCGCACGGTTGACGTCCATGTTTAGAATCATGTTGTCTGCAGTTTCGAATGAGGCCAACAAAGCACACATTTTGCCGCCATATAACATGTATCGCTGCGTTATATCGGGAATGATGTCTAGATTACTTGATATTACATTGGCGTGTAGGGTTTGTCCAGCGTCGGCATGTTGGTGAATGATATCTTTGTCTGCACTACCCAGAATAGTTTTAGAAGGAGAACTGGCTACAGTAGGTGGTTATAACTTATTTTGGTGTTTAACAGAACAGGGATTGTGAAAATAATAGACGTTGACATCAGTGGTACAGACGGTAACATCAAGTTGGGTCGACCCACAGAGACGTACTGGTTGGGAAAAACAATCCTGCCAGTTGGGGATTTTCACCCCGACCCCGGGGATGTGCTAGGCTTTAACCTATTCTAAGTCACGATGTATGAGTTGGGTTGTTCAGTTCCTTTTCTCCTCACCTTTCATTCGAATACAATTCCTGAAATTGTAAACACAGAAACCACTAAACATAGTTGCACAATTTATTGTCTGTCATATTTCGCTGCATCTCTTCAGGTGCATACTGCAGGGGTATACTACGAGGGGAAGTCAATAAGTAAGTCACAAATGCCTGTAGAAAAATAATTAAATATGACAAGAACTCGAAACCAGTTTATTTTTATACATATAGTGTCCCTTTATTTCTCAACATAATTTCCACCAACATTGATGCACTTATCCCATAGTTTTATCAGTCCTCCCAAACCGGCTGCATAGAACTGCGTGCTCTGTTTTCTAAACAACGTTTCACTTCACATTCAACTTCGGCATCATTCGTGAAATGTCTCCTGCCATGGTGGGTTTTCAGTGGACCAAAACGGTGGAAATCACTAGGGGATAAGTCGGGGCTGTAAGCTGAATGTTCCGGATCTTCCCACCTTAGTCGGTTAATTTTCTCCTGAGTTAATCGAGCCGTATGTGGTCTGGCATTGCCATGAAGAAGCACCATTCCTCTAGTCAGCAGTCCTGGACGTTTTCTTCGAATTGCACCATGAAGTATCGATAGAACTTCGCAGTACGATTCAGAATTCACATTGTCACCTTTCTTCTTGAAATTGATTAAAAGCCCTCCTTGACAATCCCAGAACACCGTCGGCATAACCCTCCCTGCTGATAGCGTAATCTTGAATTTTTGGACACAAGGCGAAGAAGGATATTTTCTACCCAGCTATGCACTGCTTTACAGGACAAACATTTGTTAGCATAAACAGGAAGCATTCCCTTATGAATGTCCTTTGAAGGCAGTCTTTTTTCTTTTTTTTGCCCCCCCCCCCAAAAAAAAAAAACCGCACAACAGCACGTTGCTCTTTGGTTGTATACTTCGTAAGTACATTCGCCATTTTGTTTAATCGCTGTGCATGCGCATGAGACACCTAGCGCCACCTGACGAACGGGAATATAAAGTTCGATGTTGCTGTCACCTAATGACATCTGTAGAAAACACCAACTACATTTACATGCCATCCTACAGAACTGTGTGACTTACTTATTGACTCGCCCCGTATATGATGTGAATAGAGGGATCATAATTTGGTTGAAATACATACCACACATAATCAATGTTGGAATGTAAAACATTTATTATCCCCACAGTAATCGCAGAGTCACTACAAAGTGACTGTAAAACCCAGTTTTAAGACACCTAATTGTTGAGGCCTCGGCATATTTGATTAATCGTTTATCATTCGTCGAATACATTATACAAAACGCCTTTGCTTTGTTCACTTTGTGGCCGCAATTAATATAAAATTGTCTGATACTTATTGTTATGAGGCTGGTTCGACCCCAGCAGGGTCATTGTCGCACATGAGTCCCGGTTGGTATATAAAAATGTGGGGATACCACCATTTCCGCAATACATCTAACTACATATAAATGTCTTTGTTCCCGCCCCCGCCCCCTATTTTTTTCTTCCCCAATACTAGATAGTGAAGAATCATTGGTCATTGCTTAGTGTCATTGCTTTAAATAGTTTAGAATTCATTCCCGATTGATTAGTGTCATTGCTTACCAAAACTGGTCCCGGTTCAGTTAGCGTTGGTGTGTTATTCAATCAGTGAGGTAGATCCATACAATACTGAGGTCGATCATTACGGCTATTATTACGACTGTAAGATCGATCAGTACGGCTCTGAGGTCGTTCAGTGTGGCTCTTGGGGCCGATCATTGGAAGCACTTCCAATCTGACGTGGACAAGGCCCAAGGTTCGTACCGGAGTAGGATTAGCGTTGCCAGTAGTGGGTTTAGCTCAATCTTCAAATCTCAAATCCCGAAACAACCGAATAAAACAATGTGGTGTTACTGTCGAAAATATTGTGTTACTAATCTATATCTATAAAACAAAGTGTATGTATGTAAATATGTATGTAAATATGTATGTCCTTTATTTTTTCGCTAACGGCCCATCCGATTGAGATGAAATTTTCTACACGTCTTCCTTTCATTCCAGAGCTGCCAACTGTGATATTTTTTTAGTGTGAAATCGCCTGCTTACTCAGTATTATTTCATTTTTCATTTTTCATTAAAATTTATATATAGCTAAGGGACTTAACTCTAGAAAAAGTTATTTCAAGGGGCATAACTTTTAATAACATTGTTGTATAACTTATAGTCATATTGTTGTATCGTTTTCAAAGATTTATAAACTCTTTGTCTATAGTTATGTACCGGCATATGAGTTATAATAAATAATGATACAATCTTTTAGACATTTTCAAAGTTTACATAAAAATAATGCATAATGCATAACATTGTAACTCATCTTTCTATACTTAAGAAGTTATCTAAAAGATGTTGAACAATATTATCGCGTCTTTAGTGTTTTCCGCCATCATATCGACACGATTCGCTTGACAGCACTTCTCAGCGCTATCAAGCCAAGACGCCTTACACATTTCAAGCAGCGGGGGGAAAATGGCACGTCGTAATAGCACAAAGAAACAAGCAGCTTCCAAGATGCATAGTGAGAAAACCGACCAGACTATCAAGAAGACGAACCTGCCTTTGGAGAGTCTGCATGCAAGCTGTAATAAAGTATCTGAACCTACAGTCAATGAAACTACCAATAAGAAGAGCGACGACTACCCACAGACGAACACAAAAACTTGTGAGAGGAAGGAGGACCAAGACACCAGAATCAGAAACACTGATTCAAACACAGTCAGATGGGTGGTCAAGCGGCTAAAAATGGAGCTTACTGATCAACAAATACAGAAGCAGCTGCAGGAAGAAAATCTTCACGTCAACATTTTGAAGGCAGAGCGGATTCTTACCTACTCAGAATTAAATGAGATGCTCCACACCAGGGACTGGGCGAACCCGGGCCGGGTCAGGCAGACAGACAGACAGACAGACAGACAGACAGATAGATAGATAGATAGATAGATAGATAGATAGATAGATAGATAGATAGATAGATAGATAGATAGATAGATAGATAGATAGACAAAAAGACAGGGAGGGAGGGATAGACGGAGGGATGGGTCTATTAGACAGACAGACAGAGATAGATAGATAGACAAACAGACAGACAGACACAGACAGACAGACAGACAGGGAGGGATGGAGAGACGGAGGGACGGGTAGGCAGACAGACAGACAGGGAGGGAGGGATAGACGGAGGGAGAGACAGAGGGATGGGTCTATTAGACAGACAGAGATAGATAGATAGACAAACAGACAGACACCGACAGACAGACACAGACAGACAGGGAGGAGGGAGGGATGGAGAGACGGAGGGAGAGACGGAATGACGGGTAGGCAGACAGACAGACAGGGAGGGAGGGAGGGAGAGACGGAGGGAGAGACAGAGGGATGGGTCTATTAGACAGACAGACAGACAGAGATAGATAGATAGACAAACAGACAGACAGACAGGGAGGGAGGGAGGGAGGGATGGAGAGACGGAGGGAGAGACGGAGGGACGGGTAGGCAGACAGACAGACAGGGAGGGAGGGAGGGATAGACGAGGGAGAGACAGAGGGATGGGTCTATTTGACAGACAGACAGACAGACATACAGACAGACAGGAACGGGAACGGGAGCTTATATGACTACTTATATGAATTAAATGAGATGCTCCCCACTAGGGACTGGGCGAAGCCGGGCCGGGTCAGCTAGTTAAACATATATTAAACACGACTTCATGGGGTGGACTAACAGCTTCCTTCTCCGTCATATTTTCGCTGACAAACCATAGGTTATTTAGAATGCAATTCGTTATTGCCAAGTCTGCCAATGAATTCGTGTGGTCAACGCCCCACAAACAACTCTGGCCTTCATGTGTAGGTGGTAGTCGGAGATGATTGATTCCTCAGGGCAAGCCGATGATCACATTCATTTGGTCGTTATGCATCTTTAACTCTTAGTGTATCGTGCTTGGGGCGAATATTTTTTTTTTTTTTTTTTGGTTTTTGCGCATCCTATTTACAGGACATCGCTGTCAACACCAGCGTGTGTTTTTTTTTTTTTTTATAATCTAGTTTGGGGGATGAGTGG